>CM032912.1:14033833-14377369 GCA_019202805.1 Arabidopsis suecica | reverse complement strand
CTGTAAGAAAAGTATTTATAAGTTCAAACGAGTTCAAAAGAAGGTGAGTGGATGATAAGATTGAAAATGCTTTAGGTGATATATCAGAAAGTAAATATTGTTACCGACCTTTGAAACCATTAGTCTGTAGTCTGGAAAGTTCTGTCAACCCTTTAGGTTCATTTTTAACACGTTATGTGCGTTATGTGTCCCCTCTGTTAGCTTACTAAGAGAGACTACAAAGACATTCATATTGACTGAATATAAGAAAATTACAAAAAACAATTAGAGTAACAGGATAAATGGGATCTAAAATTATTATCATCACTTTTGATTATTCGATGATACAGGGAAATAGATGCCCATCTTTTTGCCTTTAACAACTCGGTTGACTCGTGCGTTCGTTCTTCATAACCTAATTTCGTTATTTCCTACCCTTGTATATCCTACTATTCTTGTCCTTTATTAGCCTTTAACACAAATCATCGTACAATTATTGATGAATTGTAACATAAATACCTGTATATTTTTCCTTTTAGAGTATTGTTCTGTTACTCACAACCTTTACCAGGTCTTGGATATGCTAAATATGAAAAATCTACTAAGGTAGATAAAAAACAAATTTATCAAAGATCTTAAAACTAATAATTCTATATATAAGTATACAGTTTAGATAAGACCAACATTTCATTTACATTTCAATCCCTAATGGTTATTATTGGAGATAAAAATTATTTTACCTTACTCGAACGTATATAAATGGCCCTCACGTATTCAGAGGCGGAGGGTAAATACTCTCTAACTCTCCCTAATCGAGGACGTTTGTTTCCATTTACCCAATTACTTAACAGGTTTGCCAAAGTGTTTTGGAATCAAATCAGATTTGAGTGGTACTAATGTGTCCAGAACTTTGGTTTCTAAAGATTTAGTTCTGAATAATAATTCAATGATGTTCTTCAAGGCCTCATATTGTACATTGCAAACACCAAAAATATCACGAATCACTACAAAATCTTCAAAGGTTTAAATCTATTATACAACATATAAAAAAAGAACAATCCTAATATTATTTACTTAAGTCAGAGCATATGAGTATAATCTCAACAATTACAATACGATCATATGACAACTTTTTAAAAATGTTGTGAACATGACGAGTGAAACATTGATTGTGTCAAAGTACTTTTGCAAAGTTGAACATGATATTCACACTCCATCAATTCATTAAAACACCAAGACAATTAACAAACACAACTATTAAGCATTAGAGTCTAAGAGCTTCAATCTTAAAATTATATTGAAATCTATAAAGAAACACACGACATGTTTCGGAGTAGACGAAAGTATTGAAAGACCAATTTACCCCTTGCTTTTTTTGAATAGAAGCATTAGAGAACCTATATATATTATACACGTTGAGAGGACGAGAAGACTCGCGAAGCGGTGGATCAGAGGAGAGGTAGGTTTCTTATAGCCATTGACAAAGCAGATAAGATCCAGAACCAAAAGATGGATTGCAACGAGAGATCGAGATCAATGGGTAAGACAGTGCTAGAAGAAAGTTAACGACAGCGCTGTCGATTACATCTCGCTATAGATGAGATCGGATTTACGGTCGTCAGTCTTCCGAGTGAGAATCGCTGGAGAGGAGAGATGAGTGAGAGAGATGATGTAAGAGAATTGCTTAGACACTGATTCCCACCAAAAATGCATCAGATATCTCAATTGGCGGTGGAGGAGATTCCTAATACGACGGGCGGTGCAGTAGTGTAGGTGGTGGTGGCGGCCGAAGCTCTAGGTGTAGGTGGCGGATTTGAAACAGTGAGGAGTAGAGGGAGAGGTGGAGGAGGACGGATGGGCGGAGAAGTGAGTTGTCGGGAGGTTTGACGGAGAATCCATGGGAATTGAGTCTGTCTGACTTGAGACAAAGGAAAGTTTTCGTTGGATTTTACAAACGTCGATAAAGAAGGAAGACTGAAATTGGGTTTACATTTAACATTAACATGTATTTCGGCCCAAATCAAAAACTTTCGGCTTAAATTATGTATGGGCCACTGAATTAAAATTGTGAAAGAGCGTTTTCTGAATTATTAAATTTTAATTTATAAACAATAATGTTGCATTACCACAAATTAATTTTACACTTTTAAAAATCTAATATTCTTTCACAATTATACATTTCTATTATAACTACTAGGACTCCAGACCCCCGCGATGTCGCGGGGAAAAATATTTCAAAAATCGTTAAAAAAAAATCAAACGAAAATTAATAATAACGATGGTAGATGATTAATTTTATAACGATTTATAAAATAAATTTAAAGTTACAATTTTTCGTGAAATAAACTAAATGTTGCAATGATTCAACTAAACAGCTGCAATCATTTTATGAAAAATTACGATAAAAGATGCAACCGTAAAAAATATTTACTCGGATTGCAACTTTCTCAAAAACATAACGTAAAATAATTTTTTTAGTTTAAAAAGAAATAAATGAAATGTTGCGATATATAAAAAGTTGTAGCGGTTCGTCAAGTTCGTCAAATAAACTAAAGATTACAATGGTTCGTTAAACAAAACCAAAATTGCAATGATTGGTCAAATAAACCAAATGTTTCAACGGTTCAATTAAACGATTATAATCTCATTTAAATATATTTTGGTAATTAAAAATTAAAAATATTAATTTATGAAAAATAAACCGAGAGACGCGACGGTAGATAATTAGATGTTATAGCAATTTGTAAAATAAACCAAAGGTTGCAATTGTTCGTGAAATACAAAAAAATATATATAAATCAAAGGTTGCAATCGTTCGTGAAATAAACTAAATATATAAATCAAATGTTACAATTGTTTGTGATATAAACTAAAAGTTGCAATTGTTCGTGAAATAAACTAAATATTGCAATAATTCGAATAAAAGGTTGCAACTGTTTATGAAGAGGTACAATAAAAAGAAGCAACCGCAGAAGATATTCGGATTGCAATTTTCTAAAAAATATATCCATAAAATATAAATTTTAGTTTAAATACTAAAAATATATCCATATGTAAACTATGAAATAAACCAATTTTATATGTAGTTTATTGGTTTACGTAAAAAGAAATTCAATAAAACAACATGACCGTACAAAAATAACTGTAAGAAAAATAACCATAAATATTTAAACGAAAGGTTGCAGTAAAAATACACAACCGTTCAGATGTACAAATGGTATTTATTGGAAACGACATAACCGTAAAAAATAACCGATTAAAACGAAAATTACGATAAAAAGACGCAACCAAAATAACCGTAAAAAAATAACCGATTTAAACGAAAGGTTGCGATAAAAAGACGCAACCGTTCAGACGTGCAAATGGTATTTATTTGATTGCTATTATATATAGATTACACACCTTGATTTCTGAAACTGTTACAATTAGTTATTATGCAACAAACCCAAACTATTTATATAAATAAAACACTAATAAATGATGCAAATAAATCGTTAAATCTTTTTTTAACGTATAGATTTATTATTTATTGTAAATTATGAGAAATGTTACATAGAAAATCGTTAAATCTTCAAATAACTAAAATTTCTATTTAAATTTTAAAACTAATAAAACAAAAAATAAATTTTTGTACCAAAGTTTTTTAAAAAACAAAAGACAAAATTTCCAATGAATATGTTACATCTATGATATCTATGCTATTATATAATTCACTAACAAAAAAAAAACAAAATTTTTTTTGCAAACATTATTATTTTTACATTACGTGCACATCTTATTTTCAAATATTATGATACGTTTATGATATATATACTATTATATAATTCACTAACACAACAACAAAAATATTACTACAAACTTTAACAAAAACCATATGCTAAAACTTACAACCCGCACGACTGTGCGGTTCACATCTTTAGCTATTGTGTCATAAATAACGTTCTACACTTTATGTGTACATTGTAATTTATACACTATAATATATATCACTAAAACAACAAAATAATCTATATTTAATAAAAATTATTACAACACAATTCTTAAAATATGAAACCCCGCACGTACGTGCGGGTCATGATCTAGTAAATGATATATAAATTTTGCATTGAAATATTATTTTTTGAATTTATGATTTAGTTGATTTTGGGGGAAAAAATCTTGACTTCATGTAGAAGATATAACCGTTTTTTTTTCTTTTTCAAATTGTTGAAATAAGTAATTTAATTGTCGTATTCAAATTTATATCCTTTCATATTATCTATTCTATTAATTGGGAAGGATTACCTGAAAAATAACCTTAAAAAGTGTAAAAAATTACAAGGAATGCCATTACAATTTAAGGATTTCACGTGAATACCAAAAATGACAAAGAGGGGTATATTCGACTTTTGACAATCAAAGGGACGCGGATCTTGGATAATTACTCGGATATCTATCTGGTTACTCATGTGGATCACGGGCCAATATTTTGTAATACACACGGATCCAACCATTTAAAGCATAATGGGCTTTCAGTTTATTGGCCCGTGATATCTACAGACATTAAACAAAAATTGAATTACATAAAACGTCATCACATCTATTTCCATATGAAGTTAAACTTAAAATCCGCATATTCATTTATAATTTATGAATATGACCAAATCTGATAAAATCAATATATTGTTGCTATATTTATAACTAAAATCAAAGATACTAAACTTAAAATCCGCATATTTATTTATTTATTGTAACAACCCAAATCCCAAATATTTCGTTGATTAAGGATAAACTTAATCCAATTAAATTCGATATAATTTATGAATATGACCAAATCTGATAAAATCAATATATTGTTGCTATATTTATAACTAAAATCAAAGATACTAAACTTAAAATCCGCATATTCATTTATTTATTGTAACAACCCAAATCCCAAATATTTCGTTGATTAAGGATAAACTTAATCCAATTAAATTCGATATAATTTATGAATATGACCAAACTGATAAAATCAATATATTGTTGCTATATTTATAACTAAAATCAAAGATACTAAACTTAAAATCCGCATATTCATTTATTCTATATAACAACCCAAACAATAGGCTTCCTTTTTTATTCTATATATTTAAAATCATAAAATCTTTTCAAATCCATATTTATTCCAAATTATACCCAAAAAAATCACACTATATACCTTAAAAATAGCCTAATATCAAATATATACCGTAAATATTCGGATTGCATTTATCATAAAACCCGATAATTCTCTAAATCCTAGAAAAATGTTGTTTGACTTTCGAGTAGTATAAATAGAGGATCCAAGGTTATGTTAAACTCACCTTCTTAAGCTTTCACCTTTTCTCTTCACAATCCCACTAAGAAAATGGCTGCTGAGCTTGCATTCGCCAACCTTGCTGACGTCAAGCCTTTCAAAACAGAATGGAGAATTCAAGTTAAAATTGTCCATACGTGGACTCAGTACACTCAATACACTGGAGAAACTGTCGAAATGATTCTTGCTGATACATCTGTAAGTAACTATATCATTCTTATATACAAATAATCGCGTATCATATATACACCATAGTTTTGTATGTTTAACATGATTTATTTTTAAATATCCAGGGTACTTTGATCCATGCTACCATTAAGAAGCAACAAATGAACAAACTGCAAAGGTTCATTACCTCTGGGGAGTGGCGTATTATCGAGAAATTTACACTAGCCAAGTCAACAGGAAAATACCGTGCAACTAAACATGGTTTCAAAATGTCCATGATGCAAAAAACTGTAATAAGTCGAACTCCTCCTCTTTCTGATGACATTTATTTGGATCTGGCAAACTTTCAAGATGTTTTGGATGAAGGAGGATTGAATGAAAACATCTTAATTGGTAATATATCTTTCTTACATTCAATGTTATTATTTTTTGCATATTTTAATAATAGATATTCATCAATGACCAAATTTTGAAACCTTAATTTTGCAGATGTACTTGGACAGGTTGTTAGTTTCAATGAGATGAAAACTCATGATGTTAACAACAAGATCACAAAGAAACTTGATCTTGAACTCAGAGACACAAAGTAATTTCATATGGCTTTACCCTATTACAATATATCTTATGTTATTTGTACTATCTCCCAACTTATTTTCTTATATAGTGATGAGAGGCTGAAGTGTACTCTATGGGGGAGATTTGCTGAGGCAATGTGGAATGCATGTCAAAATGCAGGGACTGAGAGGGTTATTGCCTTACTTCGTCTTGCTAAGATCAATTCATTCAAAGGTATAAAACGTTTTTGATGAAGCATTTTTGGGATTTTTAAAGGCAGATCACAGAATATATTTATACTAATAATATTCACTTTGTTAGGTGAAAGATCAGTTTCAAATGCATTTGACATGTCTCTGTTGGAAATCAATGCTACCTACCCTGCTGTTCTTGAATTTGTGGCCAAGTAAGATAGGAGCAAACTAAATATTGCTTTTGAAAATAATTAAATTTAATATACTATTGATATTATGATAAATTTGGTCATTTTTTTTTTATTGTCATGTAGTTTACCCCCTGATGCTATGCCTCTGGCTATCCAAGAAGCTAAGCCAAAACATGGGAATCAGCTGATGAAAAAAAGGAATACTATGATCGTTTTCCAAGGAAAACCATCTCTGGACTCTTTTGTTTTTCTGAGGTAATAGTTTAAATTAATACTAATTGCCTCTATTGGTAATAACTATTTTTGAAATACTAATTCTCTATTATTATGTGTAGATTGGGAAATGCAACATAATTGTTACCATAATGAAGATCGACACAGACTACTCGTGGTATTTCTTTTGTTGTCTGAAGTGTCACAAAACTGCCTATAAGATACCAAAAGTTGAAAATGAGATTGCCAAGAAAGGTAAGAAAGAAATGTTTTGGTGTCCAACATGTAAGGAAGACACTCCTAAGGTGGTTCCAAGGTAACAATTTCCCATTTTATTACATAGCTATATGTTAGTTAATAAATATCTATCAAATTTATTATGAAAATCTTTTTATATGTAGGTACCTTTTAAACGTGGGAGTTATGGATAGCACTGGTGACACCAATTTTCTGATCTTTGATAAAAATGCACAAGAGATCATTGGTGTGTCTGCTGAAGATCTGCTTGAAGGAAACTGGGATGAGGTAAACATCTAATCATGTGTAAGTTATGTAGATAATATTTTCCCTATATCTAAAAAATAATTTTGCTATTGTGATAACAGATTCAGGATCCAACAAACTTGCCTCAGCCAATCAAAGATTTGGTTGGAAAGACTTTCCAATTTCTGGTGACTGTTGGAAAGGAAAACATCAATGAAACAGATGATACCTACAAGGTTTCCACTGTTTGGCTGGGTAATGATTTTGATAATCTAGATACTATTGAAGATTCTGACCAGCCGACTGACCAACATAATGATCTATCTATTGATCAGGTAATGTTAGTAGATGCAACCAAAATCATTCTATCAAAAACCTATTCAAGTTTATCTCTAAAGGGCTGGATCGTGTTACACTTAATTAGTGAGTACAATGTGTTATTACTAACAAATCTAGGAATAATATATAGATAACTTTGTAATTTGTATTCTAATATAGTCATAATAATCATGGTAAATGTTTGACTAATTGTTTTTCCTTGGATTAATAGGAGGCACTTGCTCTGACCTATAGCAGTGAAACCACAGATGCTAATGGTCCTACATCATCTACTCCTTCTTCCAAGCGTAGTATTGATGACTGTTCTGTGGACTGTGAAGGTCAGAGTTCTACTACTAAAAAAGCCTGTATTCCTTCCATTCTTGGTGACATTGAGAAGGAAGAGATTGAAGTTGGGAAGAAATAAGTAGTGATGTTTTGGAATAATGTAGGGAGCTTGGTTTGAGATGTGTTTTTTTTTTTTGGTTTTTTCTTTGCTTCAAGTTTTTAAATTTCAGACGTTATTTGTTTCCTATGCAACTTTCTATTTCAGATCAGATTTATTTCATGGAATAATATCTACCAAGGTTCTGCTTAATTTCACTTCTTTACAAACTACCAATAAAAACATTTATATTTTTCAAACATGAATAAGCTAAAAAAGAAGAGTTCACTAACCTTATAATTGGATTGCAATTTGAACTTGATCCATAACTGGAAGTAGATAGGAAAATCTGCAAACATGAAACAGATTCCCAAGTTATTTATAGAAAAGATGTTTTGACACGTGAACATGATCAAATCAAAAGATCAGTTTACTAACCTTAGAATTATAATGCTCAATTAACTTGAAAACAGGGAATCTATAACTTAGAGTTGTCATCTAAATATCAAAATCTGAAAAAGATTTCAAAGAACTAACTGTTAAAAACATTGAAGAAACTAATGACATACATTGAAGAAACTAATAATGGTATTAGAGTGAATATATTAAACAATACTGGTTTGTCATAAAACATACTAATCTTTAAATAACAAAACACGAGATCAACAAAATCATTAGATCTATTAATAACAGATTCTAAAAATAAATAAAGGAGCAATCAAGTACATTTGCAATTCAATATGGAAAACAAAATATGTCATATATAATTATAATCTTTTCAGTTATATGCAATCACAGTAAATATGGTTGTTTGGATTTTTTTAAGATCACTTCTAATCCAATAACCACTTTTAATCTTCATCTATTCTCCTAATCGAAGATCTTGAAACAACCATTTTTAAGGTTTTTTTCTTATTATCTTATAAGAATAATATCAGTCTTATTCACTGAACAAATACGTCATCAACATTTCTAACCTGTTTATTGATTTTCAACAGAATGAAGAGACGAAAAAACACAACTCTCAAAGAAAAAATGAACGTGCAGCAGACACCTAAACCAAAGCGGTCTAGGTCTCAGCAGAATGATGAAAACATCAATCCAAATCAACAGAACCGTCTGGATACGAGTGATGTTCAAGTTAAAGGCATTTTTGATAGACTAATGGTTGGAATAAGTAACATACCTTCACAGGCAAGGTCTACTCTGTCTCCTCTGACAGAAACTGCTCCTTCTTCTTCAACATATATGCCACAGGAAACAATAGGTATGTTAACATGGTTTTTTAAAACAGACCATTTATTAAAGAAACTAACTATGCTGGCACAATAATGGTTTAGGTGATGAATCTACAGTTACTACAAATACGACTCTAAGATCAGCAAAAAAAAATGCTAGGAGTCAGAGAAGACCTTTTCAAGATCTGCAGAATTTTTCAAACTCACCAGATATGTTGAGTGAGGTTCAGCAAACACCAGTGAATCCAAAAAAAGCACCAGAAAAGAAAGCAAAAAAGTGTAGTCCTCCATCTGTTAACAGCAAACAAGGTATACAAATTATAATTTATTCATCTGAAAATATATTTTCTCAAAGCTGTGTCTTAACACAAAAGGTTTAATAGAAGAAAACTAATAGTTGAATTTTATAAAATGTAGTTACTAAGGGTATTACACTTACCAAATCACGAAACTCTGTGAGGTTTGCCAAGTCTATTTCAAAGGAGAAGAATACATCAAACAATACGCCACTCTGTCCAATCAATGAAGAACACAATGATGAAGTCCTGCATTCAGAAGAAGAAACATATATTAATATGACTGATTATCAAAGCAAATGTAAGTGTGAATTTCTATGATATATTTTTACTAAACTTAACAAGCATTCACTGATCAGTTTGAAAAACTTAAATAGGCGGTTTGGAAGAATCACGTGAACAGGTTTACGATTGCAGTAGTGCAGATGAAACTGAATCCGAAACATCAGAATCAGATTATGAAAACATAGAGGATATCCCTATTGAACTCAAGCAAAGATACGAGTTTTTATCAATGTTAGATGAAAGTTTGACTAAAGCTTTTGGAGAAAGGAAAACTACTAATGTTTCTAGCAGAAAGAAACAAAACACAGGTATTATCTAAGGAGATTAGTTTTGAATATTTTCTGAAACCAAGATTACATAAAGTTTTTCTGATTTTTGGCTCTGTTATTGTAGAGTACCTAGATCATGGAGATCCTATCTACTCATGTTCGTATTGTGGTGCTATTATGTGGTATGGAGAACGCATTAACAGACACAAGAAAGTTCGTAAACCAATATTTACTCAGTGTTGTTTGCAAGGATCAGTCAAATTGCCTTTCCTACATAATCAACCAGAGTTGTTATTTGCGTTGCTAACCAATGATGATGACATGAGTAGACACTTTAGAGAGAACATCCGAGCCTATAACATGATTTTCTCATTTACTTCTCTTGGAGGAAAATGTGATAACTCTGTTACTTTAGGTCGTGGTCCTAATATGTTTCAGATTCAAGGAGAGAACTACCATCAATTGGGAAGTCTGAAACCTGGAGAAGGTGAGTTTCCTAAGTTCAGTCAACTATATATAGTGGATACAGAGAATGAAGTTGAAAACAGAGCAGGAATTTTAAGGTATGTTTGCTATATTAAAATTAGCAAACAGAGTTTCCATATAACATGTTCTATCTACAATGGAATGACGTTGCTAACTAATCACATTTATGTTGCAGCAAAGGGAAATCAGCTGAGAAGTATAAGAAGAAGCCAAAGCTGAGAAAAGAAATCATTGAGGCCATAATTAAGCTGTTAAATGATGTTAATCCATACGTTGAGCATTTTAGGCAAGCTCGTGACAGGTTTAATACCAATCCTGAACAGAGTTTTCACATGAAAATAGTAAGCAATCGTGTCAAAGATGGAAGAACATATTCAGTACCAACAGCTTCAGAGGTTGCAGCGCTGATTCCAGGTGATTTTCATATTGGTATGCCAAGTCGTGACATTGTTATTGAAGAAAAATCTGGATTTTTACAAAGAATCAGTGAAATAGAACCATGTTATCTAGCTCTGCAATATCCTTTGCTGTTTCCAAATGGTGAGGATGGATATAGACCAGGTATTTTAAAAGGAAATAATCATGGTAAAAAGAAGAACAAGGACGAAGACACTGAAGAGAATAAGTGCATAAGCTTGCGTCAATGGTATGCGTTTCGTATTCAAGAGAGAAAGAATGAACCAAGTCTCCTACTAAGGTCAAAACGGTTGTTCCAACAGTTCTTGGTTGATGCTTACACTACAATTGAGGCCAATAGGCTGAAATATATTAAGCTGAATCAGTCAAGTTTGAGAGCTTCTAACTATGATTCTGTTAAAGAGGCGGCATCTTCAGGAAAGAATGATATGAATGAAGAAGGAAAAGCTTTTTATTTACCAGCTACTTTTGTTGGTGGTCCAAGATACATGAAGAATATGTACATGGATGCAATGTCTACATGCAATCATTATGGATTTCCAGATCTATTCATTACGTTCACGTGCAATCCAAAATGGCCAGAACTGGTAAGATTCTGTACTGAAAGAAATTGTAATTCCGATGATAGGCCAGAGATCATAAGCAGGATGTTCAAAATGAAGCTGAATTCTCTAATGGATGATTTAACGAAGAAACATATATTGGGGAAGACTGTTTCATGTAAGTAAATTATCTATTCTATTACGTCTACCTTTACTTATGTATTGGAAACAAAGCTTCTATTGTTTACGTTGATGTTGATTTAATAATATGAAACCTGTGTTTCTCGCAGCAATGTATACTATTGAGTTCCAGAAAAGAGGCCTTCCTCATGCCCACATTTTGATCTGGATGCACCCAGATTCAAAATTCCCAAAGCCAGAAGACATAGACAAGATTATTTGTGCTGAAATTCCTGATAAGAATAAAGAACCGGAACTTTATGAGGTTGTTAAAGATATGATGATCCATGGACCATGTGGAGTTGTCAACCAGAGTTCACCATGTATGATTGAAGGCAAATGTTCAAAGTTTTTTCCAAAAAAACTTAGAGATCATACTAAGGTTGATAAGGAAGGTTTTCCTTTGTACAGAAGAAGAAAAACAAAGCACGTCGTGGAAAAGTGTGGATTTAAGTGTGACAATGGATATGTTATTCCCTATAACAAAAAGTTGTTGCTGCGCTATAGAGCTCATATTAATGTGGAGTGGTGTAACCAAACTGGCTCTATCAAGTACTTATTCAAGTATATCACTAAAGGGATGGATCGAGTTTCTGTGGTTGTTGAGCCTAATGAAAAGTCTTCAACAACTACAACTACTAAAGAGAAGTCTGATAGTTCAAGTAGCGGAGGAACAAGTCAAAATGAGATACAAGATTTCTTCAATTGCAGGTATAAAACTATTTTTTAACAAAATAAGCTTTAAATACTACTAAATTCTAACTATAGTGTTTTATGGTGTTTTTTCAGATATGTATCAGCATGTGAAGCTGGATGGAGAATATTGAAAAATCCTATACATTATAGGTCAACGTCTGTTCAGAGATTATCCTTCCATCTACCAGGAAAACAACTATTATACTTCAAAGCTGATGATGAGGTGAAAACAGTTCTCCAACGTTCAGAATTACAAAATTCAATGTTTCTAGCTTGGTTTGAGTTGAACAAGCGGTGTCCAAAAGCAAAAGGTCTCACATACACTCAGATTCCAGAGTTTTTTACTTGGGATGGAAAAACTAGAAATTTCAATATGAGGAAGCGACCAGGCAATACAATAGGAAGGATAAATTATGTTCCACTCATTTATGAGGAAGGTTATTATTTAAGAGTGCTTCTTAATACCCAAACGGGACCTGAAAGTTTTGATGACATAAAAACAGTGAATGGCGTTGTTTACAAGACGTTCAAGGAGACATGTTATGCTTTGGGTTTGCTAGACGATGACCAGGAGTATATTGATACCATCAAAACTACCAGTTTCTGGGCCACTGGTAACTACTTGCGTTGTATGTTTGTTGTAATGCTCCAGTCAACAAGCTTATCACAACCGGAAGTAGTTTGGGAAAAAACATGGGAAATCCTATCAGAAGATATCGAAAGAAAAAGGAGAGAGTACTTCAACCGACCAGGTAAATTTGTGTTAAAAAAAAAGTCAGCCTCTTTGGTTTGTTTAAATAGTTGTTATTAAAAAATAGTATTACTTTATACCATGATTATTCTGTCTTACTTATGAACCTGTTTTGATTTATTGGGACGCAGAACTAACACTTACGGACGAGCAAAAACAGATTTTGGCTTTAAAAGAAATCAACAGCATCTTAAGAAGCAATGGAACATCTCTAACAGCTTTCAAAACAATGCCTCAGTTACCTGATGAGGAAATTGATGATAGTAACGTCCTGATACTTGACGAAAAAAACTATGATCGCAAAGAACAGAAGGAAATACTTGAAGAATCCTTGCAAAAAATGACGGATGAGCAGAAGAGTGTTTATTCAGAGATCATCGATGCTGTTGATAATGACAAGGGAGGTGTCTTCTTTGTCTATGGATTTGGTGGAACTGGTAAAACTTTTATATATAAGACACTATCCGCTTCTCTAAGATCTAGAGGTTCAATTGTGCTAAATGTTGCTTCCAGTGGCATTGCTTCTCTACTGTTAGCTGGTGGGAGAACAGCGCACTCTCGGTTTGGTATTCCATTAAATCCTGACGACTTCACTGTATGTAATATTGAGAAAGGTTCAAATCAGGCAGAATTAATAGAAGAATCGTCTTTGATAATTTGGGATGAAGCTCCTATGATGAGTAAGCATTGTTTTGAATCATTGGATAGGAGTTTGTCTGACATTATTAAAGGTGGTGGAAACAAACCGTTTGGTGGCAAAGTTGTTGTTTTTGGTGGTGATTTCAGACAGGTCCTACCTGTGATACATGGTGCTGGGAGGGCAGAAATTTGTATGTCTGCACTTAATGCTTCTTATATTTGGAATCATTGTAAAGTTCTGAAGCTCACGAAAAATATGCGGCTTCTTTCAAAGGATTTGACTCCAAGTGAGGTGAATGATCTAAAGGAATTTTCAGAGTGGATTCTAGCAGTAGGTGATGGTAAGATAGCACAGCCTAATGATGGAGAAGTTATGATAGAAATTCCAAAAGAGTTTTTAATCACAAACGCTGAAAATCCAATTGAGGCAATAAGCAGGGAAGTTTATGGAGATCCTAAGTTATTGAAGGACAAAACAGATCCTGTTTTTTTCCAACAGAGGGCGATTTTGTGTCCTACCAATGAAGATGTGTGTATGATCAACGATTATATGCTTGATCGACTCGAAGGTTAGTATCCATTACTCTTAATGTTTTAGGATTTCCAAAGATATATGAATTAAAGTAAATGTTATTTTGTGTGTAGGTGATGAACATCTATACCTAAGTTCAGATTCTGTTGATCCTTCAGATATTGGAGGTAAAAATAATCCAGTGTTGACATCAGAGTTTTTGAACAATCTCAAGATATCTGGATTGCCTAATCATGGTATAAGGTTGAAAGTTGGTTGCCCTGTGATGTTACTAAGAAACTTAGATCCAAGAGGAGGTTTAATGAATGGTACCAGGCTTCAAATAACACAAATGGGTGATAAAGTTATTGAGGCTGTGATTATTACAGGTGATAGAGTTGGAGATAAATTCCTCCTTCCCAGGATATTGATTTCTCCATCTGACAGTAAACTCCCTTTCAAAATGCGTCGAAGACAACTTCCAATAGCAGTTGCTTTTGCAATGACCATTAATAAAAGTCAGGGGCAATCTTTGAATAACGTTGGTATCTATCTACCTAGGCCATGCTTTTCTCATGGCCAACTCTATGTTGCTATCTCAAGGGTAACTTCAAAGAAAGGACTGAAGATCCTCATAGTGGACAAAGAAGGGAAACCGCAAAAGGAAACAATGAATGTGGTGTTCAAGGAAGTTTTTCAGAACCTATAAGACTAAAGAAAGCAAGAAACATTTGGTCTACAAGGTAACAAACAATAACAATCAATAAAAACTGATTATTATTGTCACCTGTTACACTTTACTAATTTCTTATTGGTTGTCTGAACAGGTAGAAGCTGGTATGGATATGAAAATTTGGTAGTAATCTCTTCAATTTACGACTTCCATTGAAGAAATTATTTTACCAAACTTGGTCTGTATTTCTCTCAATTATCTTTTTACACAAATTCATAAACTTCTATTATTAATATCAGCATAACTTTGTTTTAAAAAAGTTTTCATTTACATTTACATCATATTAAGTAGAAATAGGTAAACTATTACAAGTTTACTAATTCAAAAATCATATACAGAATCTAAATATTCTGTTAATTCATATAAACAAGTAGTATTACTTTAATATCTTATCAACCAATTGCAGAATTTAACATACATGTCAACAGAGAATATAGTAAAATCATTTTAGAAAAACAATTGACACATCACGATAAGTGCATATTTAAGTGTGTATCTAAATTTATCAAAATCAATTTATAACAAAATCAAGAGTTCAAAAAGAGATAACAGATTTTTAAATTTCTATGGACTAAACAGAGATATCAAATGACTAAACAACTAACAGTAGCTAAATATTGGGATTAAATTACACCAAAGTTGAATCATTTAGACCTCACTAACCTTTATCAGTGCTTTCAGAATCTGGACTGGCTTTTAACGACATCAAATTTGCCTTCTTTAAAGATGTTGCCTGTTCTGTAAACATAGAATTATCTATCATCAGCACCATATATATTTAAAACATCTATTGTTATATAATAATCGTAACAGAGAACTTAGCTTTGTAAAACGTCTTCTATTGGCAACATCATCATCTTTGTAATAATCTGAAATCCATTTAAACACAAGTAAAATGTTAAAACTTTTAAGGAAACAAAATCTTTTGTTACAATCTTTACACAATGAAATTATAAAAACTATAAACTCTATGGCTTTGCAGATCTAACAAGATAGATTGATTTTTTTGGTAAACACAACAAAAAACTGCAAATCAATTTGCGATTTGTTTATAAAATTAATTGAAATCAAAATTTCAGACTATAATTGGCAATCCTTACTCATGTAAGTCTGGGTTTTTCAAAGTTGCCAAATATATCTGTTCAATTTCGAAATTTCTAAGATCCTAAATCAAATCGATAAATTTAGATAAATTTGTAATCTAAATCTGAATAAATAAAAAGATTACCTCAATAAAGAATTCCGACTTCGAGATGGAAAGATCATAAACGCAGACGTAATAGGTTGATGATTGAACAAATTTCACAGCGATTCTCAGACCGAACATTAGACTTTGAAGAACATAGGGTTTCTTATTTTCCACCGAAAAGACAAAAAATGTCGTCTTAGATATTTAGCTGTCCAAAGAAAAAAAGTGTGTAAAAACTTTAATAAAATAAAAAAAAAACGGAATCATGGGCTGAATTAACGAACATTTCATAATGGGTCTATAATAATTTCTGCGGCCCAACTCTACATTACCTCTGATTCTTTGACTCATGGGCCTAAATTTTTAAAGTTGGATCAATCATCTATATACACTAATTAATATTGCATAAAGTCTCAAACAATATATTTTATGCACCAAACATATTATATTACATTTTTATTAAAAATAATCTATTATTTTAATTACTCAATATTCAATCTTACAATTTACACACCAATAATACAAATTTACATATATTACAACAAAACCAAACCAAACCAGTCCAATCTTTCACCAAATCAAAAATATTGTATTATTACTTATATTTCTATTCAAACTTTCAAAACAATGAAACAAAAAAAAAAAACACTGTACCAAATTCTATTTAAAACACTATAAAAATTCTCAAATCAAGTTTCTAACTGAATTGTATATATTCTTTTACCTAATTAACAAAACAAAAAAAATACAACCATTAAATTACATACTAAATAAATACAAATGTTTTGACTATATAATTTAGATAACAAAAAACTTATAATATAAAACCCCGCACGTATGTGCGGGTCCGGACCTAGTAATTATCATTTTATTGACTAAAGAGCCCAATATAATCTAGCAGAATTAGAAATTAGATTTATTTTTTATTAAACTAGATCCAAGCATTATTCATTTTTATTGTGTAAATCAATAATAAATAACCATTCGGATAATATCCCTAAAATCAAATGATATGTCTCTTTTTGGCTCTAATTTTTTGCTCTAATTTTTTGCTCTGAAAATTTGAAATTATTCTGTTTCTTTCTGTAGATATTTTTTCTGGATGTCGCATAATGGATGGAGAGGAGCTGTTTTATTTATCCACTTCAAAAATATGATAAACTACCACTTTAATGCATGAGATTCTACGATAAACGTATTTGTGTTATAGGCTTTTATAGCAGTAAGATAAATGGATGACTGGCTTACCTAAAGAATTATGTTAATGATACAAAAGTCTAATTGCTCTGGATAATCCCAATATTTAAGGAAATAACAAAATTAATAAGGTAATTAAATGATAGTTAAATTTTAGCGACTAGTTATTTGCCAAAATATCACTGATTCCCTAGAACAAAATATTCCGTGTTTGGTATAAAATGGTTCCACAAATAAACATCATGTTATTTTAGAAGACTGTGTAATGCGAAATCGTAGTTTCTCAGCAAGTCAAAGAAGGGTCTGCATTTTAGGCGGTGGGTCTGGAAATACACGTACTTGAATCTTATATGACACATGGAGCGTAAATAAACAAAAAACGAATATCAGAAAACTCATGGGTAATAAAGCCTTTGTGTTCTTTTTTTTTCATGGCCTTTGTATTACCCTAAAACTGATCACTGTATGATGTATATATTCAAACTTTCTCTACTTGACACTTTTTGACGCCAATCTCAGTGGCTTTCGTATTGGCACACTATCTATACATATGACACTCTTCACAAACACCAAGGGGAAAAAAAAACAAAAATTAAGGGTAAATAGACAAAACTTCTCGTACCCGGGCTGGCTTTTAGTGGGTAAGACAAGATTGTAAGTTAACTCTTCTTGTTAGCAAAATTTGGTAAGAGGATGATCTGTTTTTGTTTTTTCTATGAGAGATGGAGAGCCATTTGCTGTAGAAGTACTTTCTTTTGAGATGCATTTATGACTCCTTTGCATTCCGCATCGAGTAACACCTCATTCATTATGGCTGCGGCATGACCTCGTGGTTCATCTGATGCTCTTCTTAGCATAAACACCTGCACACATAAACCAACCCTTAGATAGTTAGATCATCATCAATTATGGCATACTGAGTTTCTTCAGCTCTACTTCCAATACAAGGTTACGAAATGATATACCTGCCCGTGGTGAGTTATCTCCAAGCAGCCAGGTTGCTGAATAAACGGTTCTCCATCTATTTGAACAGGGAAAGGACTAGAAACATGTATCCTTATGACCTTCCCCTGTGCTAGCCTCCTAGCCTGAGAAAGACCGACCTGGAGGGGAGAATCACATGTTAAAAAGATATTTTAGCCTCATATTGAAAAGTAAGTACTGCTAAAATATCTTCAGGTTTGAGGACGACTGTATACAAATTATCAGAAAGAAGAGTAAGGAGCAATTCGAAATGAGACTAGACCTGTAGTTTGCCAAGGTGCCACGCTCCACGAACACATACCACTTCTAGTGTCTTGTCGTGCATACACTGAATGCTAAAATTATCATCATGTTCATAATCATTTTGCCAAAGATCTACTCCACCCATATAGCTTCCAATATTAAGTACTATTAGACCCTCTGAATCCTGAGAGGAAAACAAATTGGGGACATCAATTTCTAGAGGCAACAACAAAAATTTTAGCCTTTTTTTTGGTAATATCAACCTCTTTCTCAGTTCCCAGAAAATCGAAGTGTTCTCCAGATAGGAAACAAAAATGTCATTGTCAGCTATGGTTTTTGCTTTTTATCAAGCAATTATGCGTTATCTTTCATGCTCAGTTTTACCTAAATCTATGTTTAGTGAGTAGTGGTTGGGGTTTTCATATTAGCAAAGAATAAAAAGGCACAGCATTGAGGAAAGTGACCCGGAAAAATCCTGCAAGGACTAGCTTCATTTGAATAAGATACCTTGGGAATTTCAATGTCTTTTCCATCAACTTCAAGCCAAACTTGCCATGGTAAATCGGCACATGCTCGATCCATTATATCTCTCGCACCTTCTTTAGCATATCGTAATTTATTTACAAACTGCATAACAAACAAGAAAAATATATCAGCCATATTTTTTTATTGAAATTAGTTGCTTAGAGGGTTAAGCCACAATTCTTACACCACAAAAAACAATGACACAAAGCTTTATTCACATTATGGTTCTCTATATATCAGCATATATGTTCCAGGTAAGAAAACACAACAGCAGTACCTGACTACAAAACTTTTCAGGATTTTCTTGCCGCATCATATGAAATTCATATGCAACTTTGGCGTCACAGCCAATACCTAAACAAAGGAAATGTCAGCTATTGTTCATGATCAATGAGAGGGACCAAAACGTATATGCTTAATTAATGTACCTAAGTAATTCATCATAAACTTGTGGCCTTCTCTTGCTGGAAACTTTTCTGTTCTCTCTTCTACAATTTTAACACTCCATCGATCCAACATTGTAACTGCAGCATGATCAATGTCTTGCAAAAACGTTCTTAAACTTCCTTGTCCATCAACTACTGAAATACCTCTTCCCCACTGCAAAACTCTAGATAAATCATTTCCTGTGCCTAAAGGAAGAATAGCGACAGGTGGAGGGGATTCAAAATTGCGCTTCTCAATGGCATCAAGCACCCATGCAACTGTTCCATCTCCCCCACATACCAAAACTCTAAAATACTTCACTTTGCTACATAGGTCTAAACCAGCGTCTGGCCCTTGACAAGAGCCAAGTTCAAAGACCTATAATTCACAAAGCAATTATCAATCAGTGATTTAAGATTCAATATGTTTAAAAGCAGACAAATTTCTAAACGTCATTAACTACAAAAGAAGATAAAATTGGAAGACAGTATGAATTTCATATTTCAAGCCATTACTTGCTACTGAAATACTTTTTACAATATCCATAGTGGATTTCTGAAAAACTGAAGCTCTGAAAAACTGAAGCTCATTTCCTACCTGTACTGGATTCAACAGCATGTTAAGTCTCCTGTGAAGAAAAGGACCGAGTTGCCCTCCGCTTTTGGCATTGATAAAGACCAAAAGCGGTCTTGCATCTGGGGGCAAATCAACCAAGGAAAACTTCTTCATAAAATTTAAAGCGGCACTTTTATTTCGTTTGTGGCCGCCTATACCATTTTGCAATCCGTTAGCATTAGGCATGTCCGAGACCTTCTGTAAGCAATCTATGCTCCTATCTCTGCGTATCTTTTTCACTACAAGCCCATTTACTACGGTTTTTACTGGATTGCTGGCTGAATCCTCCAACAGCTTACCATTTAGTGACTGGCCATTCCCATTTTTTCCCCTATGACGCTTTCTTCTCACATGCCCTCGTATAGATGCTAACTCGTTTTTAATAGTAGTCAGTACTCCATCCACACCATTTGCTTCATTGAGTTTTACATGTACTGGAGAGAGGATTACTCTTCTGAGAGAGCCAAGATCACAAGCGTCACCAGATTCCTTGGACATAATCATGTGGCATTTTACATGTATGAGGCGCTGGCACCAAAGACAGTGCCACATTGGAGAAGCTTCAATGAAAGGAATACCACACGGTTCATCACAGTAGAAGCAAAAGGCAGTCATGTCAGCGTTATCATCCATGTTAACCCATCGCTCAGACCAGTGATGTCGGACATGGTCAGATCCAGCCTGCGCAACACATTTGCAGTCTTTTGCAGCAGAGCCTGAGCAATAAAAGTGAGCTGCTACACCGCATACAGCACACCGGTGGACGGGAATACTCAGAGCTGCTTTAGTAGAAACATTTTGACCTGGAACAAGGGAGTAGAGACAAACACAGCAAGTGGATGGCTGCGGCCCATAACCATAATCATCTGTCCATTGATGATGAGAAAGTGGAACTCTCAGTCTTTTCCAAACCTTCTTCTTCTCTCTAGCAGCAGCTTTAACCCAATTTAAAGAAGTTTTTTTCTGCCATCTAAGAAATGTGTAGATAACAGCGAGAAGCCCAACAGATCCAGTAACAAGCCATCCAAATATAAACGGACTGTCAGCACCAGAACTGATCAACCACTGAATAAGAGAGAACCCCACATCCATCATTGCAAATCTAATACGTCATTCCTATTTAACTTGTTGCACCAGCATAAACTTATGAGCTTTAGGCCACAAAATACCTGCCAGAGATAGCCACAAAACAGAAAAATCTCCGTGAGAAGAGATAAAACCTTAATAAACTTATATTACGCAAGATATTGACTATAACTCTATATAGCATGAACAATCAGAGATTCAATAATGGCTCAACAAAGCTAGTGACCTAGTTTCTTCCCTTTGAATCGTGCCAGAGATAGCACAATCTCCTAACTCCCATACCAAATCCTGAACAATTAGGAGATTACTCTGTTTCTAAAGCTAAACATCAATTCCACATTGAACAGTCTAAGCCACAATTCCTCTAAAAACACCAAAACTAAACGAGATCAAGCAATTCGGCGAAACAACAACACACAAATCAAGCACAATATTGAAAAACACGACACAGACAGGTCATCGAGATCGGAAAAAAAAAGCAAGACAAAAAAAATTCCAGATCTGACGCGAATTTTAACGAAAGAGTTAATTCAAAATCCGTACCAGGTGAGAATCGGAGACGAATTCACGACGGAGATCAGCAAGGTGAGGATAAAAAAAAAAACCCTAGAATCTCCGAGAACCAGTAAAATTATGTCTCCAATTTTGCTTTTTCTCCTCGAAGCCAGCGAGAGAGGAGAAGGAGAGAGAGAGAGAGAAGAAAAAAAATTTATAACGAAAGGTGAAAAGCAAAAGGCGGGATTTGGGGGCTAAAACGCAACAAACGCGCCTTTCCTCACTGCATAGACTCTCTTCTCTTGCCGTACGACGTGCGAGCCACGGGTTCGTCGGCGCTGGCTTCTTTTCAATTTACTATTACACCCCTCGCTCATAACTTGTGACGTCACTTGCATGATAAAAGAACCAATCGCATTACTTTAGTTTTGTGAGTTGGTAACCACATGCACTAGATTTTAGTGTTCACCAAGTCAAAAACAATTATCAAATTTTTAAGTTTTTTGACCAATAATAATCAAATTATCTGAAAGTCAAATATTATTACTTAAATATAAAATTTAGGTCTATGTTTTGTTTCCTATTTTTGATGGATCTAGGTGGCTTATTGAATCATGGAGGTGGATATTTTCTTTTATAACTTTAGATGGTTAGTCTTTTGCTTTTAATTAAATCTACTTAACAAATTTAATCAAATCTAGATAAAATTTTGTTATTATTTTTTTTTGTCAACTTTTGTTATTAAATTGATAAATAATAAATTAATAAAAAATCATAATGTTGAGTTAATAATAAAAAAAAACCTTTTATAGGCTTTAAATAATATATAAATGTAGACTATAATTGGCTTTAGTAATTAAATATTAATCACAATTTTGTAGAAAGATTAGGGTCCAATGGGCCAAATTCGCTAATAAAAATGAAAAAAAAAACAAATTTGTAGAAAATTAGTCGATATTTCCAAAGGAGAGTGCAAAAAAAAAGGAAAACCCTAGAACAGTAGATATAAGAAAATCTCTCGACAGTTAAAGACGAAATCCTCTTTACCTTCGGAGTCAAGTTTGTTGTTGCGTAAAGTGGAAGCAATCATCAGTAAGCTTTAACCCTATTTCTGAATCCTTATAAGTGTATTCGTTTTTCTTTGTTAATTCATTGATTTTACTCTCTGTTTTTTGTCAAATTTCAAAGCAAACAATGGAGAACGATGTAGAGAGACCGTACGCTGTTCTAACGATGGATGAAGTTAAAGAAACGATGAAGAAAGAGATCTCTGAAATCTCTGAAATCTTCTTGATATCAAAATCCGATGCGACCGTACTTCTCATGTTTCTCCGATGGGACTCGAATAGGGTTTTGGAGCGATTGGGTGAAGACACGGAGAAACTAATGACTGAATCAGGTTTGAAATCAGTTGTAATTGATTCGAATCAAGATTTATCTGATGTATCTTGTGGGATTTGCTCTAAGATTGGTGATGGTGATGGTGATGGTTTAATCTCCACGCCTTTTTGTTCTCACAAGTTGTGCAAAACTTGTTGGAGCGAGTATCTTGAGAAGAATTTCTTCTCTGTGGAGAAAAACCAAACTGCAATCTCTTGTCCTGATCAATCTTGTCGAGCTGCTGTTGGACCGGACACGATTGAGAAACTAACCGTACGTGATCAAGAGATGTACGAGAAGTATGTTCTGAAATCTTACCGTGAGAGATGTCTGGGATGGAAGATCAAACAGTGTCCTGCACCGGGTTGCGATTATGTGATTGAGTTTCATCTGGCGAGTGAAGATGACGAGCATAGCTTAAACATTGTGTGTCTCTGTGGTCATATCTTCTGTTGGAGATGCATGCTTGAGTCACACAGACCAGTGACCTGCAACAACGCTTCTGATTGGTTGTCTCGAGACTTGAAGAAATTGATAGGAGAAGTAGACAAGCCATCTCCCCTCTCCTGGATTGAAACCAATACCAAGCCTTGCCCTCATTGCTCTATTCCTGTGGAGCTTGATGATGTACACCAATGGAACCAGTTCTTGACATGTGCCTGCAGGTTTCACTCTAATGAAAATAACTCTGTTTTTGCTATTCGCAGATTATTAGATTTCTTCTCTATTTTAATTATTGATCACACTAATTTGTGTTTTTCTTGATTTAGTGGGCGTTTCTGTTGGAAGTGTTTTCAGCCACCGGAAGCTCACGGAATCTATGGATCCTGTTTTGCACCGGAGGATTTGAGCAATGTTGGTTTCAGTCGTTGGAGCAATGTTGGTTCCAATCCTTGGAGCAATATTGGTTTCAATCGTTGGAGGAGAGCAGAACCGGAGAAGATTTCGTGTTTGGATCTCTGGAAGGCGAGTCAGCTTTCACTGGAGCAAGCTAAATCCGAGCTAGAAGCTTTCGAGGAATCCATAATCAAGAAACCTAGTGACTTGAAGGAGCAAGACGTTATAGTACTAAGAGAAGGACTGATGCTCGTTGTTCAGTGCAGACAGTTCCTCAAATGGAGCTGTGTGTACGACTATCTCCACACAGAGTATGATATGGCGAAGAGAGAGTACCTGCGATTCCTCCAAGAGAACGCGTCTGCCCTTGTCCACAGTTTCTCACAGAGTATAAAGGAGGAAACAGAAGCCAAAGAGCTTACTCGCGGTAAGCTATTGAGTGAGACAACCAACATTGGGAACTACTTTTATCATTTCATCAAGACTTTACGAGAAGGTTTGTCCGAGGTGAAGGCGAAGTCGTACGACAACTATGGTGGTCCTTATTGGTTGTGCGATCGCTGCACATATGGAAACTCTTGGCTCGAGAGGGCCTGTAAGATGTGCTGTGATCCTACTGCATCCAGTACGGACGAGCTAAGTGATTGATCTCTTAGCTAAAAGGTTTTAGGAGGCAGGAACCTTGCAATTTAAGTTCTTAAGATTCTGTTTTTTTTCTTTTCTTTCTTTCTGCAGTTTTAGGGGGTTTGTATTGGACTACCAAATTTTAATGTCGAATTGGTTTTTTTCTTTCTTCAAAGTTCACAGTTACAATGCTTTGTGATAAGCAACGTTTCTTCTACCTTTGGTCCTGTTGTTGTCTCTTTTCATCCCTCAACTCTACTAGTTTTGTTCTCAAGAACTGAAATCCCTGAAGAGACTTGTATAAACCGAAATGGACAAAAATAGAAGAAGAAGCGCCGTGCCATTACATGACCAGTGAGCTCACATCCTCATATATGCTGATGGAGATCCCAAATTTCTTGTCAACTGAGACTTATAAATTGTGTGTTTCACATCTTCATTATAGTCATCAGAATCTCTCTGACCTTTTTATTTACAGGCTCTTTGTAAAAAATTTGATCATTGTCGAAATTAGATCCCCTTGGCCTTTTAATCCACACTCTTGATCAATCAAAACCATGTAAACGTCTGGTTTAACAGGGATTTCATTTCCCTCTTCATATCATGGATTAGGTTCCTCAATCAATTCCCCAGACTCAGCCCTTTTAAGAATCAAAAAATCAATTGTTTATAGAGAGAAAAAGAACTTGCTCTTTGTGCTGATTTAAGGCTCAAGACTTATGCTATAAACCTCAAGCACACAACAAAATTAATAACTGATTTGAGGAATGTAAAACTGAGACAGAAAGTGATGCAGAGACAGATCAAGTTGTTGATGAAAAATTTCACCTAAAGATCAAGTGCTGGTTCTGATAGTTCAGATAGAACACAGACATGAGGAGTTTATTGAAATAATCAGTGGATTCTCTGAAGAGAAACTGAAGGAGACATATGTATGAAATTGCAGGGAATGTCTTAAGACTTAAGTTGATATACTTGAAGAAGGTTTAAGTGTTATGCCTTAAGCATAGTATCGGGTTCATCTCAAGGCTGAAGTTTCAGTGTGTCCTAGAGTCTAAAGACAAAGTAATGCAAGTGCCAAGTTTGGTAGATTTCAAATACGTATTGTGGAACGAGTTACAGCTGAAGTGGTTATCATAAGTTCAAAAATATGATAAGAGAAGGCTGTAGTGTGATAAGTTACACTTCTTGATGTCGAATTCCATTTTTTTCCTTCCTCATATTTTTACAGTTTACACAACATTTATAGGAACGAGATGTTTTGTGATAAGCAACGTTTCTTCTACATTTATGATTCTTATGTTCTCAGACTCCAGAAGAAAAGATGTGGTCCTGTTGTTGTCCCTTTTTCCATCTCTCACTCGAATAGTTCTGTTCTCAAGAACTGAAGCCCCTAAAAAATAACCATATAAACCGAATTGGGCCCAAAAAAGACAAACCAGAAGTGCCAATGGGCCAAATTTCTTAATTAAAAACCCTTTTTTTTGTCGGCAACTTTAATTTAAAAACTTATCAGACGATTGTTTAGCTTAGATTAAGGTCCAATGGGCCAAATTTCTTAATTAAAAAACTTATTAAACGATTTAGCAAAAACAGATATTTTT
The DNA here is from genome assembly GCA_019202805.1 of Arabidopsis suecica. Classification (NCBI taxonomy): domain Eukaryota; kingdom Viridiplantae; phylum Streptophyta; class Magnoliopsida; order Brassicales; family Brassicaceae; genus Arabidopsis; species Arabidopsis suecica. The sequence goes on along the minus strand of CM032912.1, from coordinate 14,351,318 downwards.
GTTACTTATAAAACTCGATGTTTCCATAGGAGAGTGAAAAAAGTAAAACCCTAAAACAGTTGAGACAGAAATCATCTAGAGACGACGATTAAGGAAAAACGAAGAACGATAACTCTCACCTTCTATTCTTTTTGTTGATTGAGGCACAAGCTACCGGTAAGCCTTAACCCTATTCCTTATAGTTTATTCATCTCTCTTTGTTATAATTCATTGATTTGTTTTTCTGATTTTCGTCAATTTTAGGTACACAATGGAGAACGATCGAGAGGGACCATACTCTGTTCTAACGAGAGATGAACTTAAAGAAAAGATGAAGAAGCAGATCGCTGAAATCTCTGAGATCTTCTCGTTATCAAAATCCGATGCGACCGTACTCCTCATGTTTCTCCGATGGGACTCTGATCGAGTTTCTGATTGTTTGGTTGAAAACATGGAGAAAGTCTTGTCGGAATCAGGTTTGAAACCAGTTGTAGCTAATCCGAATCAAGAATTATCTAATACTTCTTGTGGGATTTGCTTTAAGACTTGTGATGAGTATTATCTTGAAGATGATGATTACTTAATCTCCACGCCCTATTGTTCTCACATGTTCTGCAAAACTTGTTGGAGAAAGTATCTTGGAACGAATTTCTACTTGGTGGAGAAAAACCAAACTAGAATTTCTTGTCCTCATCGAACTTGTCAAGCTGCGGTTGGACCGGACACGATTCAGAAGCTAACCGTACGTGATGAAGAGATGTACGTGGAGTATGTTCTGAGATCTTACCTGGAGGGAAACAAGGTATTGGAGATCAAAGAGTGTCCTGCACGTAATTGCAATTACGTCATTGAGTTTCATCAGAAGAATTATGATGGTGATGAGGAAGACTATAGCTTAAACGTGGTGTGTCTCTGTGGTCATATCTTCTGCTGGAGATGCATGCTTGAGTCACACAAACCAGTGACCTGCAACAATGCGTCTGATTGGTTGTTTAGAGACCTAAAGAGCTTATCGAAGCTGGTATCAGGTAAAAAACCATTGAGCCTCTCCTCGATCAAAACCACCAGCCAAAAGACTTGTTCTCTCCCGTTGATCAAAGCCACCACGAACACTTGCCCTCATTGTTTTCGTCGTGTGGACCTGGGTACTAAACAATACCTCCGGTTCTTGACTTGTGCCTGCGGGTAAAAAACCCTATTTTGCAAATCTTGAATAATTAGATTTCTCTATTTTAAGTATTATTGATCATACTAATCTGTGTTTTCTTGATCTAGCGGTCGTTTCTGCTGGAAGTGTATGCAGTCAGAGGAAGACCACAAAACGGAATCAGGAATATATAAACTCTGTAATGTACTCGAGAGAAGAGCAGAAGTGGAGAATTCGTGCATGGAACACTGGAGGGCTAGTAAAGTTTCAATGAAGAAAGCTAAATCCGATCTACAAGCTTTCGAGAAATTCAACATCGAGAATCCAGGTTACTTGAGCGAGAAAGACATGACAATTATAAGAAAAGGACTGATGCTGATTGTTCAATGCAGACAAGTTCTTAAATGGAGCTGCGTGTACGACTACTTCCACACAGAGTATGAGATGTCGAAGAGGGAATACCTGCGATTCCTGCAAGCAAACGCGACCTCACTTGTGGAGAGTTACTCAAAGACTCTAAATGAGGAGATAGAAAAAGCCTCGCCAGCTACTTCTGAAAAGTTTTGTTGCGTCAAGCATAAGGTAACCATTGACACTATCAACATTGGGAACTACTTTTATCATTTCATCAAGACTTTACGAGAAGGTTTGGACGACGTGAAGGTGAAGTCCTACACCGACTATGGTGGTCTTTTTTGGCTCTGTGATCGCTGCACATTTGGAAACACTTGGTTCCATAAGGAGTGTACGATGTGCAGTGATGATATTGCAGCTCATGTGGAGCTAAGTGGGTTATCTCTTAACTAAGGGAGGTCTAATGGATTGAGAATTTTAATTGTTGTGGTGGATTTTAGATTTGGTGGTGTTTTTCATTAAATTCAGAGATATTCTAATAGTTCAAAGGTATTTCGTTTAGGAATTCGTCTTAAATATTTTTTTACTTCATCTAGTTTGTAATCAGTCATATATTTGGAAAAAACCTTAAGTGGTTACAATTTACTGAACATTCTAGGCATTATATCATTCCGCTGCGTACGTAACTCTTTGAAAATTTCTCCTAGAATATATAGACAATTTCTGCACTTAGAAAGCATATATATATATATATATCATGAAGAGCTGAGATATATATGTCAATCGGCCTGGTCCGGTCCGTCCCATACATAATTCTTATATATATATATATATTTACGTTTTTAGGTGGAATAGGTCAAACTAACGTGAATTAAAAATATTTTTTATGCTAAAGACATGAGTATTCAAAATTTTCATATTTTCGTGTTACCTTACTAGTTTATCCCGTGCGTAGTTCAGTACATCAACTAATTTATCTTTAAAAATCGAATAGACAATCATAGGTACAAGTTTAACCAACAATAAAAACACACAAAAAGTCATTATATGTAAATGTTTATTTTTAAATGAGTTTTTATATATATATTTTATATATATATATATATATATATATATAATCCATATATAATCTTCTTATTTGAAGATAAATTCTTTAAAAAGTATTCTACTCTAACTAATGCTATTTTGAATTAATCTACAAATGTCTCTATTTCGCGCGTACACATAGCGGGTTATCATTTAATAAGCTTTAATAAGACTACATTATATTCCAAATTCAATAAGACTAGATTTTAGAAAGACAATATTAAATCATTAGTTCCATAGTAAGAGATTTGACATAAAGAACAAACTCTTTTTGAATTCTTAGTTGGAATACCTCCTCTAGGTTTTCTAAAAGATAAACAAAAGATTTAGGAAACATGAAACTTGCAACCTAAGCTTTTCTACAATTCTTTTGCTCTCTTTATTTCTTTAGACTCTTTTGAGATTAGTTTTCTTCATGTTCTTGAATCTTTTTTTGGATAAATAATGTCTTTTACCTAACTTAGTTTGCGCCATCTGTTGGGAAACATAATGGTGAATGAAATAAACTTGTATATAGGTTGTCCCCAAAAAGAAAAAAATCTACCTTAGACATATACATAAAACTATTGGATATGATAGTTATTGCAAAACACCATTTTGTAGTAAGATTAAGATCCTATGGGACCATTTTCTTAATTGAAAAACTGGATTATCAAACTATAAATAGAGCCCAAGTAGAATAAGTTTGTATCTCGATCTATCCCAATAGGAGGAGAAGGGAAAATCTCTCTTCACCTTCGATTCAATCTTTTTGTTTGAGGCTCAAGCTACTAGCTAGTAAAAGCCTTAACCCTATTCTTTACAAGTTTATCTTTCGCTCTTTGGTAATTTTTCGATTTATCTTTATGATTTGTTTTTGTCTTTTTCAAGAAAACAATGGAGAACGATCAACAAGGACCCTGCTTGAGAGATGAGGATAAGGAAAAGATGGAGCAAGTGATCAAGAACATGTTAATCTTGTGCGCAGATAAATCCACTGCGATCCACCTCCTCATGCAGTTCGGATGGAAACCGCGTCTTGTCGCAGTGCAGCTCGGTGGAAGAAGGGAGGAGTTATTGGCGGAATCAGGTTTGAAACCTGTTGTGATTGATTCGAATATAGATTTACCTATATCATCTTGTGGTATTTGCTCTACGACTGAAGATGAATATGTTGATGAGTATTATGATGATAACAATGACGATGATGGTGGTGATGGTGATGGTGTTGGTGATGGTGATGGTGATGGTGTTGGTGATGAGGATGAGGATGCGGATGAGGATGAGGATGAGGATGAGGATGATGAGGATGATGATGATGAGGATGAGGATGAGGATGATGATGATGATGATGATGACGACGATGATGATGATGATGAAGAGTATGATGAAGAAGAAGATCGTCATCATTTCATCTCCACACCATATTGTTCTCACAAGTTCTGCAAAACTTGCTGGAGAGAGTATCTTAAGAAAAATTTCTACTCTCTGGAGGAAAACCTCACCGTGATCTCATGTCCTGATCAAGATTGTGAAGCTTCTGTTGGACCAAAAACGATTGACAGACTAGGAGTACGTGATCAAGAGATGTATGGGAAGTATATTCTGAGATCTTACCTTGAGAGCAAACAGCTCCCTGACCCTGCACCGGATTCCAACTAAGCTATGCCATTGACCAAATTTGAGTTTACTCAAAAAGGAAAAGTTCTTCTTTTATGAAATGCATTGTTATTCCATTTTATGTTTTTTTTAATAATCGAGGATTTCGAGCTGATCAGTGTAATCGAATCTTCAAAACTTTATATATGAAACATCATGTTCTTGCCATTATATAAAAATATTTACATTCAAATTCCATGAATGAAATCTTATAATTAAGACTCGAAATCTTTTCTCTTAGTACCATGATAAGTTTTTAGCCATAAATTGTTTCTTTTACTTTGTCATAGATTCAATATACATATATATATATATAACTAAATAATCTTCAAGTATACAAAAACTATTTCGCACCATATATCTATCTCATATATCTATTTCGTGCCAAAAATGAAACTTCACCCAAAAATTGGGACTGAAATTGCAGAAGGAAGATTCGAAATATGATCTTCTAATACAATGATAAGTTTTTAACCATTAAAACACCATAATTGATTACTTTTTACAAAGTACTAGAAATTAACCCGCGGTACACCGCGGGTCTATATTTTTATTTAATAAAACTAAAACTTTAATTTTTCAGATTATCTACATATATAACCTATTGTTTTGTTTGATTTAAATATGCATATATATATATATATATATATAATGTATGTTTAGTATGTTTTAGGTTTCAATTTTAAAATATAGAAACAAAAACATACAGTTCATTAAAAAACGTTATATAGCGGATTTAAATATGAATTTCTTTTGTTGTTTGCATTTTATTATAATATTTTGCATTTTAGGGATTGACCAATGGTATTTGTTTTGTTTAGTATTTATGATTGTATTATTGTGTATTTAGTGTTAATTCTAAAATTTCATTCATAGTATACTGTCCCGTATTAATATCTAACCAAACCCATCCCACCATATAACCATGTCCCGTGAAATTAAACATCATTTTGTCATTTTTAATAGTATTTTACTTAAAAAGCATATAATATATATATATATATATATTTAATTGTTATAGAATTAAAATATTATTAATATTATAAACTTTGTTATAGAATTTAAATATTATAAATAACTTAAACGTTTTATAAAGTTTAAATATATATAATATATAAACTTCTAATAAATTTTATAAAGTTGAAATATTTATAATAATTGAAACTTTATAAAATTTCTAATATTATAAATATTTAAAACGTTTTATAAAGTTTAACTTTTTATAAAGTTTAAACAATTATCATATTTAACTTTTAATAAAGTTTTAATATTTATAATATTTTGAAATATAATGCTAAAGTAAACGTACCTTTTAAGAATAAGCTGCAACACTTCTTAGAACACCACATTAGTTGTTTGTTTTCAATTTTGTTTTTTTTTGTTGACAACGTAAGTCTCTTAGAAAGGCAAATGTTACAGCCACTATTGTAATACCCACCTCCTTTTTGATGCTTATAAATTCACGTTACACCAATCAAATCCTTGTTGACAGAAGCATGGATCTTAACACCCTAAATTAAAAACGAAAAAAACAATAATATTAGTGATGAAAATATTAAAGTAAAATAGATAAGGAATAAAAGTAATTTTTCTCTAATAATAATGAAATCGTGATGAAAATATTAGACTAAAAGAGATTAGTTTCACGGTTTCTATGCTAGAAAAAGAATTAGTTGCACTGTGTTTTATGATCGGAGAAGATGATATAATAGGGAGTATTTATAGTCGTGTAAAGTAGTTATGGAAGATCTTGGTGATCAAGAATAATATCTTTGGAACCATAAGGCATTTAGAATTAAAAATTTGAATTCGTGAAAATTTTAAAAATATGTGATATATTTCTTGCTATTGAGTAGTAATTAGGTAAGATATCATTGATATGTAATCGAATAAGAGGATATTCTGCGTAAAAAATATAGGAAATAAGAGTTGATATGTAATTGAATAGGAGGTTATTATGCATAGGTAATGTAGGAAATAGGAGTTTAATACCAAATAATTGTATTAAATATCTCTAAAAATCATAACAATACATGCTATGTTAGGTATGATAAGCTAGTAATTAGGAAACATCCATTTATTAATTTTCAAAGTGACGAATTGTTATAGAAACACCATTGATTAGTTACAATATTTGTTAAGATACGTTTTCTATAAGATTGTTTTTAACAAAAAATTGCAATAATAAATAGATAAACATTTAAAACGGGTAAAATGAGATAAACAAATATGGTTAGTTTACCAGATCAAGTTGTTGATGAAAAATTTCACCTAAAGATCAAGTGCTGGTTCTGATAGTTCAGATAGAACACAGACATGAGGAGTTTATTGAAATAATCAGTGGATTCTCTGAAGAGAAACTGAAGGAGACATATGTATGAAATTGCAGGGAATGTCTTAAGACTTAAGTTGATATACTTGAAGAAGGTTTAAGTGTTATGCCTTAAGCATAGTATCGGGTTCATCTCAAGGCTGAAGTTTCAGTGTGTCCTAGAGTCTAAAGACAAAGTAATGCAAGTGCCAAGTTTGGTAGATTTCAAATACGTATTGTGGAACGAGTTACAGCTGAAGTGGTTATCATAAGTTCAAAAATATGATAAGAGAAGGCTGTAGTGTGATAAGTTACACTTCTTGATGTCGAATTCCATTTTTTTCCTTCCTCATATTTTTACAGTTTACACAACATTTATAGGAACGAGATGTTTTGTGATAAGCAACGTTTCTTCTACATTTATGATTCTTATGTTCTCAGACTCCAGAAGAAAAGATGTGGTCCTGTTGTTGTCCCTTTTTCCATCTCTCACTCGAATAGTTCTGTTCTCAAGAACTGAAGCCCCTAAAAAATAACCATATAAACCGAATTGGGCCCAAAAAAGACAAACCAGAAGTGCCAATGGGCCAAATTTCTTAATTAAAAACCCTTTTTTTTGTCGGCAACTTTAATTTAAAAACTTATCAGACGATTGTTTAGCTTAGATTAAGGTCCAATGGGCCAAATTTCTTAATTAAAAAACTTATTAAACGATTTAGCAAAAACAGATATTTTTGTTACTTATAAAACTCGATGTTTCCATAGGAGAGTGAAAAAAGTAAAACCCTAAAACAGTTGAGACAGAAATCATCTAGAGACGACGATTAAGGAAAAACGAAGAACGATAACTCTCACCTTCTATTCTTTTTGTTGATTGAGGCACAAGCTACCGGTAAGCCTTAACCCTATTCCTTATAGTTTATTCATCTCTCTTTGTTATAATTCATTGATTTGTTTTTCTGATTTTCGTCAATTTTAGGTACACAATGGAGAACGATCGAGAGGGACCATACTCTGTTCTAACGAGAGATGAACTTAAAGAAAAGATGAAGAAGCAGATCGCTGAAATCTCTGAGATCTTCTCGTTATCAAAATCCGATGCGACCGTACTCCTCATGTTTCTCCGATGGGACTCTGATCGAGTTTCTGATTGTTTGGTTGAAAACATGGAGAAAGTCTTGTCGGAATCAGGTTTGAAACCAGTTGTAGCTAATCCGAATCAAGAATTATCTAATACTTCTTGTGGGATTTGCTTTAAGACTTGTGATGAGTATTATCTTGAAGATGATGATTACTTAATCTCCACGCCCTATTGTTCTCACATGTTCTGCAAAACTTGTTGGAGAAAGTATCTTGGAACGAATTTCTACTTGGTGGAGAAAAACCAAACTAGAATTTCTTGTCCTCATCGAGCTTGTCAAGCTGCGGTTGGACCGGACACGATTCAGAAGCTAACCGTACGTGATGAAGAGATGTACGTGGAGTATGTTCTGAGATCTTACCTGGAGGGAAACAAGGTATTGGAGATCAAAGAGTGTCCTGCACGTAATTGCAATTACGTCATTGAGTTTCATCAGAAGAATTATGATGGTGATGAGGAAGACTATAGCTTAAACGTGGTGTGTCTCTGTGGTCATATCTTCTGCTGGAGATGCATGCTTGAGTCACACAAACCAGTGACCTGCAACAATGCGTCTGATTGGTTGTTTAGAGACCTAAAGAGCTTATCGAAGCTGGTATCAGGTAAAAAACCATTGAGCCTCTCCTCGATCAAAACCACCAGCCAAAAGACTTGTTCTCTCCCGTTGATCAAAGCCACCACGAACACTTGCCCTCATTGTTTTCGTCGTGTGGACCTGGGTACTAAACAATACCTCCGGTTCTTGACTTGTGCCTGCGGGTAAAAAACCCTATTTTGCAAATCTTGAATAATTAGATTTCTCTATTTTAAGTATTATTGATCATACTAATCTGTGTTTTCTTGATCTAGCGGTCGTTTCTGCTGGAAGTGTATGCAGTCAGAGGAAGACCACAAAACGGAATCAGGAATATATAAACTCTGTAATGTACTCGAGAGAAGAGCAGAAGTGGAGAATTCGTGCATGGAACACTGGAGGGCTAGTAAAGTTTCAATGAAGAAAGCTAAATCCGATCTACAAGCTTTCGAGAAATTCAACATCGAGAATCCAGGTTACTTGAGCGAGAAAGACATGACAATTATAAGAAAAGGACTGATGCTGATTGTTCAATGCAGACAAGTTCTTAAATGGAGCTGCGTGTACGACTACTTCCACACAGAGTATGAGATGTCGAAGAGGGAATACCTGCGATTCCTGCAAGCAAACGCGACCTCACTTGTGGAGAGTTACTCAAAGACTCTAAATGAGGAGATAGAAAAAGCCTCGCCAGCTACTTCTGAAAAGTTTTGTTGCGTCAAGCATAAGGTAACCATTGACACTATCAACATTGGGAACTACTTTTATCATTTCATCAAGACTTTACGAGAAGGTTTGGACGACGTGAAGGTGAAGTCCTACACCGACTATGGTGGTCTTTTTTGGCTCTGTGATCGCTGCACATTTGGAAACACTTGGTTCCATAAGGAGTGTACGATGTGCAGTGATGATATTGCAGCTCATGTGGAGCTAAGTGGGTTATCTCTTAACTAAGGGAGGTCTAATGGATTGAGAATTTTAATTGTTGTGGTGGATTTTAGATTTGGTGGTGTTTTTCATTAAATTCAGAGATATTCTAATAGTTCAAAGGTATTTCGTTTAGGAATTCGTCTTAAATATTTTTTTACTTCATCTAGTTTGTAATCAGTCATATATTTGGAAAAAACCTTAAGTGGTTACAATTTACTGAACATTCTAGGCATTATATCATTCCGCTGCGTACGTAACTCTTTGAAAATTTCTCCTAGAATATATAGACAATTTCTGCACTTAGAAAGCATATATATATATATATATCATGAAGAGCTGAGATATATATGTCAATCGGCCTGGTCCGGTCCGTCCCATACATAATTCTTATATATATATATATATTTACGTTTTTAGGTGGAATAGGTCAAACTAACGTGAATTAAAAATATTTTTTATGCTAAAGACATGAGTATTCAAAATTTTCATATTTTCGTGTTACCTTACTAGTTTATCCCGTGCGTAGTTCAGTACATCAACTAATTTATCTTTAAAAATCGAATAGACAATCATAGGTACAAGTTTAACCAACAATAAAAACACACAAAAAGTCATTATATGTAAATGTTTATTTTTAAATGAGTTTTTATATATATATTTTATATATATATATATATATATATATATATATAATCCATATATAATCTTCTTATTTGAAGATAAATTCTTTAAAAAGTATTCTACTCTAACTAATGCTATTTTGAATTAATCTACAAATGTCTCTATTTCGCGCGTACACATAGCGGGTTATCATTTAATAAGCTTTAATAAGACTACATTATATTCCAAATTCAATAAGACTAGATTTTAGAAAGACAATATTAAATCATTAGTTCCATAGTAAGAGATTTGACATAAAGAACAAACTCTTTTTGAATTCTTAGTTGGAATACCTCCTCTAGGTTTTCTAAAAGATAAACAAAAGATTTAGGAAACATGAAACTTGCAACCTAAGCTTTTCTACAATTCTTTTGCTCTCTTTATTTCTTTAGACTCTTTTGAGATTAGTTTTCTTCATGTTCTTGAATCTTTTTTTGGATAAATAATGTCTTTTACCTAACTTAGTTTGCGCCATCTGTTGGGAAACATAATGGTGAATGAAATAAACTTGTATATAGGTTGTCCCCAAAAAGAAAAAAATCTACCTTAGACATATACATAAAACTATTGGATATGATAGTTATTGCAAAACACCATTTTGTAGTAAGATTAAGATCCTATGGGACCATTTTCTTAATTGAAAAACTGGATTATCAAACTATAAATAGAGCCCAAGTAGAATAAGTTTGTATCTCGATCTATCCCAATAGGAGGAGAAGGGAAAATCTCTCTTCACCTTCGATTCAATCTTTTTGTTTGAGGCTCAAGCTACTAGCTAGTAAAAGCCTTAACCCTATTCTTTACAAGTTTATCTTTCGCTCTTTGGTAATTTTTCGATTTATCTTTATGATTTGTTTTTGTCTTTTTCAAGAAAACAATGGAGAACGATCAACAAGGACCCTGCTTGAGAGATGAGGATAAGGAAAAGATGGAGCAAGTGATCAAGAACATGTTAATCTTGTGCGCAGATAAATCCACTGCGATCCACCTCCTCATGCAGTTCGGATGGAAACCGCGTCTTGTCGCAGTGCAGCTCGGTGGAAGAAGGGAGGAGTTATTGGCGGAATCAGGTTTGAAACCTGTTGTGATTGATTCGAATATAGATTTACCTATATCATCTTGTGGTATTTGCTCTACGACTGAAGATGAATATGTTGATGAGTATTATGATGATAACAATGACGATGATGGTGGTGATGGTGATGGTGTTGGTGATGGTGATGGTGATGGTGTTGGTGATGAGGATGAGGATGCGGATGAGGATGAGGATGAGGATGAGGATGATGAGGATGATGATGATGAGGATGAGGATGAGGATGATGATGATGATGATGATGACGACGATGATGATGATGATGAAGAGTATGATGAAGAAGAAGATCGTCATCATTTCATCTCCACACCATATTGTTCTCACAAGTTCTGCAAAACTTGCTGGAGAGAGTATCTTAAGAAAAATTTCTACTCTCTGGAGGAAAACCTCACCGTGATCTCATGTCCTGATCAAGATTGTGAAGCTTCTGTTGGACCAAAAACGATTGACAGACTAGGAGTACGTGATCAAGAGATGTATGGGAAGTATATTCTGAGATCTTACCTTGAGAGCAAACAGCTCCCTGACCCTGCACCGGATTCCAACTAAGCTATGCCATTGACCAAATTTGAGTTTACTCAAAAAGGAAAAGTTCTTCTTTTATGAAATGCATTGTTATTCCATTTTATGTTTTTTTTAATAATCGAGGATTTCGAGCTGATCAGTGTAATCGAATCTTCAAAACTTTATATATGAAACATCATGTTCTTGCCATTATATAAAAATATTTACATTCAAATTCCATGAATGAAATCTTATAATTAAGACTCGAAATCTTTTCTCTTAGTACCATGATAAGTTTTTAGCCATAAATTGTTTCTTTTACTTTGTCATAGATTCAATATACATATATATATATATAACTAAATAATCTTCAAGTATACAAAAACTATTTCGCACCATATATCTATCTCATATATCTATTTCGTGCCAAAAATGAAACTTCACCCAAAAATTGGGACTGAAATTGCAGAAGGAAGATTCGAAATATGATCTTCTAATACAATGATAAGTTTTTAACCATTAAAACACCATAATTGATTACTTTTTACAAAGTACTAGAAATTAACCCGCGGTACACCGCGGGTCTATATTTTTATTTAATAAAACTAAAACTTTAATTTTTCAGATTATCTACATATATAACCTATTGTTTTGTTTGATTTAAATATGCATATATATATATATATATATAATGTATGTTTAGTATGTTTTAGGTTTCAATTTTAAAATATAGAAACAAAAACATACAGTTCATTAAAAAACGTTATATAGCGGATTTAAATATGAATTTATTTTGTTGTTTGCATTTTATTATAATATTTTGCATTTTAGGGATTGACCAATGGTATTTGTTTTGTTTAGTATTTATGATTGTATTATTGTGTATTTAGTGTTAATTCTAAAATTTCATTCATAGTATACTGTCCCGTATTAATATCTAACCAAACCCATCCCACCATATAACCATGTCCCGTGAAATTAAACATCATTTTGTCATTTTTAATAGTATTTTACTTAAAAAGCATATAATATATATATATATATATATTTAATTGTTATAGAATTAAAATATTATTAATATTATAAACTTTGTTATAGAATTTAAATATTATAAATAACTTAAACGTTTTATAAAGTTTAAATATATATAATATATAAACTTCTAATAAATTTTATAAAGTTGAAATATTTATAATAATTGAAACTTTATAAAATTTCTAATATTATAAATATTTAAAACGTTTTATAAAGTTTAACTTTTTATAAAGTTTAAACAATTATCATATTTAACTTTTAATAAAGTTTTAATATTTATAATATTTTGAAATATAATGCTAAAGTAAACGTACCTTTTAAGAATAAGCTGCAACACTTCTTAGAACACCACATTAGTTGTTTGTTTTCAATTTTGTTTTTTTTTGTTGACAACGTAAGTCTCTTAGAAAGGCAAATGTTACAGCCACTATTGTAATACCCACCTCCTTTTTGATGCTTATAAATTCACGTTACACCAATCAAATCCTTGTTGACAGAAGCATGGATCTTAACACCCTAAATTAAAAACGAAAAAAACAATAATATTAGTGATGAAAATATTAAAGTAAAATAGATAAGGAATAAAAGTAATTTTTCTCTAATAATAATGAAATCGTGATGAAAATATTAGACTAAAAGAGATTAGTTTCACGGTTTCTATGCTAGAAAAAGAATTAGTTGCACTGTGTTTTATGATCGGAGAAGATGATATAATAGGGAGTATTTATAGTCGTGTAAAGTAGTTATGGAAGATCTTGGTGATCAAGAATAATATCTTTGGAACCATAAGGCATTTAGAATTAAAAATTTGAATTCGTGAAAATTTTAAAAATATGTGATATATTTCTTGCTATTGAGTAGTAATTAGGTAAGATATCATTGATATGTAATCGAATAAGAGGATATTCTGCGTAAAAAATATAGGAAATAAGAGTTGATATGTAATTGAATAGGAGGTTATTATGCGTAGGTAATGTAGGAAATAGGAGTTTAATACCAAATAATTGTATTAAATATCTCTAAAAATCATAACAATACATGCTATGTTAGGTATGATAAGCTAGTAATTAGGAAACATCCATTTATTAATTTTCAAAGTGACGAATTGTTATAGAAACACCATTGATTAGTTACAATATTTGTTAAGATACGTTTTCTATAAGATTGTTTTTAACAAAAAATTGCAATAATAAATAGATAAACATTTAAAACGGGTAAAATGAGATAAACAAATATGGTTAGTTTACAAAATCTACATATATTTCCGATTTGGTTGGTAATTAAATATTTAATGTCGTTATGAATTTATTTTTTTGGTTATACTTAGCAAATATCCGATTGCCATAAAATCAGGTCAATTAATGTGGGAAAAGTTAAGGAAACAGAAAATAAATTCTAAACAAAAATGTATATGTAGATTAGTTGCTAAATAAATGTTAAATAAATCGGATCCTCGTGTAAACAATTAATCCTTGTTTTATTATGTGCATTAATTTCGGAAACAAATTAGATTCTGGAAACTAACATTTAAATTCTCCTAATTTAAAAAATGAATTAATGATTTATATTGTATTAATTATTTATGATAAGGTATGTGGAATAATCATTAGAAATTTAGATTTGATTTTGATTTTGATTTTATTGTTTTAGTAGTTTCTATTTGCTAGATATTCTCGATATTATGTTTAATAGTATTTAAAATTAAATATTTGATTTCCATATCTTTGAAACTCAAATCTAAAAATTAGGGATGTTTAGTTAGTTAATTTATTGTCGATTTGTTTCTAAAGAATTTTAAATATAAGATTGCAATCTTTCCAAATATATGGCTATTTATTAGGAGCATTAATATGAAAGATTATCTAGGATTAAATAGGTAACCTTAAATATGGATAATAAAAGAATTAATTTCGTTTTAATAAATGTGTTAGTGTTATACTTATACCCGATTGCCATAAAATCAGGTCGTTTTAAAGTCGATTTATTTAAAAATTTCCTAAAATTTCTTATCCAAGATCCGGATAGAGTTAAACCCGGGTAAAACCCGGATCCAAATGAATTAATGCAAAAAAACCCTGTAAAAATGTATATGTAGATAATAAATACGTTAATATATTGTAGAGATATTTTAGGGAATAACAGTGGATTGATTTGAGGGAGAAAATCTTTCGAATACAATATGGCTAATTATAAGAAAGTGAAGAGATATAGTCATATTAATTAGGCTAAGATAATGGATTATTGCATATATTCTTATATCCTAAATCTTTTGGTTAAAATTTCCTAACTATAAATGAGATAAGGTATGTGGAGAGTAGACATGTCAATCGGGCTAGCCCGGCCCGGCCCGGCCCGAAGCCCTTAAAGCCCGTACATATTTGAGCCCGGCCCGGCCCGGCCCGTAAAAATTCCGAGCCTATATTTTAAAGCCCGGCCCGGCCCTAACAGGGCTACAGGGCTTTTCCGGGCTTTTTTGGGCTTTTCTTCCGACAACAAAAAAACAAACTTATAATTTATAATATCTCTTAAAAAAGAATCTATATATGAAACAAGTCAATCAAAATTTAAATAACCACTAACGCTAATTTAGTTTTTAAAAAAGAGAGTTAAAATCAAATAAACAATCCAAATAAATTGTTTAAACTTATACTAGATAAAATATAAAATCAAAATAATTCAAATTAGGTAGTAGAGCTAATATTTGCTTTTTCGATTTATAGTAATACACAACAAAAAAAACTATGTTTAGGTTTTTCAACTCTATCAAAAAAATTTTTTACAACAAATCTTACAATTAAACAAAAATATTAACAAAAAAAAGATTAAAATATTTTTTAAAGGGCTTTCCGGGCTAGCCCGAGCCCGGTCGGGCTAAGCCCAAAAAACCCTTTAGCCCGAACGGGCTTAGCCCGAAAGGCCCGATTTTTTCTGGACATATATTTTGAAGCCCGAGCCCGCTGTTTTTCAGGGCTGGGCCGGGCTAGCCCGCGGGCTTTGGCCCTAATTGACATGTCTAGTGGAGAGTAATTATTTTTGATTGTGCAAATAGTCCTAATCAATTAGATATTAAAAGGATCCGGCGATTAATGTGGCAAATAGTTTAAGGAATATCATTAAACCGAATTGTTAGATTAATTATACTCAAAATATTCTATAGTTTTTATTATAGAATGCTAAGTATCCGGAGATGATTAATATGGAAATAGTATAAGAATAAGTAAATGAATTAAAGACAACATGGCTTCATTTATCAGTTTGAAATTAAGACAACATCCCTAAAATTGCTTATCCAAGATCCGAATAGACTAAAACCGGGTCAAACCCGGATCCAAAAGACTTTATGCAAAAATCCCCTGTAAAAATGTATATGTAGATAAAAATCTCACATTTCGAGCCACATACCTATTTTGCTCCATATATCTATTTTATGCCAATTATTAAATTCGTCCCAAAAATCATGATTGATCTTAGAAGTAATACTTGAAATATGGGTCTTCTAAAACAAAATATCATTTAATAATTAAATAATTATTTATCACTAAAGATGTATATTCGAAACGGAATTAATTTTTTATATGCTTAATTATTTAGTAACATTAAATTTATACGATGTTACAATAATCAATTATGGTTTTAGACTATTAAATGATATTTTGTTTTAATTATGTAACAACCTAAAATTAGAACTTTTTCAATTCAAAATATTGTTCTTAGATATGACTAATTAAATGCATATTATAATTACATTTAATGTTAATAATCATAATGGCACGTAAATATCTTTTAAATGATGTAAGTTTTACTATTTTTCTCTACACAATACCAGTTGTACTTAATATATAGATCACCATTTTTTAAAAGCAAGATTAATCTCCAATGGGCCAAATTTCTTGATTAACAAAAAGTTAATTATCAAATTTTATGTAATACCGAAAACAGAATAATTTTGTAGCCTGACGATATCCCCAATCCCCATTGGAGAGTGAAAAATGGCAAACCCTAGACAGTGAAAGGACGATTCAATCTTGTTTCAGGCGCAAGCTACTAGTAAGCCTTAACCCTATCCTTTACCTCTTCTCTAGCTCTCTGTTAATTTATCGATTTGTTTTTCTGATTTTTTTTTTGGGTCATATTCAAGAAAACGATGGAGCACGATCGAGGGAAACCCTACTCTGTTCTAACGAGAAATGAAATTAGCGTAAAGATGAAGAAACAGATCAATGAAATCTCTGACATCTTCTTCATATCAAAATCCGATGCGACTGTACTTCTTATGTATCTCCGATGGGATTCGCTTCGTGTTTCAGAGCGTTTGGGTGAAAATAAGGAGAAATTATTGATGGATTCAGGTTTGAAATCAGTTGTGGTTGATCCTAATCCAGATTCATCTAGCGAGATTAGCTTGGAGACAGATGTTTATGAGTTTGCTGATGATGATGATGATGAAGAAGATTATAACGATGATAATGATGATTTGATCTCCACGCCCTTTTGTTCTCACAAGTTCGACACAACATATTGGAGAGAGTATCTTGAGAAGAACTTTTACTATGTGGAGAAAATCCAAACTGCAATCTCTTGTCCTGATCAAGATTGTCGATCTGCCGTTGGACCGGACACGATTGAGAAACTAACGTTACGTGATCAAAAGATGTACGAGAGGTACATTTTGAGATCTTACATTGAAGGAAACAAGGTATTGATGATCAAACAGTGTCCTGCACGGGATTGCAATTACGTCATTGAGTTTCATCAGGAGAATGATGATGATGATGAGTATAGTTTAAACGTGGTGTGTCTCTGTGGTCATATCTTCTGTTGGAGGTGCAGACTTGAGTCACACAGACCGGTGACCTGCAACAAGGCCTCTGATTGGTTGTCTAGTGCCTCAAGGAAATTATCAGATGAATCATTTAGCCTTTGCTCGACCAAAACCAAGACAGTGACTTGCCCTCGTTGCCTTTGTTCTCTGGAATCTGATACAAAAATGCCTCAGTTCTTGACTTGTGTCTGCAGGTTTCACCCTAATGAAAAAAAAAATATCTTTCTTTTGCAAATTACATAGAATTGATCTATTTAAGTCCTGATCCTACTCTTTTGTGTTATCTTGCTTTAGGCTTCGTTTCTGTTCGAGGTGTTTGCGGTCAGAGGAAGCCCACAAAATTGAAGCAGTAGACTCTGGATTCTGTGTTAAAACAGAAGTGGGGATTTTATGTGAGGATCGCTGGAACGTGTGTCAGAATTTACTCGAGCAAGCCAAATCCGATCTAGAAGCTTTCGAGGAATCCAACATCAAGAAACCGAGTGACTTATTAAGGGAGCAAGACATTATGATTATAAGAGAAGGGTTGATGTTGATTGTTCAATGCAGACGAGTCCTTAAATGGTGTTGTGTGTATGACTATTTCTACACAGAGTATGAGAACTCGAAGAAGGAGTATCTACGATACCTGCAAGGAAATGCGATCGCGGCTCTCCAGAGTTACTCAAACACTTTACAAGAGCAAAAAGATATCGTTCTCACTGCAGCTACATACGAAGAGTGTAGTTTCTTCAGACACACGGTACCCACGGCAACAAGTAACATTGGTAACTACTTTTATTATTTCATCAAAACTTTGCAAGATGGTTTGGTCGATGTGAAGGTGAAGTCATACAACGGTGGGGCTGGTCCTTTCTGGTACTGTGATCGCTGCACCTATGCAAACACTTGGCACGATAAGGAGTGTGAGATGTGCTATGATGATAGTGCCTCTCTTGTGGGAGAGCTAAGTGATTTGTCTCTTAACAAGGTTTCTTAAAACCAGAACAAAAGATTTAGGAAGCATGAAACTTTCCACTTGAATATTTTACAATTGGTTGGCTCTGTAATAATCGAGACTAGTTTTCTTCATGTTATTAAACATTTTTGGACAAATAATGTTTCTTTCCCAACTTCACACGTCCTCTTTTGGGAATCTTCACACCACCACCTTGACGCTTCTTCAAGATTTTCCACCACTGCGTTTGCTTGGCATCACTATGCAGCTTATGATTTTGTTTCTTTGAGTGTTTTCTATGTCTCACCAATCCTTCCACTAGCGCGTGAAAGTGCCCACCTTGATGTTGTTGCTTATGTGTAGTAAGACCTCTGGATTCTGACGTCGTCCGTTTCTTCTCATCTGATTTCTCTTTGTGCTTTTGGTGAAATTTACTCTGCAAATTCTTCCAAGCTGATGGCTTATTCTTGTCGTGGTGGTGATGATGGTGGTGGTGGTGGTGATGATGATGAAATACTTGTCCTATCTTATTCTTTATCCTTTTAAACCGTCCCACTACATTTCTCCTCTGTTTTGCAGGTTCTCTTGATGTGTCTCTGTTTGGATGCGGAGGAGACGTGCTGAATTCAGATTCAGAAACAGAGTCATCACTCTGTGGTGGATATAATGATTCTGACTCAGACTCGGTGTCATTCTCTGCTTGAGTTTCCCAGTCTGAGCCAGAGCTTGACCCTGTTTCCCCAGAGTATTCTTGATCAATTGAAACTTCTTCGTCTTCCGACTCAGAACCTGTTACAGACGGTGTTTGTTCACGCTCTGTTTCAAAAGATTCATCATCCAACGTTTCGGTTTCTTGATCCATCAAAGTAGGTTTCATACTAGGCATCTTTTGTGACGTTCTGTTTCTTTGACTTGGCTTCTTGAAACCAACGGGTCTCACAGCAAGAGGCGGTAATGGCTGCGGTCGTGGCGTAACCCGAACAAACTGATCACTAGAAGGCAAAGGAAGATCATCATGGCTTCGAACTATTACATCTGGACCACCATTCACACTTCTCTTACTCATTGGCATGTAATTGCTTCTTAAACAAGACATAGAAGCTTGAAAATTTTGTCTGCGCTCTTCAATGGGAGGAGTTACAGAGGACTTGCAAGACCTTGTTCTATCATCAGAGTCCACACGACTAGAAACAAAACTTAAAGCGGAAAGCTGTGTATCGATTTGTTCGATTGCATCAGCGACTTCTTCTGTTAAACCATCCTTACGAGGATTGCTTTGAATCTGATCAACTCTCAGATCTCGCTTTAACGCTCCTTTCACCTCCAATGGTTTACTAATTCGCGTAATCTGAGACGACATTGCAGGTGGCGTCGTCGCAGAAGAATCCGCCACATTCGACGGCTTTGCACTGTGTAAATCCGTTCTAGGAAACAAACCTAATTGTGTTGCAAGTATCTGTGTCAAAATTTAAAAATAAATTAACCAAATTTCAGAAACGTGAAACATGTGAAAACAGAGTAAAACAGAGTATTTTTACTCGATAGAAAACTGACGGTTACAGACCTTTGATTGTGTAACGAAAAGTTCATGGGAAGCAAAATCGAGCAATCTCTTTAATAGAAACTGAGTGTTCTCATCCAACTGCGCATTATGGAATCCTAATGTTAGATTCTGAAGTTGAAGATGAGAATTCACAGAGAAATTAAACTCACCAGATATGGTTCGGGTATGGATTCGTTTCTTGCATTTAAATCGAGAAGACAGTATAGTCTTCTCAGGGATTGAAGATTACGCTCTACGTTATCGGGCTCCATCATAAAAATAATTCAGAAAAAACGAAGAAGAAGAAGATTTTCAGAGAGAGTAAAGAAGAAGAAGAGATGCGAGTAATGGAGTCAAACAAATAAACCGATTGCAAATTATAAAATTTAAAAAAAAAAAAAAAAAAAAAAAAAAAAAAATTTGGTTTCGTGTCTGAAAAGCAACGTTGGTTCGTCTTCGTTAAAAGAAACGACATCGTCTGAGGGTTAGTTACAAACGACATCGTTTATGTGGTTATTTTCCATTGTCTTTGACCGCTTTTTTTTTTTTTTGTTTTGAAACAGATCTTTAACCGATTGTTCGTTCGTTTGATTACAATTTACAAGGTCTTCATGGACAGAAAAGCTTGATGATAGACGTTTTCTAGAGTTACAATTTAAATTAAGTTTTTGCTCATAGTATGAAAATGCTTACCAAAAAATTTGAAATTCTAATTCACTCATCAAGTCTATCTAAACTATTTTAACACACCCCGAAGAAAGCAGCAATATTTCATATACCCTCGCAAATCACGTCCAATCTCGCTCTCTCTTTCTTATAAACTTCTTTCATGAAAAATAACAATCAATCACTATCTAGGAATTAAAACTTTGTTTATGTTATAAGAATAATAATATGTAACGCAAAATGATTGTTTCCAATTACGTGAAATAGCATTTTCAACTTGACGAGACTTTTGATATGGAGAAAAAACCATCCTTTCTAGTATATCATTCACGTGCAAAGGTTTCTTTTGTTCTTTGGTTTAACCTTTACTTTTCTCTTCCTTTTTCACCTCAGTTAATATATGTCAATGGTTTTACTGAAAGGTTGGTAAAAATCATACACTGAACTCAAAGATGTGAAAATGGAAAATTTCACACTTCGCACAAGTTTTACTCTCTCAATTTTTTTGATATCCTCAAGATGCCTAAACAGATTGTTGTTTCAAAGCTAATAATATTAGATGTTAAAGAATCAGTAATAAAATGCTTCTGAAAGTGAATAAAAACAAGATTTGCATGCATATATCCAGATTTCTTTGGTTTTATTATGTTTCTAGCTAGTAAAGAAAGAACAGCTACAAACTCTGCGTGCAAATAAAAACAGGTTCGAAACCCCTCTAAAGTTCAAAGTAAGTAAATAGGGAAACAGTGAAACATAGGGTAAATAAACAGTGGGTAGAGACATAATTCTAGCTATTTAAAGATCGTTTGTTAATGAGAGTATATAAGAATTAACACTGTAACATATGGATATACGGTTGATAAATGATTCTACATGGACCAAAAAGCTTCTGAAACATAGGTTTTCAATAGCATGAGAAGTGATATAAAATGTGAAAAGATTTTTGAGAAAAATGCGATAAAATAGGTTGAGGGGAATGAAGCCTGGTCCGAGAATCATTTAGAGTTTTGTGTTTTGGTAACGAATTACTCTCCATGACCTCGAGCCAAACAACATTCCTCTAAACCCTAAATCGCTTCCGAATAAGAAGAAGATGAAGAAGACAAGAATGTGAGCAACACAACTTTATGTAAGAGAAAAGAAGAAGAAGGAGAAGGAAGCATGTGACAGGGCTAAGAGACCCAAGTAGTTTCTTCTATTTATAGAGAGGACAAAAGATCTAAGCCCTAGATTTTTCTTTTGCATTTTCTTACATTGATTTAGTAACTTTGGTTTAATAGTTTTTGGTTAATTTTGGTTATTGTCTTCATATGGTGTGTGTAGGGTTACCTAAAATAGAATTTACAGTGTAGTCGAGACTCGAGACTGGTAAAATCCGACATACTCCGAGTTAGTACATTCAAAGTTCAAACCATTTCCATGATTTAATTCAGTCTTCTTTTTAGAAAAATATCTACAATTGTCTTTAATTGTTTCTTGTGTATATTTAATTTCAGTCATTTCCGAGGCCAACAGCAATCTTCCTCTTATTTAAAATCTCTGTCAAGTCTCCAAAAGCTTTTATCAGAAAGAAAAAAAAAGTCTCCAAAAGCCAAAACTATATCTGCACATGTTGTAATATATATATATATCAAGGATTGAATGTTTGTAATTATTTCTTAATTAGTACCATATACAGTACCAAGTAATTAGTTTGGACATTTTTGTTGTAGTTTTATAGACCGAATATTATTGATTTCTACTGCAAAAGTTACATGCTATATATATAGGATTATTTTTTATTTCTGAATATTAGTGTCTAAAACACAAATTTAAGAACATATATATACATAGATAATGGTAAATGTGCATATATGTCTAATGGTATTGAATGCAAGACAAGTACCTTCGTCTCGATTTATTATTACCTTATTATTACTTTTGGCTCCACCTCAACGACTTACTAAATTTTTGTCTTTTTTAGTTATAAATTAAAGTAGTTGTATGATTTTACATTTATGAGATTTTTTGACCAATTCATGTATAATACTGGTAGAGATGATTTTGCGATGCTATAGGTTTTTCTTACTAGTAATAAATTTCATGTATACTAATATGAATCATGTTGTCTAATGTCTACCATTTTGATACATATAGCCCATTTTTTTTCTTTTGAACATGTAAATATGCATACATATAGCTTGTAACGTTGTCTCCCTATTGATTGCATATTTAATAAAATTTTGCCTATAATTTATTTTTTTTATTTTTTTGGGGGACCCTTTTGTTATTTAGGGTTCGTCTGAGAGGCTCAGGAGAAATACCGAAGAACACGTCACAACAAACCAAAGAGATAGAAAAGGAAATAAAAGATCAGAATCGTTCATTCCTAGTTGAATCGGACGGAGGATAGGAAAGTTACCTGGGAACCGGACATGTCGGTGTCAGCGGAAACCAAGCACCAAGAACCGAGAAAAACAGCCCGGTTTACGAGGAAGTTAGAAAGGAGTTCTCTTTTTCACTGACCGCTTACGTCTGTCTCCGGTCCCATTCCTTGCCTCATCTTCATTTAACGCTCACAAAGTACTACAACACCAAAATTAACAATTTGTATTTTAATATCAGAGGATCTAGAGTTTAAGAATAATTCCTAATCCATGAAAGTTCTGTTATTATGAATCTCAGCTCTGAATCCATGTCATAACAAAAAAATCTAGATTTGTTTTGTTATGTTCTGTCACTGTATTATCCCTTCCAATAAAATCACTAGACTAATAATTTCTCGTGATATCTATAGTTAATGGAAATTGGAAAATTAATTTAGTTGAATATACATCATTTACAAATTACAATCTACAATAACTTAAGATGTTGGGGGAAACAAGAAAACTTAACGTAAGATTAGCCATAAACATCACCTTGTTTCAATTTCATAGGTGGGGCAAAATGTGAGAATAAAAATTTGAAGATAAAATTGAAAAACCAACTAAAATTTAAGGACTGAGTTCAAAACTTAACGGACACAATATGAAACGACGACGTAACGTCCTTTCTAAAACCAAAGCAACTAAAAAACAGAGCAACCAGTGTCACCATAACAACCATGATCATCATTATCATACGACAATAACCAATTTATATATACAAATCACAACTAGTTATATGTTATGTATATCATATCATCTATTACACAAATCAACGTTGTGTGTTTGCTTCGTTTTCCCCACCTGTTTCAATACAATTAGACTCTTAAAATACTTTCTATGTTTATCTTTTGTAACGCAAGTTTGATTTCATAGATATATCTCTCTATTTCTTCTTCATCTTGCTGCCGATAATCGGATAGATTCTTGATCAACGGTGGTTTCTTCTTCATCCCAAGTAGCTGGTAAAGTCGGAAGCAACAATGCTTCTTTGTTCCTAACTTCTTCAAGTTGTTCCCATTCAGTCCATTTCTCAGCCAAACCACCAGTCCCTTGAAGCATTTTGACAACTTCAGACATCGCTGGTCTATCTTCTGGTGAGCCTTGTGTGCAGAGAAGAGCCACTTGAACAATGGTTTCAACTTCTTTAGAGTCATATATAGTCAAATTGCTGTCAACAATGTCTCTGAGTCTCTGTTCTCTAAGCAACTTCTTTATCTGTTTCATACAAATCCAACAACTAAAGATTAGTTTCAAGTCTTTTCAGGCAGAAGAAAGCTTGTAAGAGAAGTCAAGTCTTACATGGTCAAGCAAGAGAATATTTTCCTCTTCTTCTAAGCGTGAAAAATCGATTGCACGCTGACCAGTAACGAGCTCAAGAAGCGTTATACCGTAACCAAAAACATCAGTCTTTTCAGATGATTTTCCTGTGCAGAGATACTCTGGCGCAATGTGACCCATTGTGCCTCGGACTTGAGTAGTGACATGAGTCAGTGATGTGTCCACAAGCTTAGCTAAACCGAAGTCTCCAAGAACAGGCTCAAAATTGTTGTCTAAAAGTATGTTTGCAGCCTTGAGATCGCGGTGTATGATCTTTGGGTTACAATGTTCGTGTAGATACTCTAAACCATGAGCTGAACCGAAAGCTACACGCTTCCTTGTTGGCCAATCTAATCCTTCCTCTCCCGCTTTCAAATCTACAATGTCACATGTACACACACATTACACAATCTGTTATTTGGTTGAGGAGTGATAGAGAAGCTAAGTATATATACGTACCCCTTAGTCGATATGCAACACTAAGATTTTCCATGTATGGATAAACAAGAATTCTCTCGGATGAAGTTGTGCAGAAGCCAATAAGGCGTAAGAGATTCTTATGAACCGCAACGCTTATGAGCTGAATCTCTCTTTGGAAAGCAGCTTCTCCTCCAGGGCTGAAGTAATCCGCAAGGCGTTTCACTGCAACTTTTGTTTTGTCTGGAAGCAAACCTCTGTATACTTTACCGAATCCTCCTTGTCCGATCAAATTGCTTTCGTTGAAACTATCTGTTGCAAGCTGGATTTCGCGCAAAGAGAATCTTTTTAGCTGTCCAAAGGAAATCTTCCTGTCATCTTCACCTGCATTTTCAAGGAAAAAGGATTTTGGCTTGAGTTCATAGTGATCTAATGAGATGTTTGATTATAAATATATGTAAATTTTTACCAGCTACATCGAAAAAGATATCATATTTGGTTCTGCGGACGCGATGGTGATGATACATAACCATAGCTCCAAGAAATAAGATTACAGAAGCAACACAACTTGCAGTCAAAGTAATGTCTCTCAGCTTCTTCTTGGAGGATGTGACTGAACATAAAGTTACTAAGTTAAGTCTATTCTTTTTGTATGTGTATTGGATGAAGAAGGCAGAATTAAGAACCTGGCAGACGAGAACTTGAAGAACAAGGCTGATTCAAACTTTTACCACATATGAGCTGAGTTCCTGAAAAACTGAAGAAAAATCACAAAATGTGATTATAGTACTGACAAGTCACTGTGACTAGTTAGGTAGATTTAAATGAGAAAATGAGATTTTTTACTCGAATGTTGGTATTGAGAAGAATTGTGTTGGGATGCTTCCTGTTAAATTATTGGATGAGAGATCCCTGTGAATCAAATTTTATTGTTTGATCTTAGCCAAAAGATCTCAGAGTCACATTTCAAAGATGCTTAATAAGAGAGTTTTCGAGTGGACTTACAAGTGCTTTAGATTCGAGAGCTGACTCCAGCTTGCGGGTATTGAGCCGCTGAAACTGTTCATTGATAGGTTTAAAGTCTGTAGATTAACCATGTTCCCGAGAGACTCTGGTAAGGCACCAGATAAACTATTGTTCTGTAACTCTCTGCATCAAGAACAAAACTATGAGAAAATATAGAACCAATAAAGAAACTTAGCTTGCAATGGAAATGGTTTGTGATGTCTTACAAGGTAACCAAGAACTTCAGTTTTGTAATAGCTGGAGATAGTGTTCCTGTGAATCCATTTGAGGCAAGATTTCTACAGATTGATACAAAACAAGTTTTCAACATAATGCGAAACCTCAGTAACTAAAACTGAGAAGTGATCTTAAGAATACTTACAGAGCCACAACACTCTGGCCTCTGCAGGTAACATAAGACCAACTATAGCAAGGGCTCACGAAATCGCGTGTCCATTTAAGACGATTGCTCGAATCATTAAGAGAATCTCTGAGCTGCAACAAAGCTCCCCCTAGCAAATTAAACAAGAAGTAAACCAGTTAATACCATGAGATCATTGATTCATTTACAAAGGCTAATAATTATATATAGACCTTCGATATCTGGTTGAGTTGTTGAAGAAGTGACTCCCACAAAAGCTAAGGCCATAAAACATTGTAAGATCAATTTCTGATTGTTCCATCTAAAGCAATTTCTTTGAATGAATCCTCTTCGAGTTCTTAGAGGATCACAAAAACTTTCACCATTCCCTGCAGTTTATAAGATAATATAAGAACTGTTATATATTCTAAATCAATCAAACTCACTTCTTTTCTGCTGTAGAATATATAGTCTAAATTGCATCAAACATAATAAAAAGTTAACTTATTATACAAGAAACACATAACTTGTGAACTATGTTAACTAAACATAAGAAAGCAAATAAAAGAAAAGACCGATTTGTGGGTCTAATTATGTCTTAAAAACGAACAGCTTTGATTGTTTTTGATGTGAAACATTGTCAGATCAATCCATAACTTCTCCATCAGAGCTCATTTGAACCCAAAACATTAAGAAAATGAAAGCTTATAAGCATCAAGAACAATAAAATTTATAGTTCTGTCCTTGACTCTTTGCTTTGATGATCAAAAACCTCTCTTGTTTCACCTAGATATGTACCAAATATTTTGTAACTTGAAACTAAAAGAAACAATAAAGTTTAGTAAAATAAACAAAAACCAAGAAACCTAAATAATATACAATGGATTAAATAGGCATTAAAGTATAAGTAAAACAAAGCTTTTAAGTACCTGAGTGAGCCATAGAGAAGCTGAAACACTCTAAACACAAGAGAACAAAAACATGGGTTGAAGAGAGAAATGGAGGATTTGTATAATAATGAAGCAAATAAAAGCAACAATAATGTAAAATCATCTAAAGAAAGATGACTCTTTTAGAAGTTAGTGCCTTTAAAGGACCCACAAAAGGTATTTTTCATATTTTTATCTCTATGATGTAAAAAGAAGAAGAAGAAATGCTGCTTTGAGGGAAAGAGAATCCCACTAAGCTGAAACATCTTTGATTTCTTAATGGAGGTGTTTTTTTCCATCTTCTTTTGCTTCTTTATTTTGGGTGAGATCTCTTTTGCAAGTGTGTGACTTGGATGTGATTGGGGCTAAAAAGGATATCAATTTTAACAAAAAAGGATATAGATGACCCAAAATAAACATAAAATAATAAAGAATGATTTGAACGAATCGGTAATTAAAAACAAACAAATGACTTAATTAATAACTAAGTTATGTTTGGGAAAATGGCTTATGCTTTAGGAAGAGACAGAAGCATGTGTAAGAAGGTTCCACTTGTTCATGTTATATTCCACTATTCTGGATGATGGTGGCTATGCAAAAGGGCGTTTTTGTATATATTCCTTTCGTCTCTGACCTCCAAATCAAATTAAAGGATATGATACAAACTAAAATATATTTAAACAACAAATTTAACTACCTGTTTTTGAGTGAATGATAATTTTCAAACATTGAGAAGTTTACATTTCTGACATTTAAAAGGTAATAAGTGATTGATCTTTTGATATCCTTTTCAAAATGTATATATAAACTTAGTTACCACCTTTTTTTCTTGTCACAATAATAATACGTAAACGTTAGTAAAACATCAATGTTTAGAAAACTTTTAAGGCTATTTTCCCTATGTTGAAAACATCATGTATTACGACAAGAAATGCAGGGCACAAGAAAAAAGTATATCAAGAAAACTGATAGATATTTTAATAGGAAAATTAGGTGAAGTTATAAAAAAAGAAAACATAATGTGATGAAGAAGAGACTAAGAATATATACGGAATAATGATATCAAATACTAATATGCTTGAATTGTTGGACATGTTCTTATGCTCATCCCTTTATATGTTGTCATACGATTCTTCACCTTATTGAGACTTTTGTTCGATCTGTAAAAAGATCTGATGATCATATCGCAATCTAGAACGTATATTTCAAAAGTTAAATTTTATCAACATTCACAAATAAAACAAATTCAAAGATATTTGCTATTTTTATCAGGAAAAAATGAACTAAGGTAAGTGAATACCTTGAGAGCAAAAAAGATTAATTTATCTTACTTATTAAAATCTTATAACTTGTAAACGATTTGTTCATAAAAATATTATATAATTAGTTACTTAATTTTTTTTTTTTTTTTTAATGATCGTGTTCATATCAACACGAACTAATTCAACATAATCCAAATGGGGGTATCGAAACAACAAATATCACTTATAATCCAAAATTAAGTAAAAACAAAACATGGTTCGATATCTTTGTACTTGCGAGCATTGTACTTGCGATTGTTTGACCGCAAAACGCAATCGCTAAAGTAAAAGGTCCATATAAAATGCAAGACGTGTTACATTTACGAAAGAACCCTATGAATCTGTGTTTAAGAGACACGTGTCCCGGATCTGATAGGGGTATAATAGAGAAATACAAAAAGTAGCGTTTGCGATTGGTGATTGGTCAAAGCGAATCCTTAAGAATCTAGTAATACTGACAGAGGTCACTCAGACAGCTATTTATCTGCTAATTTTCTGCTAAATATCAGAATTAGAGATAAGTGTTTCTTCTTCTTGCTCTGTCGTCACTAACTAGGTCACCGCCAAGTAGCAGCAAATAGAGCGAGAGAGAGAGAGCGACGGCGAGAGATATGAATAATGTAGTGGAGATTGTGGAGGATGAGGAGGAGGATGAGAAGGAGTGTGAGGATTGGTGCTTCATCTGCAAAGACGGTGGAGACCTAATACTCTGTGACTTCAAGTGAGTCTCTCCCTCTCTTTCTCACTTAGTTAAACTCTGATGAAAGAAAACATAATGCTGCTGCTTCGGTAGAGGATTAGTGATTAATGTTTGTTCTTTGCATGTTCTTGATTTCTGATGATGAAGGGTGTTTTAGTCTTTGTTGGGTTTGGCTTATATTATAACGAGGATTTGTTAATTTCAATGTAGGATTGTATATTATATAATGAGTGGGAAAACATGTATATTGTCTCATTGGTTCTTTTTATTAGATTTGTTTGTCTAAGTGGAAACATGAAACTTTATGTTCTTCACTACGAAAGTTCTTCTTTTTCAATCAAGTTACTTTTGTTTATTCAAATTGATGATTAGGGGATTTTGTTTGGAGGTAGTAATTTATGCCAAAAGTATTCATTTCCTTTAACTGCTGCTTTGGTTTTTCCTGATGATTCTTTCATATGAATGCGCTCGAGCAGAGACACTGTGTACCATTCTGTAGTTAAATGTATAAAGGTGTTTCCTTTTTCTTTTGTTCATTGATTAGGAGCTTAGGTAAGGTAGGTAATTGACTTTTTTTTTCCATCTATTAAATTGCAGCAGATTGTTAATGTATTATTTGCCTGAAAATTAACAATTTCATTATGAAAAGATTGTCAAGATGAATATTAAAGTATTGTCACTTGTGACATCTAGTCTAGTTTAAATGTATGCATCTAACTGTGCACCGCATTGTGCTTGCTTTTTTCAGAGACTGTCCAAAAGTTTATCATGAGAGTTGCGTTGAAAAGGGTAGCGCAGCAAGCAAGAATGGAGATTCATATATCTGTAGTAAGTGCTAAAGTTTCTCTATATATATTTTATATGTTGACTGGTTTGATATCTGAAATGAGAGAAATTGGAGGAGGATATAGTTTATGGATTACTTAATGATTGTTCTAGTTCTTTTAAAGCTTTTAATCGTTATGTAAGATGTACCCCGGTCTCTGTAGAGTGTAGATATAAGTTCATATTTGCAGTCAGAAAGGCTAATGTTGAATTGTAAAATTTCAACTTTCAGTGTGGCACAGTTGCTACTTGTGTAAGAAAACACCAAAGCTATGCTGTCTTTGTTGCTCACATGCTGTATGTGAAGGCTGTGTTACTCATGCTGAGTTTATTCAACTTAAAGAGAACAAAGGGTTATGCAATCAATGCCAGGAGTATGTCTTTGCTTTAGAAGAAATTCAAGAATATGATGCTGCTGGGGTATGTTTCAAACTGCCATAACCATATCAATATAATGTCCTATTATTTCCTTTTAGCCCAATTTTGGTTGTCATCTGTTGCAAATAAGTAAGGTGTTTACTGTTTAGGATCTGTAAAATCTGTGTTAAAAGGGATTTATTGCCATACGAAACAAAAATGAGCATGAATTTGAAAGAATCTGAGTGTAACAACTCAAGAAATTTCAATTAGAAGACTCTGTTTAGGCTCCCCCTAGGAAAAGATAGATGAATCTACCACACATTTGGTATGTCTTTAGCGAATTGAATGAAATATATGCCTAATTGTTGACGTGCTTTAGAAATTGTAAAACTATTGCATGCTTTCTTTTTATTTTAATGCACCAGGACTTTCCTGATTAAGGGAGTTG
Organism: Arabidopsis suecica; assembly: GCA_019202805.1. Taxonomy (NCBI): domain Eukaryota; kingdom Viridiplantae; phylum Streptophyta; class Magnoliopsida; order Brassicales; family Brassicaceae; genus Arabidopsis; species Arabidopsis suecica. The sequence goes on along the minus strand of CM032912.1, from coordinate 14,320,830 downwards.
AGTTGACACTTAAAATGTTATTTTCTCTGCTTAACATTCCTCTATTGGTTGGCAGGATAAGCTTGACTTGACAGATCGGAATACATTTGAATGTCTGTTTCTTGAGTATTGGGAAATTGTTAAAAAACAAGAAGATCTAACTTTTGACAATGTCCGCAATGTCTGCGCTTCAAAGCCACAAAAGAAAGGTGTCAAGTCAAAGTACAAAGATGATCCCAAATTTTCGCTTGGTGATGTCCACACTTCAAAGTCAAGAAAGAAAGGCGACAAGCTGAAGTACAAAGATGATCCCAAATTTCCGCTTGGTGATGTCCACACTTCAAAGTCAGGAAAGAAAGGCGTCAAGCTGAAGAACAAAGATGATCCCATATTTTCCCTATCTGACCATGCGGTAGAGGATACAGTTGATTATAAAACGGTGGGCAAAAAAAAGAGAATGGAGTTTATCAGATGGGGTTCAAAGCCCCTCATTGATTTCCTAACGTCCATAGGGGAAGACACCAGAGACGCAATGTCACAACATAGTGTGGAGTCAGTTATCCGCAGGTACATTCGTGAGAAAAACCTGCTTGACCGTGAAAAGAAGAAGAAAGTTCATTGTGATGAGAAGCTGTACTCTATCTTCAGGAAAAAGTCTGTAAATCAGAAAAGGATTTATACACTTTTAAATACTCACCTGAAAGAAAACCTTGATCAGGTGGAGTATTTCACACCTTTGGAACTTGGCTTCAGTGAAAAGAAAGAAAAGCGATTCAGTGAAAAGAATGATGAGGTTTTGATGTCGTGCAAGAAGCAAAAAGCAGAAAGTTCAGATGAGGAAATTTGTGAGAAGGAAGTGCAACCTGAAATGCGAGCAACTGGTTTCGCCACGATCAACGCAGATAATATAAAGCTTGTTTATCTACGTAAGAGCTTAGTCGTAGAGTTGTTGAAGCAGAATGAAAGCTTTGTGGACAAAGTGGTGAGTAGCTTTGTGAAAGTGAAGAATGACCCTAGGGACTATATGGCGTACCAGATCTTGCAGGTTACAGGTAACCAAGACTTGCTGTTATTAGTATTTCTGTCTATCTTCTAGATTTTTAGGTAATTTTGACAGTTTTTTTTCTCTCTCATTTGTTACATGGCAGCTTATTAGACATTGTGATACTGTCAAATTGCCATATCTTATCTCTGAATTTCTCTGATCCATGTCATGATCACTGCATCAGAATCACTGTCACACCTGATATTTTTTCCTTTCTTGTAGGCATTAAAACTGCCGATGACCAGAGTGAGGGAGTGCTTCTTCATGTTGCTGGTATGGCAAGTGGTGTTAGCATTTCCAAGTTGGATGATTCTGACATAAGCGAGGTGAATCATGTCTTAATTCATCTTTTACCATTTTATTTCCTTCAATTTAGTTATGCTCTCTTCTGCATTTTGGGAATTTGTTTTTGGCAAATCTGCTGCAAGTACTGAGAAAGTATCTTTATAATATTCCTCCTAGGTGACTAGTTACTATTGTTTGTTTCTATCTGGTTCTTATATATATTTGGCTGTTCAAAAACTTGTTAGAAGCTAAAATCTCCAATTGTACACATTCCTTTTCAGGAAGAGATTAAAGATTTGAAGCAAAAAGTGATGAATGGCCTTCTGAGACATCCAACTGTTGTAAGTTCTTAAAGCAAACTGTATATCACAAGATTTGGTTCTCTGTTTAGAAAATATTACCTTCATTAACATGACAAATCCTCTGGTAAGACAGAGAAGTAGTTAAATCATTTGGCATTTGCATTCTCAGACCCAAATCATGTTCTTGTCTTTCAGGAGCTAAAACTCACCAATGGTTTTTTAATCTGACAGGTGGAGATGGAGCAGAAGGCTAAGGCTCTCCATGTTGATATAACAAAACATGTGAGTATCTCTGAAAACACATAAGCTAAATAAGATAGGTTACAGTTGTGTTTTGGTAAAAAAGCATAGAAACACTTTTTTTTCTTGAATCTCACACTTTGTTTCTTGTGTAAATATCTTGAAAAAACCAGTGGATTGCAAGGCAGCTTATCATTCTGCAGAAACGCATCAACCGTGCTAATGAGAAAGGATGGAGAAGAGAATATCCTTATTAAGTTTCAATAAAAAGCACATACATTTTCATATGATTTGACATGATTACATTTGAAACACCTTAACTCTTTGCGTTTACATTAGAGGAGTATCTAGAGCAGAGAGAACTTCTGGAAAAAACTTCAGAGCAGGAGAGGTTACTAAAAGAAACTCCAAGAATCATTGAAGACTTGATAGAGATAAAACAAGAACCATCTGTCAGCGGTTTGTCTCATGAGGCGGTGATAGAGATCGATTAACCAAAGAGCATCTTCACAAGGAAGCAGGTTGATGTTGTTGTACATCTTACTTGACGTTTTTTGGGCCTGGAATATTACAACTTAAGAAACTCGGCTAAATATTTCTTTTGGAACTTACTAAGCTTTTGCAGAAACTGGAAGCTAACTTGTTTTGTATGATGGTCATGTCATATATGTAGCAACATGGTATGTTTCATGTTCATGTATGTATATGCCTAATGCCAAACTTTGAAACCCCTCTTTTTCCTTTATTTATTTTCTTATCAAAAATCACATTGACTTGGTATCCAAGTTCCCGACGTGATTTTCTTCTCACGTCTTCTTCACTCGGACCTTTGTCATCTTCATCACCGGCGTTTTCTCCGTCACCGTCATATCCTTTTCAAGCATCGGCGTTTTGCTCTAGTCAGTAAGTTTCTGTGGTTTTAGTTTGCAAACAATGGATTGTGGTTGAGATTATTAATAAAATTAAGGTGATTTGAACTCGTAAACTGCTTTTTCATAAATCATAAACATGCACTAGAAGAATTCATTAGCTTTTGATACAAATAGATAAAGCAAAAAAATAGTGCAGATCAAGTGTTCGATAAAATGTCTAAGTGAACTTAAGTTTTAGGTTTTCAGACAAAACTTTTTGTTATTTTTTTGCTTGTGCTACAAGTTTTAAGTGGGTTAATGCTATGATATATTCCTCTAAAAGCTTATGTAGAGCTCTGTTCCTTTGATTTAAATCACTGTTTTTGAATCCTTCATACAGTATTTCAATTTCAGGTGATTATAGCGATTTCCCAAAAAGATGCAATTGTTTCTCAAGGACATAGTTCCCGCGGCGCAGAACAACATAAACACACGTTTCATCATACTAGAAAAAGCCAAATCGCCGGCAGCAAACGGGAAGAATTGTATCGCCTTGGCGGCGGATGAAACGGCTGCGGTTCACATACAGCTGTGGGGAGATGAGTGTGACGCTTTCGAGGCAGGAGATATCGTGAAGCTCACCAATGGGATATTCTCATACGTAAGGAATAGTGGACTCATTCTCAGAGCTGGGAAACGTGGGAAGATGGAGAAGATGGGAGAGTTCACGGTTGCGTTTGTAGAAACGCCAAACATTAGTGAGATACAATGGAATCCTGATCCTGAGAATCCCAAACGCTATATTCAGAGCGGCGTCGTTTCTGCTTATTCCCGTATCTTCCCTCCTTTGCCTTGATTAAGATTTGTATACACATTCTAAGTCATGGTCATGAATGGATGCAGATTTTTTATTCAGTTTTTAGATTATCTTTTTCTTAGTTTTCTAGATTCCCTATTTGTAGGACAACTAAAGATCTTAAAACTTTGAATGGATAAACAATAAATTTTCCTATATTTTTTTCTAAAAACTTGATTGGTGATTCAATTAGCTTCTGAAAAACAAAAACCAAAAACTTTTTTAAAATCTAGAATTCATCATTAAAGATACGAGATATTATATAGATCACAAGTATAAAGCTCATTTGTTGTATTTTTATTTGTTAAAACAAATATATTTTTTAAACGATAACTTTATTTAGTTAGGTATTATATTATAGTATTCATTATTTCAATAAGGCTAATTCAATAAGATTTTCTAGGGTTTGTTCTATTTCTCTGTATTTTACTTTTTTTTATTAGTCTCTGCCTCTACATTTAATTGTTACAATTCTTCTGTGAGCTAGGGGGTTTGAGTAAGAAGATATGGACAAGATAAGTGGGTTTTCTGATGATGAATTGTTAGTGAAGATCTTATCGTTTCTTCCAACAAAAGATGCGGTAAGCACGAGTACTTTGTCGAAGCGATGGAAGTTTCTTTGGATGCGGGTGCCAAAACTTGAGTACGATGAAAATAGCATTTATCCTAAAGAATTTTACTGTCAATATATGTTCATAGAGGGGGTTGACAGAAGAAAAAGAATTATAGCGTCGGGAAAAAGCCAGAGGATGCGGCGTTTTATTGACAGGAATCTGCCATTACATATCTCTCCGCTCATAGAGAGCTTTCGTCTCGTGCTTTTCACTGAGGTATTTCAACCTCAAGATATCAAACTGTGGGTTGAAATTGCAATTTCTCGATGTGTTGAGGAGCTAAGCGTTACTTTTACTCGTTTCAAGGGAAAACCTAATGCATTACTGCCGAGTAGCTTGTATACTTGCAAATCACTTGTGACATTGAAACTAAAAAAGAACATTCTCGTGGATGTTCCTCATGTTTTTTGCCTCCCTTCCTTGAAAACTTTGCACCTTGAACTTGTGACATACGCAGATGAAGAATCTCTTCAACGGCTTTTAACCAATTGCTCTGTTTTGGAAGATCTGGTTGTGGAACGACACCAAGGTGACAATGTGAGAAAGTTTTCCGTTATCATCCCGACATTGCTTAGTTTATCCTTTACGGTTTGGTCTGGATGTTCTTCTGATGGGTATATGATAGATACTCCTTCTTTGAAGTATTTCAAATATAAAAATTTAAGTAAGAGTACTACTTCCACATCTTTGATCATAGTGAAGAATATGCCTAAGCTGGAGGAGGCACAAATCTTCACTGCTGGTCACAATATCAAGAAGCTTCTCCAATCTCTCACATCTGTCAAGCTTCTTTCATTGTTGGTAGCAGAAGACAACACTGCAGAGGCTGTATATGGTGATGATGTAGACTTTAATAAGCTTGAGCATCTGAATTTTGGTATACGAAACACATTTTGGTCCAAGTTACTATTCTGGTTGCTCAATGCTTCTCCCAAACTACGAGACTTCAAGTTCAGTGTAAGTTTCTCCTTCAATAAACAATATTAATTTTGGTCTAATCCACAGTATTGTTTGATCTAACTCTCATTTTTTTTTTTTAAATCCAAGGATCAATATTCAAGGGTAACTATGGATACACTGGTTTGGTGGAACCAACTGAGTAGTGTTCCTCAATGTTTGTTGTCGAGTCTACAAACTTTCGAGTGGTCAGGTGATTTCTTTTTATCCGTACAAGGGAAAGATCTTGCGAAATATATCTTGAGAAATTCTTGCTTCTTGAAGACTGCAACAATCTCGCTCGGATCAGGGTTGGATCCACAAAAGCATCTTGACTTGGAGACGGAGATAAGACTTTCTTCCCCTAGTTCACCCACATGCAACCTCGTATTCAATCAACACTGGGACTTGGGATGGGAATTTTGGATTTGATCTACTAAAGTTTTTGTTGCATTTGATTTAGATGATTTTATCGAGGAATTACATATTTAACTAAATGTTCAAGTTGCTAACCAAAAATGATGAGAAAACGAGCCTTAAAAATTAGCCGACCTGTTGTTATTGGCTACCTATGATAAGAGCAGCAAAGAAAGAGAAGAAATAATCATAAAAAAAAACACACACACTTTCAGGTACCTATTCCCCTGTTATTTATTTCATCAAGAAACATTAACCAAAAAAAGAAATCAAGATCATGATTTAGTAGCATAATCACTTCACCACACAGATCTTGATAACCGAAGCAGCTCCAATACGGTGCAGAGCCACCACAGCATCACCATGGTTACACAGTCCTTTCTCTGTCGCTGACTTCAAAGCAGACTCAATAATCTCTTCTGTAGATTCACTATCAGTTGCTTTTGCAGATCCTTCACCCAAAACCGGAATCAGACCTCTATATATCAAACTATGCCTTGCCGGTGACTCATCGCTGCAACTCCAGTTAAAGGTATCGCTGGTGAAGACCGGAACAACCACCGATAGAATTGGAACAGCCGGTCTATACTTAGCCACCAGTTTAGCTGTTGTACCTCCTCGGGTCAACACGATGATGAGTTTGGCTTTGGCTTTGTTTGCAGTTCGTACAGCTGATGATGCAAGACTCTCAAGTGTGCTCATTGGAAGCGGAGTTGCTCTAATCATCTCCTTGAAGATTGTGTTGTAGTCAAGCGATGATTCCGCCTCGATGCAGATTTTAGCCATTGTTTTCACTGCTATTTCAGGGTAAGCTCCTGCAGCACTTTCCCCGCTGAGCATCACACAGTCAGTGCCATCGAGAACTGCGTTTGCTACATCTGTGGCTTCAGCTCGTGTTGGCCGAGGTGATTTGATCATAGACTCGAGCATTTGAGTGGCTGTGACCACTGGTTTACCCGCAAGGTTACACTTGTAGATCATCATCTTTTGAGCCAAGAAAATCTTCTCTATTGGAATCTCCATCCCGAGATCACCACGGGCAACCATGAATGCATCGGTTTCACGCAAGATCTCATCGAAATTCAGCACTCCTTCTTGGTTCTCAACCTTAAAAAGATAAAAATTCAAATCACAATCAAACCTTTCAAAACAACTTTAGCCACAAATGAAAGAAGGTGTAACTTTGTACCTTCGACATCAACATTATACTCTTGGAATGTGATCCAAGGACTTTACGAACATTAACAAGATCTGAACCTTTGCGAACAAACGAAAGAGCAATCATATCGATGTTGTTTGGAACACCCCATTTAAGAATATCTTCTACATCCTTTTCAGTCAATGTGGGGAGATCAACAACAACACCGGGAAGATTCACATTCTTTCTTTCACCTAGCATCGCTGTATTTTCACATCGACATATAACAGTCCCAGACTTTGGATCACATGACACGACAGCAAGACTTATGCTTCCATCTGCACATAGAATGGTATTTCCGGGCTTCACATCCACTGGGAGCTTTTTGTAGCTCATGGAAATCGTTTTCTCATCACCCTTGATGTCATAATCAGTGGTAATTGTGATCTCCTGACCTTCTTTTAGTTGTATAGGGTTCCCATCTTTCAAGAAACCGGTACGAATCTCAGGCCCCTGTGATGTAACACTCATATTATTTACTGAAATGGTTCTAACACAGACATAGACTCCAATTATAATGTTTCTCTAAGTAACACATAAGATCTCTCAGTTGCTAGTTTGAGCCAACGTCATCAATAAACATCTGTTTCTGAGACCATCAACAATAATAAGCAAAATGAAAACACTAAATGCCTAATGTAGCAAACAAAGACACTCTACTGGAATTTCTTTCCCTTCTCATAAAATAACTTTCTTTCTCTCTACTGAAATTTCACAATTGAAAGACTGAAGCTTTCATGGAGTTAAAAATCAAACTTGAAGATTTCAAAATTTAACTACAAAGTGTAAACACTCTTCAGCAAAATCACAAGGGAGAAACATAATCTATATCCTAGTCCATAAGAAAGATTAACACAATTCACGTTAAAAAACTTCTAGAAAAACAAGTCAAGAACAAAATCCATAAGAAAAGAAGAGAAAGATAAACCTTTGTATCAAGCATAACAGCAGCGAGAATGCCGGTATTCTGCATAGCGGTGCGGAGATTGTCAAGAGTCTCCTGATGGTACTCATGGCTTCCATGAGAGAAATTGAATCGAGCAACATTCATGCCGGCTTTGAGAAGCTTCTCAATCATGGTCACAGACCGAGACGCAGGACCTAAAGTACAAACGATCTTAGTCTTAGGAGTCCTCCCATCATTAGGTAGCTCCTTCAATATTCCTTCTATGTCTATGTTTGACATTTTCGTAAATCTCCAAAAATCCTAATCAGTCAGACTCCTGCTATGAACAAATTGAAACATCATACCCATCAATCAAAATCTCCGATACAAGAATCGAAAAAGCTAAGATCATGATCCATCTTAACAGAGAAGAGACCAAACCCACAAAAAAAGCAGATACTTTACATCGATTCAAGCGATCACAACTAAGTCCACCAAAGTAGCCAAAAAGACGGGATTTTTAGATTCGACGAGTGAAATGAATGTTTACCAGTGATCATTTTCGATTTAAAGGTTGGATCTAACGAATTTGGAAACAGAGATACTGTAGGAAGAAAAGATGATCGGAGAGAATTAGATTTTACCTGAAAACTCAGCTTCTGTGGTTTTTAGTTTGGACTTTGGAGTGTGAAAGCCGCCGGAGACTCAAAATGTTAAAACGAAGAGAGTTTATAACGGCGTACAATAATTGCCACGTGGAATTAATTAAACTCAGATACCCAATTGGAATTTTCCATATACTAATAAATAATGTAAATGCACGTCTCTTCGAAATCGGACTTGTTGGTTCATTTTATAGTTGTATTTGTTTGTATCATACCAAAAAAAAAATAGTTGTATTTGTTTTATATATCATATAAAAAAACTTCGATGAAATTTGAAAATTACTTTGAGAATAAAAAAACTTTTGTTGAAAAAAATAATTGTCGAACTAACATGCTATGACCATAGGATTATAGGAATGCGATTATTCTAACAAGAAGAATATGCTTTTGGATCTAAAGAGGTGTGCTATTCTTTCGAGAAGGTCTAACCATTTTTCTGTTACTAAAAAATTGTCTGGATCTTGACTACACATGTTTCGACGAGGTCAAAAAAACCTAATTTTCTCTCTAAAAAAGCTTCTTTCAAAAAGCCGCCGTTTCTCCTTTTAGATCTGAGACCGGTGGCCGGTGGCTTCTTCAGCACCGGGACTGGTCTCCTCTTTGCTTTTTGTTTGCTCTCCGGCATCTATATCTTTCGGTGGTGATGATGGTCTAGACGAAGTCCGGGTTCGAGTTAGGTTTATGTTGGGGTGGTGTGGTCGGAGATCCGGCCTTCTTTTGACGGTGTGTGTCTCCTCCACCCTTCGTTCTCCTCTCTTGAATTTGGCGATTTTATTCGGCTGATCCAATCTTTTTACCTCTGGCGTTGTAGCGGTTTGTGTTTGTTGTAGTTTCAATTGATGGGAGTAACTGTTTTCTTTTACTGAGATTCCTTTTAAATTTGGTCTTTTGTGGTTTGGTGCTCTCCATCCTAATGTTTTCTTCTTCTCTGGAAGTTGTCTTCGTCTCGCTCCGGTTTCGATCTTTCACCGGGTTCTTTCGTATTCGGTGTGGTCCGGTTCGTGTTTGGTTCGCTCTTTGTCTCTACTCTATAGGTCAGATCGAGATCTGGTCTGTTCAAAGGCTTCTTTCGAGGCGTTAACTTGTCGGGGTATATTCTTTCGACTTCGCCGCTACCGGGAGAAATATTTTGATCCTGTTGCTTTTGGCTTGGATCTTGTCTTGCTGGTGTGGTCGCCTAGGAACTCTTTCGTTGTGAGGTAGTCTCAATCCACTATAGGAGGAACCGCTTATCATTGTCTCGCTTTGCTGCTTCAGTTTGCTTTGTGTAAGGCTTTCCAGTCATGGTTTTGATTTGGTAGGTATGGAGTTTGTGCTAGATTCCAGATTTAATTTGTTGAGTCTCTTGTTTTAGTTTTCATTTATTCCTTGTTTATTTCCCTGTATTTTAGGGCTTTGTTTCCCTCGTTTGGGTTTAGTTTCCGGGGGTTAAAGTCCCGCCGGCTTAGTTTCTGGGGGTTAAAGTCCCGCCGGCCTTTGTATTCCGACAATGTATTTCACCCTTGTTATATAATCATTCAGACGAAAAAAAAAAAAAAAAAGACTACACATGTTTATTCTTTCAATTCTCATTTAAAAGATCTTTTTGATATCGGACTAACGACCTTACATGAAATAAACCTAAGGAGTCTTGACTTGTAGCTTGAAGAAGATACAAAATAAAGCAACCTTATAATGTTTACATGAAGCTTGAATGAGAAAGAGCACTACTTGGTCTTGTATTCTTACATTCTTCTTGATGGATTTTCTTCACATGCGTTTCGGCAGAACATATTGTACACGCTCTTCTTGGCATAGGTGCTGCAGTGAATCACCACAGAGTGAAAACACAAAATCAGATAAGTGAACAAAACAGTGACTGTGTGATACTAATTTTGAAACACAAAGCTAGACAATGTGTTGCTAAGTCTAATTTCAAACTATGAAGATAATATATCACCACTGCTAATCGTTTACCTGCATTTCCTCAGGGAGTGGCTCTGAGACCGCAAGAGTGTAGCAACCAGGAGCAAACTTCCCTGTCAAAATTTAGTAACATCATACAATCATCATTCATTGGAGTTCTTAGGGTCACTCTCTCTTTAACACAAACAAAAAAAGATATGTGCTGATGAATGTAACAGCAATCTAACCATCTATAACCTATCAGAGTATAATAATGGGAGAATAAGAGCACATTAATGGAAGAAAGAAGAAGCTACGCTTGTTTGCTGAGCTCAAACAGGAATAGTTAAAGAGAGCAATCAACATACCGATTCTTAACCACCTAGCCGCCCAGCTTCTACTTGGATCCATCACAGAGATTATACTGCAAAACAATCTTAATATCAGTAGCTGAGAATATAAAGATATCAACTTAGAAAAGGAGACAAAAGCCACTAAAACTATCTCACTTTTACTTGTAAAAACTACTATTAAAGCAGCAAGCTTTGGGATATTTGCCACCAATTATGTAACAATCGAATCACTAATTCAAAAAGAATGAGTTCAAACTCAGCTCAGAAACAAACAATGTAACATTCAGAAAGTAGTCTAATTTCATCCTTAAGCAGAAGAATCACTCCAAGTTGAGAACTTTTCCACAACTATACAATAAAGCTAAAATCTTTTGAAACCCTAGAAGAAGTGAATTGAAACAGTACCCATCAACGCAAAGACTTGCCTAGGGAAGAAAACTAAAGTAAAGGTTTAGAATTGATGAAATACATACCCATTGAAATTAGGGGTAGTGACCTCCACGATACGCTCATGATCCTCTTCCATCTTGAAGAAAGGGCAATTCTCGCAACCAGCGTCCCTGAACTGTTTGAACCAAAAAAACACCCAGCTTAGAAAAGCAAATCAAACCCTAAAAGAAGAAAGAAACAGAGAAAGAAGAGTAAATAAAAACCTGGTCATAGGTCTTGACGAGTCGGCAACGAAGACAAGCCCTAAGCTCATGGCCGAAACTAGTCGGAATCTGAGCTGGTGCGCTTCCCATTATCGTTTGGTTTCTCTCAATCTCCTCCAAAATCCCAGTTTCTTCTTAAGTTCTTCTTCCCAAAGGAGTCTTTTCCTTAATTGGGCCGTATTTGGGCTTTTATTTATGGGCTTTAAAAACCATATCAAACAACACTTGAATTCTTGTTCAGAGTCGGCAACAGTTTGGGCCTGATTGGTTGTTGATGTAGATTTTAGGTCGTAAATGTTTTGGCTGTGACTATAGATTTTAGTGCTAAAGTATTTTTGTTATAGAATTTAAAATTTTAAAAAGTTTAAAATTGTGTGCTTTAGAAAACATACAGCCAAAAAAATAAATTATGGAAATATTTTGGCCGTGAGAAAAAAAGAAAAGTCAAAACTTCTAAAGCTTGATTGTATCTATTTCAATGCTTTAGAAATTTTTTTTGCTTTGTAAAGATTCTAAATCACTTGCCAATCAGGCCCTTTGTTTATCGCCGTGAGCGCCAAAAGTTCAATTCTCTCATTCTTCTTCTTCTTCTGTTCATAGATTTCTGTTCTCCTTCGTACTTCTCTCTCTTTCTATCTTCTCTCGCTCTTTTTCACACTTGGCTTTCTGATTTTCGCGTTTCCGTCTCTCTCTACCATTCGCAATCGCTAAATCCAAGGAGGGACATGTTGATGATCAGTGCCGGCCCGACAAGTTTGGGTGACCTAAGCAAAACTTAAAGCTCATTAAAAATATTATCTTTTAAATTAGATTTTTACCATTAAAAAGAATGTTGTAGCTGTCTCTAAAAGCCCACAATATTTTTAAAAGTCCCTACAAAAATTATTAAATATAAAAAAACTAAACAATTTTTAGGTAAAAAGGTCCTCAAATTTTGAGGCCCAAATCGGTGGCTTCAGTGGCTTGCCCTCTGAGCCAGACCTGTTGATGATGCCCACAGATTCCTTGAGAAAAATATATTTTCTCTTGGTGTTGACAAGGATCTCGCCACTTATCTCGGATTGAGAGTTCTATCAGCTCATGAAACTGCCATTCCAAGGACCGACGTTGTGGAGAAACAGCTAAAATTGTTTCCTCCTCAAGTTATAATCCTAGAAAGGAGGTTGGAGATTCTTTTGGAGAGGACCCTTGTTCGTGACCGGACATATTGTGATGTACATAATGTTCGTAATAGGGATTTGTCTATATTCTCTAATCATCATTGTGGGAATAAAATACCTTCTAAGACTTTACATGTAATAAGACATATCTTGATGATGTTGTGGTTTAGTCAGAATTTATGTGACTTTACTAATATACTTATGAACACATCCATTAAGTTCTTTCTATATGTGAACCGAGCTCGAGTTTAATCGGTTCCAAAACTTTTTCAAAACTCTTTAGAAAGTCAGAATGTAGTTTCAAATATTTTTTTCGATAACACGTTGCAATAATTGTAAAAACGTTATTTTTTCTTTGAATATAATTTAATGAGATATGAAGTGTGTGAGTTGGAACCCAACATATGGCACAACGTAGAACCGACAATACCTCTTCGTAAATTGCAAGGGCATACATGAGATATGAAATGTGTGAGTTGGAACCCGACTCATCTTGATATGTTTGTACAAAATTTTCTCTTTGATTGATCTCATTGTTATTTTTTCTACTGTTCGCTTGCTAAGGTACGTGATTTTAATTACAAAATATAAGACTTTGAGAATTTGTTTTATAAAATACATACTTAATAACAAATATTATAACCTAAAAAAATGGAACCAAACAAACCCAAATATAATGTGTTAAATTGTGTTTTAGATAGAAAAATGACAAATCTAAATTGTTTTAAGTAAAGTGGCAAAATCTGTAAATGCTACTAAAAAAAGTGGCAATCAATGATTCTAAAAATATTGTTTATGTGGCTAAGTGGTTTGTTAGTTGTTGTTAAAGATTTACTTTTTTATATAAATAAAATTTTTTTTTTTTTTTGTACATGTATCTATTTGTACATGTATATAATTTTAATAAAATTATAAACAAAAATGCTTTTTTTTTTTTTTGTCTAAACGCAAACAAAAATCTTAAATAGCCATTATTCTTTATAAAATATTAAAATGTCATATTGGGTGGGTACCGCAGCAGCGCCAAAAGAAATTAGTATAAAAGAAGAAATTGAGTGAAATTCTTAACAACGTTCAATTCTCTGATTCTTCTTCTTGTCTCTAGTCTCTCTCTTTCGCTCTTTTGCAGCATTTGGGTTTCTCCTAATATTTCTGGGTTTTGCGTTTCCATTTCTCTCTCCGGTTCGCAATCGCTCAATCCGATCAATTTCTTGCTGGGTTTTGCATCTTCTCTGGTAAAGACTCAATCTTTCCTCCTCAAGCCCTCTCCTTTTTCTTCTTTGGTAGATTCTTCTTCTAATTTCACGAAATGTGTTTTCTCTAGATTGCTGTTACTTGCGATTGTTCTCTTGTTTTATGGGTTTTACTGCGATTTTAGCCCGCCATTGAAATATCTTGATTTTGAATCGAACGCAGCAGGTGTTACTGATTTTGGTTTGGTTCATCATTACTTGTCTAATGTTTCTCTGATCATCTCATCGCTAATTCTCTTCTTCGTCTACTGGATTGTTATATGAATCAGTTACAAGATTGATCTTATAGATGTGTATGGTCTACGAGATTGATTTCAGATTCGTTCTCTGTCCAAGAGAAGTGTAATGCTGATGTGTCTTTATGAATATCGTATTACTGATTTTGGTTTGATTCGGGAAAAGCTCAAAGTTTGATTCTTTTGTTTATGCAGGATGGATTCTGAACCACCTTCGAAACGTTTGAAGATGATGGGCTCCAAAGGTTTCATCAACGAGTCTGAATTCATTAGGATCATCACTGATACACTTTACTCGCTTGGATTTGATCAAATCGGGAAACTTTTAGAGGACGAGTCTGGCATTCCTCTGCACAGCACTGTCGCTAAGCAGTTTCTGGAACAAGTAAAGAATAGAGAGTGGGACAATAGCATTGCTACATTGCGTGGAATTGAATTGCAAAACGAAAAGGCTGTGATATTCTTGCTACTAGAGCACAAATTCTTTGAGGTTCTCAAGATGGAAAAGGATACTGATGCTCTGGCAACCTTAAGAAAGGAGATGACGCCTCTTGGTTTTAACAAGAAGCGAGCTCGCATCCATACTAATATCAGCTTCTGGCGAAGATAAAGAAAGTGTGAATTCAGGGTCTAAGGTTGTGGAGACACTGCAAAACTTGTTTCCTCCTGCAACTTTTATCCCAGAAAAGAGATTGGAGTATCTCATAGAGAAGGCCCTTGATTATGAGCTGTTTCTCTGTGAGTGCCATAATATTCCGAATTGTGATTTGTCCCTAAGCTCTGATCATCATTGTGGGATCCATAAAATTCCTTCTGAGACTGTACAGGTAATAAGACTATGCACCAATACTCAAATGTTACTTTTGATTGCTTCGTGATGTTGTTGTTTCATTTATGGATGATGTTGTCTGATTATGAGAGTCACTAACTTTTGCTTAATTACTTGTCTTTCGATAAATTCCTGCTTCATGTTCATGATTCATAAGTTACTGGTTTTGGCCAGTTTTGTCGTTTGTTGTTGGACTTTCTGTGACTGTATATGTATGCCTTTAACGATATACAACACATTCATTAAGTTCTCTATATGTGAATGGTTCAGACTTTGAAGAAACATACGGATGAAGTCTGGTTCTTGGAATTCTCACATGATGGCAAGTATTTGGCTTCATCTTCCAAGGATAAATCGGCAATTATATGGGAGGTATGTTATGTAAACCAACTGTGGATTGCTCAGAGTGAAGCAAACTGTTAAGCAATATTTGCTGATTCACTTAGATGTGCTATTTCCAGATCGATGCACAGGGGAAGTTTTCGGAGAAGCATAAACTTGTGGGACATGAGAAGCCCGTGGTAATGGTTTTGTGGAGTCCTGATGATAAACAAGTCGCTACATGTGGAGAAAATGAGGTTATCAGGAGCTGGGATGTTGAGTCAGGAGAATTTATTCAATTGTATGAAAGAAATGGTGTTGGTACTGTTTCTTGTGGATGGTTTCATGATGGATCAGGTATAATTGCTGGGATGACAGACAGAAGCATCTGCTTGTGGAATTTAGATGGGACTGAGCTAGTGCATGAGCAAGGTCCACGGGAACAGAAGCTTTCTGATGTAGCCATGACAACTGATGGGAAGTGGCTTGTAAGCGTGGACAGGGTGCATGTGATCTCATTGTTTAATAGAGAAACCAGAGCTGTGAGACTGATTACAGAGGAAGACATGATTACCTCGTTCTCGCTTTCGAAAAACAACAAGCATCTTCTGATCAATCTCATTACCCAGAAGATCCATGTCTGGAACATTGAAGGCCAACCATATAAATGTTTTGAATATAATGGCCACAAGCGTAGTCGGTTTATCATCAGGTCATGCTTTGGTGGCTATGAAGACAGCTTCATCGCCAGTGGGAGTGAAGATTCTCAGGTAGAAATCTCTCATTCTCTTTTTCATTACAGCACACACATAAAAAGGACCTTCAGAGAGAGAGAGATGGGGAAGAACAGTACTTATCTATCTCTCGGTCACAGAAACATTTTCTTGTGCAAATGAGTGATCTTTCTATGTTGTTGCAGGTGTACATATGGATCATACGAAGAGCACAGAAGGAACCTTTTAGTGTATTGCGAGGACACTCAGGAGCTGTGAACTGCGTGAGCTGGAACCCTATTAACCTGCATATGTTGGCTTCAGCAAGTGACGATGGAACCATTCGGATTTGGGGACTTGACACAAAGTTGAAGTGATTCAATGGTAACAGATGATGACATAGACTGCAGATTAGTTCATTTGACATTCATCATGTACATAATGATGATATATAGCTTTTAGTTTTGGTTGTTGCAATACTATTAGACATTTGCATTCTTCATCCTCGTGATGTTTTTACTTCTTTTGACCATAATAGAACAGAAGCTGAATACCAATAGATAGAAAAAAGGAAAGACCTTTGCTCTTATGTTGTTGCTTCACTTTTCATTTTTCTCAGTACTATTTTTCTTTTGTGTGTCTCTCTAGGGTCATTTTCAAAATTTGACGACCTTCCAATAAAATCTGTATTGACTTTGGTCATTTTCAAATTTTGAACTTGAATCAATCAAAATCGGCAAATTTCAGAACATTGTGTATAAAATATAAATTATCACATTTTATATGAAACAATAGTCTGTAAAATTGTTAGTTATTTACAATTGGAGTGCTAACTCAAAACAGAGATCAACTGTCTATTAAATTGCTTGTTTCAGATTCAGCGTAAGATTTTCTCACTATATATCTCATTTGTTCCTCTAGATTAACCAGATGTTAGACGTCAAAAAAAAAACAAAAAAACGATGAACTTTATTAGTATTCGAAATGGGAAAAAGAAAGAAAAGGTACATTTAAAACGGATTGATAAGAAAATAAACTAGTTAGCAAAGGCGGGTGCAGTAGCAACGGCGATGGAAGCCATGGCAGCGACCACCGGAAAAGCCCTCGTTACGGCAGACTATGGCACAGTTGTGGTTGGACGTACACATGTATTTGAAGTGGTGGCTCTTTGACTGACACGTCCTTCCATCACTCCCAGTGATCCCCTCTATTTAATTACACAAATTAAAATGCAACATATAAGTCTGGAGATAGATAACGTAACACTGACTTCACATATATATATGCATTGTCAATCAAATGGTCATGAACCAATGCATATATGTAGAAGAAAAAAACTTACGAGATGAGAAGAGGACGAGAAGCAGGAAGAAGGCAGCGAAAAACTTGTTCTCCATTTATAATCCTATATATTGAGAAACCTTTTTTCCTTGTATATATGAAATGCTAAAAACGCAAGTGGTGAATTGAGTAACATCTCTATGACTCCATATATATAGAGTTTCAAATGTAGTTTGGTTAGGGTTTTTTTTTTTTTTTGCCACAAAGTGTAGTTAAGGCTAGTTGAGGTTAAACTCACCTAAACATCGAGTTTTACATAATATATTAACCTACTTGTATCTTACTTCTTCCATTTGTAAACAAAATTATACAGTTTTAAACATAAATTTTATTTAATAATAATATCATTTTGCCTGAACATATATTTATAGGCCTATAATTAGGTGAATTGTATGGAAAGAGTTAGAATAATATTTCTATTGAAACAAAGATGCTATGTAATTAAGAACTACGTCTCCATGGACCATGGTATTTATATCCCAAAAAAGAAATTGATAAAAGTATTTATTAGTTAGATGCTATGGTCAAGGATGTGTGGATAAACGATGAATTGCACACACACAATAAAACAAAAAAAAGTGCAGTCGAATAATAAGATTAACGAGTGAGAATAATGGTCGGCCAATAATAAGTTAATAACATAAGTTAAAGCAACAATTAATTTTTTTTTTTAAAGTTGCTAATAGGCCATAATCTAGATCCGAATCATTCTCAAAAATTAAATTTCTTATGGGGAAATGGTTAAAGAGAGAGTGCCAGTCATGTGCGGACTGGTGCTTTGTCACTAAGAATGTCATGTGACTAACATTATTGTATTAATCAGGCGAGATAAATATATGGGCCTTAAGCTGACAAGAGATGAAACGTTACAAAGGCCCCTGAAATGAGGAATGTAAAAACCAAGAAAGTCAAATTTGGCCCAAATATTACAAGCACAAATACAATTGTGGCAATAACTAATTTCTACTTGATGCAATTGTGCCAATTGTGACAATTACAAACCATTATTGATTACTTGCAATATACTCTTCAGATAATGATGCGTGTACCAACTGCAACAAATAGATCTCACAATTACAAACCATTTTTTACAAAATAGATAGTTTAATTTGTATTTGTAATAGACGGATCAAGACGACTTAATCTACAACCATTTTAAATTTTTCAAAAGAGGTTACAGAAAAATTTATATTCTAGCATTTAATTTTCAATTTTACAAAAGAAAATAATTTCGACCCATTGCGTTTTCCACTCATACACAAAAATTTGAGAGTTATTTTTAAAGGATAGAAAATAATGTTATCCACAAGTAATTATTGACCATTCTCTTGAATTTATGTATGAGAAAGTATGTAGCAACCCCACGTGGTTGTCAATAGATTTGTTGGCCCATAGTAATGGAAAACAAGTTCACATGAGATGTATCTATCTATTTTTCATCGAAAACCTTAATTTATATGACACATTATTATATGATATAAGGTTTGACAATTGGTCCATGAATATTTATTGCAACATGAAGAATGGTTATGAACTTATGATTTATGAATCAATAACTGATTCTCATGTGATGGCCGGCTTGACTTGCTCCAAATGTTAACTTATTGATATAAAACTTAGAGTAATTAGTAACGTACTTCGTTAGTTAATAGTTATGGTCGGTTGAATACACACATGCATATTGCAGTAATTTATACTAACCGAAAGTAATGAATGAAGTTTGTCTCTTTTACACCGACCTCCACCATGCGACGTGACCAACACAAAACGGAGAAGCTAAATACTGTAATAATATCCCAAACACGGTTAAATTAGATGGAGCCAAATTTATATGATCTACGTAATAGATTATACACATAAAAATGAAGTAAACTTTGAAAATCAGTAAAACACAATGAAGGTATAATTAAGTACAAATAATTACATTACTTGTCTTAAACATTTAGACTAATATGAATGGTGACAAAAAAAATCATACTACTAATCAAATTAATTAATTATGAACCTTAGTAAAATTCAGCTTAGCTTGTAAATTATTGGCATAATCTAACGATTATGAATAATTATTTAGTACTATGAAACAATGAAGAGTAGTTTATAAAAATTAATTTAGTATCCAATTAGAGAGAATAATTAATAACCGTTAGATATGAAGATAGTCATCGGAAATCGAGCAACCTCTTCACGTGCCTCACTTCCATACCCATCTCCTCCGTTTACTCCTCCATCATCGATACATACACATGAGTGTAAGTATACGCTCAAGTGTGGGAGCAATCTCAGATCCCCCCCATGAAAACAACGCTTTATAAGATGACCCATTTTCTGAAACGAACTCAAGTCCAAGTGTGACACTTTCTCAACGTAAATAAATACACACTCACTTGCAAAGCTTGAAATTGGTCTTGAGGAAGAAGAGATGGATAAGTATGAGGTTGTGAAGGATTTGGGAGCTGGGAATTTTGGTGTGGCTCGTCTTCTTAGACATAAAGAGACCAAAGAACTCGTTGCTATGAAATACATTGAGAGAGGTCGCAAGGTTTGATCTTTTTCCTCTTTGGTTTCTCAGAAAAGTTTTGATTTTTCTTTGATTGTTTAGAAATTATGTGAAAGTCTTCAACTTTTGGGATGATTGAGGATTATGATTTGACATTTTGATGGTAATATGTTGGAATGCAGATTGATGAGAATGTGGCAAGAGAGATTATCAATCATAGATCACTTAGGCATCCTAATATCATCAGATTCAAGGAGGTTTGTTTTGATTTGTTGTATAATCTTTTAGTACTTTAATTGAGATTATGGAACTTAAAAACAGAGTGATTTTGTAGGTAGTTCTGACTCCAACTCATCTTGCTATTGTAATGGAGTATGCTTCTGGAGGAGAGCTCTTTGAAAGAATCTGTAATGCTGGTAGATTCAGTGAAGCTGAGGTGTGATATATGCTCCTTTCTCAAAATCCTAACTTGGTTCTTTATTCGATTTTTCGACAAGTTCTTGATATATGTTTCTCCATCTTGCTATTTTCTCAGGCTAGATACTTCTTTCAGCAGCTGATTTGTGGCGTGGATTACTGTCATTCCTTGGTATTTTATTTACTTAACTAAACCAAACCTCCTTGAGTGTGAAAGGAGAGATCTCTGCTTCATATTGTATAAGCTTTTATTTGTTTATGTAGCAAATATGTCATAGAGATCTGAAGCTCGAGAACACACTGCTTGATGGTAGTCCTGCGCCACTTTTGAAAATCTGTGATTTTGGTTACTCCAAGGTCATTCATTCATTAGTCTCTTTTTCTTCTTTTGTTTCAATTCTTGTTCCCATTATTACACTTGGATTTGATCTTATAAGTCATATATTTCCATTTCTTCTTGCGTAGTCATCTTTGCTTCACTCTATACCTAAATCAACTGTCGGTACTCCAGCTTACATCGCACCTGAAGTTCTTTCCCGAAGAGAATATGACGGAAAGGTAAAGTTACTCGTGTCTTCTTCAATGGTCTGATCCTTATTTGTCACTTGTTAATGGAACTCTTTTGTGTTTGTATTATGTAGCATGCGGATGTTTGGTCCTGTGGTGTGACTCTTTATGTGATGTTGGTTGGAGGTTACCCGTTTGAAGACCCCGATGATCCGAGAAACTTCAGGAAAACAATCCAAGTATTAACCAACTCCTCAAATTCCTCACAGCAGTCTTTTTCACTTAAATTCTTCTACTAAGTGTTTTATGGTGTTGTGAAAATGTTCTGCAGCGTATAATGGCTGTCCAGTACAAGATCCCGGATTACGTTCACATATCGCAGGAGTGCAAACACCTTCTCTCTCGCATATTTGTCACTAATTCAGCTAAGGTACTTTCTCATTTCTCTGAGTTTAAGCTGTCTTTTCTATGTTTCAATCTTTTGATGACATGTCATAAATTTATGCAGAGAATCACACTTAAAGAGATCAAGAAGCATCCATGGTACTTAAAGAACTTGCCAAAGGAGCTTACAGAGTCTGCTCAAGCGGCGTACTACAAGAGAGAAACCCCGAGCTTTTCCCTCCAAAGCGTAGAGGACATAATGAAGATCGTTGGAGAAGCAAGGAGTCCAGCCCCGTCTTCTAATGCCGTTAAGGGCTTTGATGAAGATGAAGAAGATGTGGAGGACGAGGTGGAAGAACAAGAGGAAGAGGAGGAGGAAGAAGAGGAAGAAGATGAATACGAGAAGCATGTCAAAGAGGCGCATTCTTGCCAAGATCCCCCCAAAGCTTAAGAAACTCTCACTCTGTTGTTTAATATTCAATCTCCTTGTATCTTTCCGTTTATGTGAATTCGAAGTTTTAAAATTTTATCTACGCAATTCAAATTTTATCCTATGAAATTAAGATAGCATTTGAACATTCGGCTTCAATACATAAGCAGTATCAGTAACAACAACCTCTGTAAATAACAACATAGCTCAGGTTTGACCATAGTGAAAGGAAGTACCTTTACTCGTATACATAACCAGATCTTTCATGGTGCTATATTCTAAATTCACAACACTAGAGAGGGAGGGAGCGAGAGAGCAAGAGAGCAGAGCACACAACAAAAACTTTTTCCATCTGTAAATTACCAAAACCTAAAGAAACGAGCGTGAAAGAATACATATATATATATATGATGATGAGAGCTTTGGTTAAGTCTTTCGTTATGGATTGCTGATCCAGGTAAGCCTTGTGGAGGTGATGGCTCTTACAGCAGGAAAGCAAATAGACTAACAGTCCTACAGAAGACGCCTCGCTTTATAGAACTCGGCTCATTATTTCCATTTGTAGAGGTGGAGATTAATTGGTCGAGTCGGGAGAGTGATAGGAGGCAGCTCATCATCGAAAGCAAAGCTCGAGGGAGTCATAGAACGCTCCACAGCTGCTTCTTCTCCAAACAAATAGCCAAACCCACCCTGGAGAGTCAAGTACCCTGTGAGCTCATCGAGGACTCTGCGAACGATGATTTTGCGTTCAACATGCTCACCAATCTCACCAACCCGAGCATAGGACAAGCCTTTAAACGTTATGTAGACATTTGCACTTTTGGCTGGGAGTCTCTCATTGGGCGGCTCCACCACACCTCCAATAGTTTCTATAGCCACTCTCACAATTTGTAACTGGGACAGAGAGCTCTGCAGCAACAACAGTTTTGAAGGAAAAGAAAAAAAAACAAGTGTTAATTGTTATTAATTAAAAAACAGTGCCACTCATGGTATATATGTCAAGATAAAAACTTACATCTGAAATCCACCTATCATTTGTACAAAGTGCAAGTTCCAAATATAGACGAATCCAGTCATTGTCTTGCAACTCTGAATCCTTGAGCTGCAAAAGTAATTAACCATATATCACTCGGTAGTTAAGCAAAAGCAATAAAACATGATACTGTGTCTTAATCTTACCACAGTAAATCGTAGTATATCATTGAAATCTGACGGCCAATAAGGCAAACTACCATCACCAAACGTCGGTCCAAAATTTATAGGTTTGGGTGATTCCTTGGGGGCACCTTTGCAACAGTATTATTATTAATCAATCAGCAAGTGCGATTTTAATTATAATCGGACTCTTATAAAACAAAAACTTTATTTACCTTGAGGCCTAGCAATATAGCACGTCAAATCCAATATGCCATAACAATTTTCACCAACTTTAACCTGAAAGGTTGCGAGCGAAGTGGTAGCTGGATCGCAAGCAGCCAAAGTTATGTAGTAAACGGACAGGCAATTCATCGACATGTTAAATTTCTTTAGGTGGTGTAGCTGGAAATTTGTCCCCTGGTAGATTTATTAAGAAATAAATTATTGAACATGTTGACATAACGTAAGCACCAAGAGACTAGCTAGGTTCTTATTTTTTACCATGGACAAATTGTAACGATGAAGCCCCAATCTAGCATAACGCTCGACCAAGACAGGATTAGGATACCTAGTATCCTCGCGTTGACAGTCGTAACGAAACAGTCCACCGATACCATGTGGTTCTGAGACATCCTCGATATCAAAACCCTAATTTAAGACCAAATCAGTAAAATAAATAAAAAAAATAAAAAAAATCAACCCTAGATGTTAAATTTCTAACCAACAACCTCTAACCAATATTTTGGAACACATCAACCTCTAACCAATAAAAAGATGCAAGGATTACCTCGGAATGATTCACTTGACGCCAATAGTTGCTCAGCGCACGGAAATACGCACCTTCATCTTCAATCCGTAACGCCATGTTCTCCTTGTGGATTATGTTTTTTTTTTTTTTATCTCTCAATCTAGGTTTCTAAGGGTATCTGTGGAGACGCTTTATATATAGGGAAAGTTGTGAAACCTCAGGCCCGGGCCTGTCCATTACTTGCTCTATGCCACCAGGCATATATAGCCCAATATTAAAAATCAACCCAAGTCCGGAACAGAGTTTGTTTACATGCATATGATCAATTGTAGATAGACATAAATATTACGTGTCCCCTTTTACATTAGCTCGACGAAAAACAAACAATATCAAAAAAATATGAAAAGGTTATTTGATCTTTTCGACTTCCTCCGTGTATGCAAAAAATGATGGCCATTCCTTTAGATGTACTACATGGTACTTAAAGAACTTGCCAAAGGAGCTTACAGAGTCTGCTCAAGCAGCGTACTACAAGAGAGAAACCCCGAGCTTTTCCCTCCAAAGCGTAGAGGACATAATGAAGATCGTTGAAGAAGCAAGGAGTCCAGCCCCGTCTTCTAATGCCGTTAAGGGCTTTGATGAAGATGAAGAAGATGTGGAGGACGAGGTGGAAGAAGAAGAGGAAGAGGAAGAGGAAGAGGAGGAGGAGGATCGGAGGAAGAAGATGAATACGAGAAGCATGTCAAAGAGGCGCATTCTTGCCAAGATCCCCCCAAAGCTTAAGAAACTCTCACTCTGTTGTTTAATATTCAATCTCCTTGTATCTTTACGTTTATGTGAATTTGAAGTTTCAAAATTTTATCTACGCAATTGACCAAATCAATTAGTTATCCTAAAAAATTAAGATAGCATTGAACTTTCGGCTTCAATACATAAACAGTAACAGTAACAACCACCTCTGTAAATAACAACATAGCTCAGGTTTGAACATAGTGAAAGGAAGTACCTTTACTCGTATACATAACCAGCTCTTTCATGGTGCTATATTCTAAATTCACAACACTAGAGAGGGAGGGAGCGAGAGAGCAGCACACACAACACAAACTTTTTCCATCTGTAAATTACCAAAACCTAAAGAAACGAGCGTGAAAGAATACATATATATGATGATGAGAGCTTTGGTTTGTTTCAGTCACTGAAGTCTACGCTTCCACTGCGTGAGCTGCTGCCATCGCGGCTATGCAAAGAAAGGCCTCTCATATGACCTGGTAAACCTGAGGCACCGTCAACTTTCTTCTCCTTGAAGAATTTTTCCCTCTCAACGTGTTTCGCAGGTGGTGGTGGAATCACAACAGGTGGGGATTGCGAATGGCTATCACCACCGCGTGATGCCTCCTCTGATGGTAAAGGACGAATAAGTGGACGGTTAAGTCTTTCATTATGGATTGCTGATCCAGGTAAGCCTTGTGGAGGTGATGGCTCTTCTTCATCCTCAGGCCTTGCTCTAGCTTTCCCTTTTCGCAATCTGCAAGCATATATTCACAAGGATCCTTAGTCTTAGCATCAAGGATAACCATTTTTTATTCCAAGAACCTTATTGGTCAATCAAATTTTAAATTTCTGATTCGAGATTGAGTAATGTGAGGGGACAGACCTTCTGAATAACTGCTCAGGCTCCTCTTCCTCATCTTCTTCCTCAAGCTTAAGATGGGCTCGGTTAGAAATGGAGCTGCTTGATTCGGTATTTGCATTAGAAGCCTTTAGCTCGGGTTTATTGTGACCGTTTGAGATAGGACGGATAGGTTCGAGATTGGAATGATATCCATTGGATGTAGTAGACCTGCTAGGAACTGTGATTCTGCCAGACAGCAAATCTTCATGTCTATTGAGAATTCTCTGAAGTTGCTCATTCAATTCAATTGCTTTAGAAACTGCTTTTTCATCCCTGCATAAACAAAATTGGTTGATATACTTCAAAAGAAAAATTCTTTTAATATGCCCTCTAAACCAAGAGAGAAAGGAGATTTGCCTCGATGTCATGACGAGGTGCATTACGCGCTCTTTCTGAAACGAACATTGCTCGACAAGATCAAGAGTAAACTCATCTTTTGCCCCCTGGATGGACAAAAGTTGATCAAACTGGAGTCATTCTCAGGTTAAGAGATTAGAAAGGGAGCCAAAGAGTGTCTGTTTAATGAAGGTAACTATACAAAGTCAAGAGGTATTTTATATACCTCAGGATTTTGAGAATCGACTGCGTCAAGCACTTCCTTTAAAACTTCTAATGCGGTACTAGCCTTTTGTAAAATGCTATAAGCAAAGAGATAAAACAGCATAAGGTCTCTAAACATCAGCTAAAAAATTTAGATAACTGACATGTGGAGAAGAAGATACCTCGAAGGAGAGACAGTTTGAGATTCTCGCTGCTGAGTAGTAGCAGGCCCCTCATTTCTAGCAGATGCAAGTTGTTCATTGAGCGTATTTCTCGGAACAGCTTCAGCAGTGACCACAACTGGTGTAGCATTAGGTCTCTGGGTAAATTTAACTCCTGCGTGCTGGAGGAGACAGAAGATAACAAAAAGAAAAGCTCTGAGTCTTATCTAATATTGCTTCTTCAATAACAGAATCACGGAATTCGAATGTTCTTGTGTCAAACTCACCACTAAATCATAGTATGCTGTATAATACTGAGGGAATTTCCCTGAAGCGCCACCAAGGGAGGTTTGAGTTGCATCAAGAAGAAGAAAAATCCTCTCTCTTACAGGCAAATCCGACTAAAAAGTGTTCGAAAAATGCAAACCAAACAATAAACTAAAATAAGCAGCTTAACTCTCAAGTTGGTAGAGAAGTAGCATCCTGAAACAGAGATGAACATACTTTTTTCTTTACTATCTTCACAAGTGTAGGGAGTACACCTGTATCTATAACCTGCTTATGAATATTCTCTCCAATATTATTCATCAACATCTCCAGCAACTGCGGGAACAAACAAAATAACAGTTTAAGTTACCAAAACGTTGAAAAGTATGACATTCTCATAAAGCATGATTCTACAGTATACGATAGATCTGGACCAGAACCTACCTGGACAGCATATAATTGAGTACTTGGGTTCTTGCTTCCCAAGCGTTTTTTGATAGCCTTGATAACATCTTTTGCTTGCCTGTCCACAACAGAAGAACTCATTACCCGAAGAAAAAAGTAAAAGTATGTCCAAGACGATGCAAAAGTAAAGTGTTTATTTATCTAAATCATTGAAGATGATTAAACATCATACCAACAACAATTTATAAGTTGGCAAAAAAATATCACTTTTTACAAAAAGAAAAGAAGTCTGGCTCGTCATACCTTTCATCTCGAGCAGCTAATTCACAGATCTCAATGTTTTTGGTCCAGTCCACATCAGCAAGCTTCTCACTTGTTGCAGAACTTACAAGCTCCGCAGCCATATTTTGTTATCTGTATGAGCCAGAGATAATTAGCACCAAAAGATTCTCAGCATGACCAACCACAACACTTTTTGCTGCTTTCAAGGTCAGATACTTAGTTCATGCTAATCACAAGAACAGCAAAGAGGACAGATATATTAAGCCAGAACATCAGAAACAGCCAAAATAAAGTGTGGTCGATCAGCATATAAAGGTTGTACAGCATTAAAAGGTTATTGCAGCTTCTATGCATTGATTGGGAGCTCAAGATCAGTAAGAGAACCTACATTTGACTGTTCTATGGGCTTTCCTTCCGCGTACAGATTCAAATGCACAATAGCTACAAAGCTGCAATCAATGAAAGGACAAAAGAAATTGAATGTTACTATCATATGACTATATCAGCTGGATTCAGGACACATGTATTCCAAAATAAGCAAGTCTAGACATAGACTAAGCTCCTTCTCTCTCTTTCTATTCTTCCCTCTACCTCAATCAAATTCCGTGAGAATCCAAAAGATAATTAAGAAATACAACAGAAAAACACTTAGCAACTGGAGAGCTAAGAGAGAAAAGCTTTCAACTTACACTTCCTAAAGCATGAAATGTTCAGAAAACAGTCGATCTTAAAGCCAGAAACAAATGTCTAAGAAGAAGTTGATAGAGTAAATGGAACACGTAAGAAGATTTCTTCCCTCCTCCAATAAAAAAGTTTTATCATTTTCTCCAATTTTAGTGTGTCTCTGTATCAAAGAGATGACTAAACGATAAAGGTCCCTTGTGATCACAAACAACACATACCCAAATCCCCAAAACCCAAATCTAGGAGAGAGACAGATACAAACACGATCACGAAGAAGACGGAACAAATCAAATAAAAACGGATACTTTGATCCAAATACATAAAAGAATCTAGCTGTCGAGAACAATCTGAACCCAAAAATAGATCTCAAATCAAAAAAGCAAACAGGAAACAAACAATCAAGTGGATAACGATATAGTGAACAAAAGAAAAAAACCCTTAGTCACCTGAGAAGACGGAGAGGATAACGAAGGCAATAATAAGAAAGTTAAGAAAGAGTTGATAAACCCTAATCAGCTTGAGCATTTCACAGATACGTGAAGAAGAAGGAGAAGACAGAGCCAGATCGGTAACACAGAAACAAGGAGAAGAAAAAAGACGGAGCCTTTGCGCCTCTTCTTTGGCAAATAGATTAATTCCTTAAAATCAGATTAGATTAATTCCTTAAACTAATCGTAAACAACAGTGATTTGGTACTGATTAATATAATTAGAGATGAAAATAAATTAAAAAAGGTAAAAAAGGAAAAAATCAAAGGCTGAAGCAGCAGAGCACCGCCATGAGAGATCTGTCTTGGTAAAGTGTTGTTGGCGCGGGGAAAGAGAGATTATATTAAAGTCACGCGCTTGTCTGCTTTTACCAACAACTGACAGCCTGGTTGACTGCCACGTGTTTTACCCCTTTCATTACGACACATCCGATAAAATCTCTGTTTTTTTTTTTAAACCAGAAACGTCCCGTGATTTGGACAGAAAAAAAAAAGAGTTCCTTTCAGTACTTCTTTTACGTTGATATTTGTTTTTTTTGCTCATTTTTTTTATTTTTTCAACAACATGTTTTTTAAAAATAATTCAGTATCTGTTACATTTCATATAAATATTGTATTTTTAAAAAAATCCATATCGTGTAAAGGCATTAGACAAAATCCATAAATTCTCTTGTTTAGTTCAAATTTTCGGTCTGGTGAATTAACTGAAAAGCTACAAAACAAAACTATTTTATGGTTGTATGCGTTCAGCATATGCATTTCATTTATTTTCTAAGAATGCATTTTCATTATAAGTTAATACATGTAGTAAAACTGATTATATCATTTAAATATTGACTCTCTAAATTTCTGTTAGAAACTGAAAATTACCGTAAAGATTTCCATATGATCCGGCAAAATATTGGAGAATAAAAAATGGAGAAATCGAGATTGAGTAACAAATACTATTATTATTGAAGTTCAGAATGATGATTACACGAGTTGCAGTCGAGAGAATGTTAGGTGGATATAAATCGTGCTAAATCAGTTAGGTCATAATAAATCATCTAGTACAACAATTATAACAATCACTAACCAAATTAATACTTATGATAAATTCATGAACTAAATATGGTCCAAGAATTCAAAGCTTTTATGAAAAAAACGACCTGCCGTTTCCACATTCCAGGACATGACGATACGCCGTCGCTTCCAAATTCCTTTGCTCCAAACAATTCAAAGCAAAAGAACGACCTGCCGTTTTCATATTTAAGCATACGAGTATACGTCGTCTTTTACGTTGTCGTTTTAACGGTTCTTCTCTATTCCTTAAACCACTGAAACTCGAAAAAGCCTCACTCACTGAACCCTTACTTGCCTCCACTTTTCCGGCCACCGGCGACGGCGAAACTCCGTTATTATATCTAAAATCATGCCTTTGAAGTTCCCTCTCCGAATACGATTCTTCACTCACTCTCTTCCGGGTAATCATCTCTCTTATAATCCCTCTAGCTCCGTCCCTTTGCTCTTCCGGATATTCTCGTCTAGATTGAATTACTTTGAATTCGGGTCTCGCATCAACTTCTCAACCCGTCCGAACAGAGACCAACCCGAATTTGAACGGCGGAGTCGAGATGGAGGAGAAATTCGCGCGTCAAAGAGCTTGATCGAAGACGAAGAAGAGCTCAGCAATTGGGTAAGCGGTTTTAGAACCGGATCTTCGCGTGGACGTCTCACGAGTGAAGATGAAGATGCGGGTTCAAACGTGGAGGATCGTAGCAGAGGAAGAATTCAAAAGAAGAGAGGAATTCGCAACCAAGTTGATTCCTTTAGGGATAAGCGTTATGGTGGAAGTAAAAATAGAGATAGAGAAGCGCCTTTTGATGGGAGGAAAGAGACAATTTTTAGGAGAGATAGAGATAGAGAAGACTACAAGGGTTTAAGGAAACGGGAAGATCGTCGTCTTGAAGACGAAAGTAGTGATGAGGATGTGAAGAGTTTAGTAATGGGAGGTATTGGGGATTTGCTTAGTGAAGATGATGAGGAAGAGGACGAAGATTATGACTTTCTTAAGAAGAAAGCTGTTTCTGCTTTTGGGTTTGATAAGGAGAAGGTTACAGAAGCGGATAAGGCAAGGAATGCGAATGATTCTTATTTGACTAAGACTAGGTAAACAAACATTGTTGCAAATCTAGTTTCTTCTGTGTGCTGTTGAATTAATCGAGTGTACATCAACCTCGGAGTTTTGCTTGATTGTAAATCTTGACCACTTGGTACTGTCTGATTGAGAGTTATTCTATTCTGTATATATGTCAACAGATTTGATCAGTATCCATTGTCTCCCTTATCGCTAAAAGCTATCAAGGATGCTGGATACGAGACAATGACTGTTGTGCAGGAAGCTACTCTCCCTATAATTCTCAAAGGTATTTGTTTCTCTTTATGGTGCTTATTGGATCAACGATGCATTAAGGAAATAACACCATGATTTATAAATTGTGATTCTACCAAGCTTTACATGATCACCACCTGTTTCACCAGGCATTCCAGTAGCAGAAAGAAAAGCTTAGAAACTTTGTGAACCTTCTTTGAGCTAGAATCTATGAGGTTCCTCAATTATACAAGGACTTTCATTCTATATCTTTTATATTTTACTTTAATTCCTTGGTTTCTTTGGTTGCTTTTTCCAGGTAAAGATGTCCTAGCTAAGGCCAAAACAGGAACTGGGAAAACTGTAGCGTTTTTGGTGAGACATACCATACACTAAGTTGGCCATTTTGGTAATGGATTGAACCTATATTGGGATCTGTGCTTATTGCTGATGTTTATTTTTAAGCTTCCATCAATTGAAGTAGTTGTCAAATCTCCTCCTACAAGCCCGGATAATAAGCGACCCCCAATTCTTGCGCTTGTGATATGCCCAACTAGAGAACTTGCCAATCAAGCTGCTACAGAAGCAAACACCTTGCTAAAGTATCATCCATCTATTGGTGTTCAAGTTGTGATTGGAGGCACAAGACTTGGTTTAGAGCAAAAGCTTATGCAAACAAATCCTTGTCAGGTGAAAATTGTTTGTCATTCCTTGTGGGTTTATTAATGAAGTTTGAGCGAATCCTAAAAGTTCCTTCAATATTATATCAAAATTTTCAGATTTTAGTGGCTACACCTGGAAGGCTCAAAGACCATATCGAGAACACGCCAGGCTTTGCAACAAGGTTAAAGGGTGTGAAAGTCCTTGTGCTTGATGAAGCTGATCATCTTTTAGACATGGGCTTTCGCAAGGACATTGAGAGGATAATTTCCGCTGTTCCTAAGGAGAGGCAAACTTTTCTATTTTCTGCCACAGTACCTGAAGAGGTTTGTCTCATTTTCTTGCATAATTCATTTGGTTTTGGTTTTCGTTGTGATAGTCCCTTTTTTGTACTGGGTCTTGATTTGTGTTTTTTTTGGAGTAAAGGTTCGCCAAATATGCCTAGTTGCTCTGAGGCGGGATCACGAGTTTGTCAATTGTGTTCATGAAGGCACTATAGAGACGCATCAACAGGTCAGACAAATGCACATGATTGCATCACTAGACAGACATTTCTCTCTTTTGTACACACTTCTTCGCCAACACATTATGGATAACGTAGACTATAAGGTACGGAAATCTTCCCAGCATTAGCTCAGACTGCAGTGACTAATGTTGTTCCTTTCTAACTTAACTCTGGTTCCTCAAGGTCATTGTCTTCTGTACAACTGCCATGGTTACAAAATTAGTTGCTGACCTACTTGGCGAGCTAAACTTAAACGTGAGAGAGATCCATTCTAGAAAACCGCAGAGTTACAGGACGAGGGTTTCTAATGAGTTCCGAAAATCCAAGGGTTTGATTCTGGTAACATCTGATGTATCTGCTCGAGGAGTCGATTACCCTGATGTGACCCTTGTTTTACAGGTAAAATCAATTATACAATAGTGTAAAACTCTTAACTCAACCTCAATCTCAAGTTAAACTGGAAACTTTTATTTGGGGTTTATAGAATTGTATACACTTATTTACTTCTACAGGTGGGATTGCCAAAAGACAGAGAACAATATATACACAGACTTGGTAGAACGGGGAGAAAAGGAAAGGAAGGAGAAGGCCTATTGTTGTTGGCACCATGGGAGGAATACTTTCTATCATCTCTCAAAGACTTACCCATCACTAAGTCTCCTCTGCCATCAATAGACCCAGAAACAATAAAAAAGGTTAATCCTTTTTCATATCTCACTGATCTTGGCAAAAGCCTTTCTTTGCTATAAGGAGACTAGGAATCTAAAATGCAATACCAATGCCAAATGTCTTTTGAGTTGGAAAATTGTAAAAGCTTCATTAGCTGATGGGTATGAAATTTTAACATTGTGGGGATTTGAATAAACAGGTGCAAAAAGCGCTTTGCCATGTCGAGATGAGGAACAAGGAGGCGGCGTATCAGGCTTGGTTGGGTTACTACAACTCACAGAAGATGATTGGAAGAGACAAAGACAGGCTTGTGGAGTTGGCAAACGAGTTTAGTCGTAGTATGGGACTTGACAATCCTCCAGCTATACCAAAACTTATTCTTGGTAAGATGGGTCTCAAAAATGTTCCTGGTCTCAGAGCCAAGTAAATATTTCCTTCTATTTTTTTTTGGCTTTGTAAGAAAATCCTTTTTTTTTTTGTAGTTCTTTAATTTTAAGGTTTCTTGCAGCAGCAATTCATCATCTAATTATGTTTAATGAAATAAATTCCCAAATTGTATATATGTAAATTCAGACACTTTAGTTTAAAAAGATCTTAATTTCGTAGATAAGATATACACGTGGATGTTGACCCCAGGATTGGACATCCTTAAAAGGATACAAATCATTTACACACGCAATATCGGCGCGTGAATAACACTACCAGAGACTCTTTTCGTAAATTCTGGCTAAGCGCGTGGTGTAATCAATCAAAGTGTTAACAGATCTCTCTCGATCGTGTCATCTGTCAAGTGTCTCTTTCGTTGCCCAAAACTCCGATCAAATTCCTCCGTCGTGTTTGCATGGCGTTTGCTCCGATTCTCCGCCGCGCCTCAGCCGCTAAGAACCTCTTGTCCTTAACTAGACTCGCCGTTGCCTCTTCTTCTCTCTCCACTAGGTCTCTATCAACCGGAGCCTCCGGTGATGACTCTCAATCCATGTCTGGGTATCACGTGAGCTCCGGCGGATTCATGCGTGGAGCCGTGTATCGCGAGCCCAATAAGCCTCTAACCATCGAAGAATTTCATATTCCCCGGCCCAAATCCAATGAAATTCTCATCAAAACCAAAGGTATATAAATTTCTTCTCCATTATTCTGGAATTTGGCTGAACCTAGAGATTGAAATCACTGTTGACGCAAAGGATTCGAATTTTGAAAGTTAATGTTCATTTTATTTTGTGGGCAGCTTGTGGAGTTTGTCACTCTGATCTTCATGTGATGAAAGGAGAGATACCATTTGCTAGTCCTTGTGTTATTGGTCATGAGATTACTGGTGAAGTTGTTGAACACGGTCCACTTACTGATCACAAGATCATAAATAGGTTCTTCAACTTTACTTCACCTCAACGCTAATGGAATCATATGTTTTGATTATAATCCTGAATGTCTCAACTTTTTCAGATTTCCAATCGGGTCTCGTGTAGTTGGAGCTTTCATTATGCCTTGTGGAACCTGTTCTTATTGTGCTAAGGTGAGGAGGAAATTGTAGTGCTTTCATAGGATTCTCTAATCTGAGAACTGTAACTTTTTAGCTGATACTTTTACTTGGGATACAGGGCCATGATGATCTATGTGAAGACTTCTTTGCTTACAATAGAGCTAAGGGAACTCTTTACGATGGCGAAACTCGTCTCTTTTTGCGACATGATGGTAAATTTTGAATCTTGATTAGGCTTTTTAAACAGCAGGTGGCATGTTAGGAGAAACATGATTGTTTTTGCCTAATTACATTTCTCATTTTCCGGCAGATTCACCAGTGTATATGTACAGTATGGGAGGTATGGCTGAGTACTGTGTCACACCAGCTCACGGGTTAGCTCCTCTACCAGAGTCTTTGCCCTACACTGAATCTGCGATTCTAGGTTGTGCTGTTTTTACCGCATATGGTGCTATGGCTCATGCTGCTGAGATCCGTCCTGGAGATTCTATTGCTATTATTGGGATTGGTGGTGTTGGCTCCAGGTAATGTTAAATGTGTGGCAATTTTCGTTTTTTACCGGATTTGCGTTTGATTGCTTCTTGTATGACCATAACCATCTTTGAGTTGTTGCTTCAGTTGTTTGCAGATCGCGAGGGCTTTTGGAGCCTCGGATATAATTGCTGTGGATGTTCAGGATGATAAATTGCAGAAGGCCAAGACACTTGGTGCTACCCATATTGTCAATGCTGCTAAAGAAGATGCTGTTGACAGGATAAGAGTATGGTTGATTCAAGCCCTCTTCCTTGTGAAGATGAACCATTGATTGATATTTATATGAAAAACTGTTTCTTCTTCATAGGAAATAACCGGTGGAATGGGTGTTGATGTTGCTGTTGAAGCCTTGGGAAAGCCTCAAACTTTCATGCAGTGCACACTAAGTGTGAAAGATGGTGGAAAAGCTGTGATGATTGGACTCTCACAAGCGGGTTCCGTTGGGGAAATTGACATAAACCGACTTGTTCGTAGAAAGGTTTGGGTTCTTAATCTCTCGGCCTACTTAGAAGAAAGTCTTTTAAGACCATGATATTGAATCTCTTTTTGTTTTGTTTTTTCCAATTTTTGTAAAGATAAAAGTTATAGGGTCATATGGAGGAAGAGCAAGACAGGATCTTCCTAAAGTAGTGAAATTGGCAGAGTCAGGGATTTTCAATCTGACAAACGCAGTCTCAAGTAAATACAAGTTTGAAGATGCAGGAAAAGCATTTCAAGATCTCAATGAAGGCAAAATCGTGAGCCGAGGTGTTGTTGAGATACTATAACCATAGCCATTTGATTCTGGTTTGGGAATGACTGCTTCATACCTGTTTCACAGAGGTCTATTTTTAGTTGCTACAATCTTCAGACAAGGTCATTGTTAATCTGATATTTGAAGCTTATTTGTGTTTGTTTCTATGTGCATAGCAATGTCTTATGAGTCGTCCTTTTTGAACATTGTTCTTGAAAATCAATAAAGAAGCATGTATGTGAAACGATTTTGATAGTTTGGTCAACTAGATTCTTCATGCTCTAAGCCTAAATTTTTTCTAAACTGTTAAAAATTTTAATTTCTTTCACAATTTTCTTATTTTTGAAAAATCTAATAACAGACATATATCCATTCTACTAATGTACTGAATATTGATGATTTAGTTGAAAAGAATTACTGTACTAGTGATGACTGATGAGGATGATTTAGTTAAAAAGTATGTATAAATGAAATTAATCAGTTGCTTGACCAAAAAAAAAAAATGAATTACTTAAATAAAAATAGTTGTTGGACCAAGTGGCTAAAATCTACTACTTTTCATTCTCTGCTGCTTCATAACGTCACCGTTTTCGGGGAAAACGCAATCTTCTCCCTTCCGTGACGCCTCGCCGGAATTTTCTCGCTTTTGTCTACTCTCCTCCGTCTCCGACGTTCTCTAAGCTCAGGGCCTCCTCCCATCATTTATCTGACCGCCTTATCTGGTCAGATCCTTAACGTATTTCTATTTCCCTGATCGTTGATTTAAAAAAAACAGATCGTATAGGTCTCGAGCTTTTTATTGGAATTTGAAATTGGTATCGAATTTTTAGGTCTTTGATTAGGTTAGGGTACCGTAGTTCTGGGTATTGAATTTTTAGGGTTTTCCTCTGGTTATTGGTCTCTGTAGCTTGATTATTTCAGCTGAATTGATCCCTTTTTCATATTTTGAAGTAAAGTCTCGTGCTTTCGTTTCTGGGTGTAGAAGAATTCTATTTTGTATATGAGAGGAGCTAGAGATTTGATAAGACGTCAATTGCTGAAATTTTGGAGTCTTTGGGTCTGAATTTGTTCATATGAAGTTTTCTGAGGGATGTGAATTGTATTATCAGCTAATTTTGAAACGCTCCTTTTAGAATTCTGTTTGTGTAGTAGATCTATGATGAGTCCTAGATCTTATTCTGTGAAATTTCTTGCTTGAGTCTCATAAGTGTTTTGTAGATGGAATGGTTCTTCTATCAATTGCTTATAGCTCTCTTTGTCTATAGATTACATGTAGGGTTCGATAGACTCATTCCTTTGGCTGATTTTCCAAAGTTTTGTTCAAATTTCAGGGAAACAACAAAGACGGAACCGAGATGGTTTTGTTTTGATAGACTCTACCCTTTTTCTGATTCACATGGTAAGGACATTGAGGTAGAGAATACTAAAAGCAATGGGAGATGGGAGTTCCACTAGATCCAACAGCTCAAACAGCAGTAGTGAGAAACCAGAGTGGCTGCAACAGTACAATCTCGTTGGTAAGATTGGTGAAGGAACTTATGGTCTTGTTTTCTTGGCTAAAACCAAGACTCCGCCTAAAAGACCAATTGCCATCAAGAAGTTTAAACAGTCAAAAGATGGAGATGGAGTTTCCCCAACTGCTATCCGCGAGATTATGTTGCTTAGAGAGATTTCCCATGAGAACGTCGTGAAGCTTGTGAATGTCCACATCAATTTTGCAGACATGTCTCTGTATCTTGCCTTTGATTATGCGGAGTACGATCTCTATGAAATCATCAGGCACCACAGAGACAAAGTCGGCCATTCGATAAACACATACACAGTTAAGTCTTTGCTCTGGCAGCTTCTCAATGGATTGAACTATCTTCACAGCAATTGGATTATACACAGAGATTTGAAACCGTCGAATATCTTGGTTATGGGTGAGGGAGAAGAACACGGAATAGTGAAAATAGCTGATTTCGGGCTCGCACGGATATATCAAGCTCCGTTGAAACCGCTATCGGATAACGGAGTTGTGGTCACAATCTGGTATCGCGCACCGGAGCTGCTTCTTGGCTCGAAGCACTACACGAGCGCCGTCGATATGTGGGCGGTTGGATGTATATTCGCGGAATTACTAACTCTCAAACCGTTGTTTCAAGGAGCAGAAGCGAAATCGTCTCAAAACCCTTTCCAATTAGATCAACTCGACAAGATATTCAAGATCTTAGGCCACCCGACGATGGATAAATGGCCAACACTAGTTAACCTTCCGCACTGGCAAGGCGATGTTCAACACATTCAAGCTCACAAATACGACAGCGTGGGACTCCACAACGTGGTTCACCTGAATCAGAAAAGTCATGCGTATGATCTGTTATCCAAAATGCTGGAATACGATCCGCTAAAGCGGATCACGGCTTCACAAGCACTAGAACACGAGTATTTCCGAATGGATCCTCTCCCAGGACGGAACGCATTTGTAGCCACCCAACCGATGGAGAAGAATGTGAGTTACCCAACCCGTCCAGTCGATACAAACACGGATTTCGAAGGCACGACTAGCATCAATCCGCCTCAAGCAGTAGCATCAGGAAACGTAGCAGGGAACATGGCAGGAGCTCATGGAATGGGCAATAGATCGATGCCAAGACCAATGGTTGCACATAACATGCAGAGGATGCAACCTCAAGGCATGATGGCTTATAATTTTCCGGCGCAGGCGGGGCTGAACCCGAGTGTTCCACTGCAGCAGCAGCGCGGGATGGCTCAACCGCACCAGCAGCAACAGCTAAGAAGGAAGGATCCGGGAATGGGTATGTCAGGTTACGCACCTCCTAACAAATCCAGACGCCTCTAATGATTATATAAGGTAAATCGACATCATCAATCTCGGGTTTAGGTTCTGTGTGATGGCCGCAGAAGAAAGCGTTGCGATTTGCTTAATAGAGTAGAGTTAGATTGTAATGCAGCATGTGGAATGTTGCTATTCATATGGATGGATTGGATTCTCTGTAGTTTTTGTAAAAACATCCTCTCAAGTATTTTCTTAATTATATTAGAGCATCATTTCTCTTAAATAGTAAATAGGAGATGTGCCAAGTGAAAAATTCTCTATATAATTTCTACAATTTGCTTATGAATTCAATTTTGGTGATGTTTTTTACTTTTAGTGAAATTTGTTTTTTTTTCACCTGCCAGTCTTATTGACACCTACTCTCACTAGAGATTTTTCCTATATACCACCAGTGTAACCAACCCGATATATGTTTCTCTGATCATATCTTTTTACCACACATTAGTATCTAATAAGAGATTGTAGCGAATTTACATCATCAATCGTAGACCTAATACCACGTCACCCCCACACAGTTTGTTCTTTATGTTTAATTCAACTATTAAATTACCACTTGTGGCGGATGTACTTTAGTATTTTACATGTAGTATAATGTTTTCAAACTTAATTACGTATAGACGTTTGCCTACCACCTATATTATATACAATGATTACGAATGTAATATTTTAAAAATCAAATTTTGTTTTTGTTTGCCTGGCATCCATCAATTCACATAACAAATATTGTATATTTAAGTATATAACACAAATGGAAACTAATGAGAAATTTGGACCAAAATAAACTAACGAGAAATGTTTTTTATAATGATTTTTGACTATTAAAATTTAAAAGAAAGAAAAAGAGTTGCATGCTTCTTTCAGCACAAATACAATAAAAAAGCACAACTTGAACAGTTATTCTGCATCGTGGAAGTCACAAATAGCTTTAATCTGACTGGGTCAGATGAAGTTTTTGTCGATCCGGTAGCCATAGAAACTGTTATTTCTGCATCGTGGGAGTCACAAAGTGTCTTCTTTTTTTTACTTCTGCTAATTAAAGACAAAACTAGCTTTAAGAAGAATATGTGTGATGCGTTGATCTTGGGAAGTCAACGCGGCATCTTTATATTTTACGTAAACACTTGCTTGCAATCAGTTTTTTTTTGTATTTTCTTGATGTTAAATAAATGTCCAATTTGATGTTGTTTAAATTTTATTTGACGTTTATGATTAGTAGATATAACCATGTATCCACGACTTTTTCATGCCATTGAATAATTATTATTAGGCTGCATAACTGTAACGTGAGTTTACTACTAGCTACTTGCGTCTTCTTTATTTTCGTAGATAAGTATTATTCTAAAATATTACAGCCTAAGAATGGTTCCATATTCATAATCGAGGTAGGAGATTTTCATATCTATGTGAATTTGATTTCCTTAAAAAAAAAACACGCAAAATTTAATAACCTCGCGAGCAGTAACGACACCAACGAATAATCCTGATAAGGGGGTTGTGCCACGTCATCACTAACTTACCCTATTTAAACCCCCTCTAGCTTTCTTTTCCTTTTCACACCTATCACACCACAACGGCAAGAAACTTGGACATCAGAGCGAAGCAATGGAAGACAAGGGAGACCACAATACATCATCTCCTTCGTCTCTCCCATCTTTGAGCAAGCAGTTGGCGAGCTCAACTCTTGGAGGAAGCGCGGACGTTCCCGTCCTTGATCTAAGCGTTTCTGATGAAGACTTCTTGGTGCGTGAGGTGACCAAAGCGAGTGAAGAGTGGGGAGTTTTTCAGGTGGTTAACCATGGGATTCCGACGGAGCTCATGCAGCAGC
This sequence comes from Arabidopsis suecica, assembly GCA_019202805.1. Taxonomy (NCBI): domain Eukaryota; kingdom Viridiplantae; phylum Streptophyta; class Magnoliopsida; order Brassicales; family Brassicaceae; genus Arabidopsis; species Arabidopsis suecica. The sequence continues at coordinate 14,281,603 of CM032912.1, read as the reverse complement.
TTCGAATGGCTGGGAAGCAGTTTTTCGAGCTCCCGGAGGCGGAAAAGGAAACCGTGGCGAAAGAGGAAGACTTCGAAGGATTCAAGAGGAACTATCTAGGCGGTATAAACAATTGGGACGAACATCTGTTTCACAGACTCTCTCCACCCTCAATCCTCAATTATAAATATTGGCCTAAGAATCCTCCTCAATACAGGTACGTTTCCTAATAAAAATCGTATATTAGCAATAAGTGGATTGACTCATATTTAAGTTAAATTTCGTTTCCTTAACAAAATGCCAAATTTAAACGTTGGATTTTCGTCCAAATCTTGGGGGTATCAGGGAGGTGACTGAGGAGTACACAAAGCATATGAAGAGGCTAACGGAGAAGATTCTTGGTTGGTTATCAGAGGGATTAGGGTTACCGCGTGAGACGTTCACGCAAAGTATAGGTGGTGAAACGGCAGAGTATGTGCTTAGAATCAATTTCTATCCGCCAACTCAAAACACTGATTTAACCATAGGAGCTGCGGCGCACACCGATATGGGTGCAATCGCACTCCTCATCCCCAATGAGGTTCCTGGACTTCAAGCCTTCAAGGATGAACAATGGTTGGACCTTAACTATGTCAACTCCGCCGTTGTTGTTATCATCGGCGATCAACTCATGGTATGGTTGACTTTTTTTTCTTCTTCTTTTTAGTTGAGATTTGTAAATGTTTTTGGGGTTGACTTGTGAATTCAAATAAATTGCAGAGGATGACCAACGGGAGGTTCAAGAACGTGCTTCACAGAGCGAAGACGGATCATGAAAGATTGAGGATATCTTGGCCTGTTTTTGTTGCGCCACGGGCTGATATGTCCGTAGGACCTTTGCCGGAGCTTACCGGAGACGACAATCCTCCTAAATTCGAGACTTTGATATATAATGACTATATTGACCAGAAGATCAAAGGCTGGGCGCTCGAAGATCTTCCTGTCTACTGAAAAAAAACCCTCAAAACAAAGAATCCCACAGTATTGTTCAAGTGATCGTATCTTAAGTCTTTTTCCTTTTTGTTTCGTTTTCGGTTTACGTTTTTATCAAGAGACAAGTGTTTGCTGATGCTGATTATTGTTCTTTCTTTTGGGTTTCTATATAAGCTTATCTTTTGTTTCACTCTCAAAAGATTCGTTTTCTCATTATCTCTCACTCTCCTGTTTCAGTTTCCTTGTTTAGAGAGAGAAAGAGAGCAAGAAAACGTTTTCCAATTATTTTAGACTACTTTGATAACCACTTGGATAATTATTTCACCTATGCTTTATACAAAACTCTTTTCTCTACTACTCATGTCTTAGAGCACCCCCAATGGTGTTTCTTAAAAAAATTGTAAGAGTCTCTCATGACTCTACCATTGGGGATGGTCTTACATCAACCACTTGCTGCTAGTACCCTAGGAACACTAACACACTTGGACAACTCTAACAACTACTTAGCAACTCTATCTTAGAGTAACAACAACACAACCGTCTTGTTAGATCGTGGAAGTTACACCTAAAGACAAAACTAGGTTTAAGATTAAGATGTGTCCATCTTGTTAGATCAAGGCGGTTGTGTCGTCTATCCAAAACCATAGATGCAGGAGGAGGTCTGAAGCAAGCAAAGGATGTTTTGAATAGTGACATCGATATGTTTGAGAAGATATCGATAGTCGATCGCCACGGTTTATGGTTGGCCACCTAGCACCTAGTTGCCGACAAGGCAGCTACCTAAACTGTTCTTTGAAATTCTGAATTTAAAACTAGTTCATGCACTCTTCATATTTTATGTAAACAATTGATTGCAATAAGTTTTTTTTGTAATATTGTATAAACTTTATCTTATTTAAAGATATACGATGGACCCACAACGTTTTTCATGCCATAGAACAATTATTAGGTTGGAATACATGTGTTTGCTACTAGCTAGCTAGTTGCGTCATCTTTATTTTCGTAGATGATTCCAAAAAGTTACAGCCTAATTAATAATGGTTCCATTCATAATCGAGGTAGGAGATTTGCATATCTATGCGAATTTGATTTCTTTAAAAAAACACGTCAATAATTAAACCACCAATTTACAAAAATGGTATACATGCAATACCAACGAAAAATCTTGATAATTACGACGTCATCACTAACTTACCCTATTTAAAGCCCCTCTAGCCTTCTTCGCCTTCTCACACCACCACTAGCTAGAGTAAAGCAATGGAATTCGAGAGAGACCACAATACATCTTCTTCCTCTCTCCCGTCTTTGTGTAAGCAATTGGCGAGCTCAACTCTCCGGGGAAGCCTGGAACCTCACATTCCCGTCGTTGATCTAAGCGCTTCTGATGAAGATCTCGTGGTGCGTGCGGTGGTAAAAGCGAGTGAAGAATGGGGAATTTTTCAGGTGGTTAACCACGGAATTCCCACCGAGCTAATGCAGCAGCTGCAAGTGGTTGGGAAACAGTTTTTCGACCTCCCGGAGGCGGAAAAAGAAGCTGTGGCGAAAGAGGAAGACTTTGAAGGATACAAGAGGAACTATCTTGAAGGTATAAAGGCTTGGGACGAACATCTGTTTCATAGAATCTGGCCACCCTCATGCATTAATTATAAATATTGGCCTAAGAATCCTCCTCAATATAGGTACGTTTTGTAATAAAATTAGTTAGTGCTTTATAGACTCATATTTTACGATATAATTTATTTTCTAACAAATTCTCAAATTTAAATGTTGGATTCTTGTTGATGTTTTGGGACATGGCGGTTTAGGGAAGTGAATGAGGAATATACAAGGCATATGAAGAAGCTAACAGAGAAAATTCTTGGTTGGTTATCAGAGGGACTAGGGTTATCACCTGTGGCGTTGACGAAAAGTTTAGGTGGCGAAATGGCAGAGTATGTGATTAGGGTCAATTTCTATCCGCCGTCTCCAAAATCGGAATTGGCCTTAGGAGCCGCCGTGCACACCGATATAGGTGCAATCACACTTCTAGTCCCCAATGAGGTTCCTGGACTTCAAGTCTTCAAGGACGAACAATGGTTGGATCTTGAGTATATCAACTCCGCTGTGGTTGTTATCATTGGCGATCAACTCATGGTCTGGTTGATTGTTCTTTTTTCCTACTTTCCTCTTTACTTTCTAGGATAAAAGATATATAGTTTTAGTTGAGTTTTGGAATTGTTTTTAGGGTTGATTTGTGGATTCAATTAATTGCAGAGGATGAGCAACGGGAGGTACAATAACGTACTTCATAGAGCAACATTAGATAAGGAAAATTTGAGGATTTCGTGGCCGGTTTTTGTTGCGCCTAAGCATGATTTGTTCGTCGGACCTTTGCCGGAGCTTACTGGAGACGAGAATCCTCCCAAATTCGAAACTATAGTTTATAAAGACTATTTGCACCAAACGATTAGAAACTGGACGCTCGACAAGCTTCCTCTCTATTGAAAACCCTTGAAACCCCGAAACAAAGATGCCCTCGATAAGTGATAGTGAATTTTCCAAGTCTACGTATCTAAAGTTTTTTTTTTTTGTTTCGTTCGAGCTACGTTTTTAAGAGAGAATGTTTGTTGACAATTGTTTTTTCTTCTTAGGGAGTTTCTATATATGGTATACATAATGTGTACGTCTGTTTACCTACGTGAGTTTTTATATATGTTTGGGAGTTTCTATCTAGGGTACGTTACGTTAAACTGTTCAGTACACTTGTAATATATGTATATATGGTTGTGTGTTGAATATTTAAGTGGTTGTAATATTTGTCTTTACTCATGAAACATGAATTTTACTTTTTGTAACATTCAAAACAAAATGTGGCATTTTGAGGAACTTAAAAAAAAAAAGAAGATCTAATTCAGCAAATTTACTGTCTTTCAAATATATTCAAAAAATTATAAAGAGAGACGAGCTAGTACCGAGATAATTATTTAGTTAGATACACGATCTTGAGAATAATCTTCTAGAAAAAAAACTACAAAATATAACCTAATTAAATAATTCTTTTCAAAAGAATGAATAATAAAATTTCTTTTTTGTCGTCAACCTAATTATTTATAAGAATACCTACATTGTTAATTTGGACCTACGCACTAATGCAAACACTTACAATGTTTTTGTCATCTTTTTTTTTTTTTTTTTTTTTTTTTTTAATTTATTTATGTTTTTGTCATCTTATTAACAGCTGGACCTATTCAAGTATAAGAGTGTGGAGCATAGGGCGAAGATGGATAAGGAGAAGACGAGAATCTCGTGGCCGGTTTTTGTGGAATCTAGCCTTGATCACGTCTTCGGACCTTTGCCAGAGCTACTTACCGGTGATGAGAACGTTCCCAAGTTTAAGCCTTATGTCTATAAAGACTACAAATTTCGTAAGCTTAAGAAGCTTCTTCTCGACTGAGAAAACCTCATAATAACCCATAAACAGATGAAAAATCATGAATAAAATTTTTCTTTATTGGGTTATTGCGTCTGCTTTAATAAGTTTTATCTTTTTATCAAATTACAGCATTGTGTGTCTGGTGTGTTTACGTATTTGAATATTAATCAATTTGGAATGTAACGTTTAAACTGCATTCATTATTTATTGTTAAGATATTCATGGGGTGTATCTTTATCAGGTGATGATGCTCTTTATTTTCATATTTTAAATAAAAACTTAAATATTTATTTAAATTATATTAAAAGAATAATATATATTGTTAAGAAATCTTTGTAACTGATGAAGATGCTCTTAAGTTCCTACCAAAAAAAGATGCTCTTAAGTTATAGGGTAGTTGTTGGATTAATACCGTTGCCTTTGTCAAAATCCACACGTAATGAGTAGTAGGCAAAAATAAACAAGAAAGCAACGTATTTGGTTCATTAATGTGGTTGGGTCCTAAAAAATGTAAAAGAAATTTAAAAAAAAAAAAAAAACGTTTAAACAGCAATACTTCATAGATTTTCAATAGTTTTGCTAATCATTATTCTTCCCAAACCAAATTATGTCCGTCTCAAACAGGATCCTCATACAAAAATGATGATATATCGGCAAAATACTGGACTTATACGGTCTACGTACTGTCGAAACGAAACGATGGAACATCATGGCGAATCTCATTTTGCATAAAAAGAAAAAGATTTGTTGTGGTTGAAGATATGAAGTACAAATATACATAAATTGGTACGTAATTCATTTCCTGCAAGACAAGTAGTAATATCAGAGTTTCTATAAAGATTTGGTTGACACAAAAAAATAAAAAATCAATTGCACGAGATACACGATAACCTTTATACAAAATATTCACGACGCCACCTATAAAGTTATGCGCTTATTACAATTATTGTACTAACAACTTTTGTTGGACGTACATCGTCATATAAATCAAATTTAGGTGTGTTAGTGGATGGTGCTTACGTTTTTTTAATATCCTCTAGCGTTCCAAACTTCCAATCATATTCATATCACCACGTACGCACTAATGCAAACCTTACAATGTATTTGTCATCTTATTAGCCGGACCTATTCGAGAACACAGAATCACCAAAAAAGTAAAAATTAGAGAATCCACTTTTTTATTTTCCTTTTAAACGGAATTTAATCGTCATTCTCGTCATTGTTTTTTCCTACTAATAGTGACAATACATATTAATTTTCTAGATTCAATGATAATATAAATACATATATTAGCTATCAAATCAACATTTCATCTCTCGTTCCACTCTTAAATAAGTTTTTTCAATATATTTTTTTAGTGAATTTGTTCGCTTAATTACATCATTAATAAATGTTTATTTCTTTAATATTTTATGAAATTTGAATACAAAATATAAATATATCAATTCTTTTACACAATCTTTATTTAACATTTAACAATATGTAGTAAACACACAAGACTCAATATATTTGAGTTCACTCGATAGGAAGTTTGAGGAGCCTACGGTACTTAAAGTCCTTGCAAGTAATAGGCTTGAACTTTGAGGGAATATCGCCGGTAATAAGCTCCGGCAATGGTCCGATGACCACATCAGGATTAGCATCCACAAAAACCGGCCATGACATCCTTTGCTTTTCCTTATCCACTATTGCTCTATGCAACACATTCTTGTACTTGCCATTGCTCAGCCTCTACAAATTCCAAAAGAAAAAACTTCAAAACCCATGATATAGAGACATTTCATTAATTAAATCATACAACTTCGACTAACAAACCATTATCTGATCGCCAATGTTGACAGTTATGGCTGAGGGAATGTAGTGGACATCGAACCAACGATCATCCTTGAAAATCTGAAGCCCTGGAACTTCATTGGTTATAATGATTGTGATTCCGATGATGTCAGTGTGCTCCGGCACTCCTAGAGTCAAATCCGGTTTCGGGTCAGGAGGATAATTGTTCATCCTCATTACATACTCTATTGATTCACCGCCGAGACCTTGTATCAAGGCCTCACGTGGTAACCCTAATCCCTCTGAAAGATACCCTAAAATCCTCTCTGATAGGTTCTTAATATCTTCTGTGTACTCCTCAAGCACTTCCCTATAGTCGCCATGTCCCAACGATCAAAATTTGCGTATATTCAGTGTTTATTCCTTTCATATTCAACGTAAATACTTAGATTTTAAAATACTTCATTATTTGGTATTTTTCCCCTAACTAGACAGTAGACAACAAAAAAGATTAGTAGTACCTGTATTGAGGAGGATTTTTGGGCCAGTAATTAAAATTGATACACGAAGGTGGCCAGATTCTGTGAAAAAGATTCTCGGTCCAAACCTCTCCTTCTACGTACTTGAGATTCGTCGTGTAACCTTCAAAGTCTTTGGAGCCATCTTGTTTCGCTACGGCTTTCTTCTCCGTCTCCGGGAGCTCAAAGAACTGTGTACCAACCTCCTTCAATCGCCGTATCAGATCCAACGGAATTCCATGATTAACCACGTGAAAAATCCCCCACTCTTCACTCGCTTGCACCACCGCACGCGCCACTAGCTCTTCATCATCAAGATTGCTTAGATCGATGATAGGGATCGTCTGGGCGAGAAGAGATGGTGGAGAAATGTGTTGGTCTCTCTCGATTTCCATAATGGTCGCTGGAAATAATGGTGACAATAGAAGTGGTTTTATTGTGGTGGACGCAGACCAAACTGCTATTTGTCACGTCTTGTTTGACTAAGATAAACTGTATATGTGTTGTTTATTTTCTTACATACAAATAATATTCACTAAATTAACCACCTACTCCCTTATGCAATATACAACTCGAAATCTCACGACACCACCTAAGTAATCACCTACTACCTTATTCATATCCCTTTATCAAAAAAAAAAAAAAAAAAAAAAAAAAAGAAGTTTGTGTCTTTGTGCTAATTAATGATTTTAGAAAGCCCTCTTTATCCTTTGAATTTATAATTCTACTTTGATAAGATGAGATGATTGAGGTTTCTTGTCAAAGGTTACCTCAATCACAGGCTGCCAACAAAAAAAGGTTATACATCAATCACATATTGAAATGTCATGTTTAAATCATTCATAAGAACACATATTTCTACAAAACTGTACTTATAGCACAATTGTTTGCATAAATTAGGTATATAGCATGACTACTTTTTTTTCCAACAAAGTCATTCCAAAACATTGACTCGACATGTCGGTTTGAGTAATGCGATTTTCATCGACCTATGCAGTGCTGAATGAAAATATTCTCAAGCTGAATTCTTCATTAGTATTCGAGATAATCGAAAAGCAATATTTCTTTAGGAGAACATAAAACCATTACATTAACAGAACAGATGATCTGACAATACAAAAATCTCAAGCTCTATCGATGAAACAAAAGAAAAACAAAATTCAACTCACTACACAAGAATTATTTCATCCGTTCATCAAAGCATAAGATTGTGAAACTAGACTCAGGGTTGGGTTATAGAACATTCTAGATCCTACTAAGTACCCTCTCAGCCGCAGCAATCGTGAACTGTATATCCTCGGGAGTGTGAGCCAAGCTCGTAAACCCGGCCTCAAACTGAGACGGTGCAAAGTATACACCTTCTTCCAACATTCCCCTGAAAAACCTACCAAACTTCTCTGTGTCGCTTTTCTTTGCGTCTGCAAAGTTGTAGACCGGTCCTTCTGCGAAAAAGAAACCAAACATACCGCTTATATAACCGCCGCACATTGGATGCCCGGTTTTCTTTCCAGCTTCTAAGATTCCGTTGGTTAGTTCCTTTGTGATCTTGTCTAAATACTGATATGTTCCTGCCTGCTTTAGCCGCTTCAGCGTGTGAATCCCTGCAGTCATTGCCAGCGGATTACCACTTAGAGTCCCAGCTTGGTACATTGGTCCTGCGGGCGCAACCTACAGAAAAAGAACAGAAGCATTATTGATGTATTTTTCAAACCGGAAAAACCAAACCGAAAAACAGAATGGCCACCCCTAGTTTTGAAAAAAGTCTAGAGTCAGATCTTACCATCTCCATAATATCGCGTCTCCCACCGTATGCTCCCACGGGAAGACCCCCGCCAATAATTTTACCAAGAGTTGTTAGATCAGGCGTGATTCCAAAGTATTCTTGGGCTCCACCATAGGCTAGACGAAAGCCCGTCATGACTTCATCGAAGATGAGAAGAACACCATTGTCTTTAGTAAGCTGGCGTAAACCGTTGATGAATTCCGGTGTAGGAGGGATGAATCCAGAGTTACCAACAACAGGTTCGAGAATAACCGCAGAAATCTCCCCTTTATGCGCTGCAAAGAGCTTCTCAACAGCTTCGAGATCGTTGTACGGAGCTGTTAAAGTATCTGAAGTAGCTGCTTTAGGGACACCTGGTGAGTCCGGTAGCCCTAAAGTGGCTACACCACTACCAGCTTTAACAAGGAAAGCGTTAGCATGACCGTGATAACACCCTTCAAACTTGATGAATTTCTCTTTGTTAGTGAAAGCTCTGGCAAGACGGAGCACACCCATACACGCTTCAGTACCAGAGTTGACAAACCGAACCATTTCAATGCTGGGAACAGCTGATATAACCATCTCAGCTAAAACATTCTCTAAGAGACAAGGAGCACCAAAGCTTGTTCCTTTCTTCATCGTCTCAGCTAGAGCAGCAAGAACCTGCACTAGATTTTTGATATTTGATCAATATACTAGTTTCAGAAACTTCAAGTAAAGAAACGAGAGAAACGGTACCTCGTCATCGGCATGGCCAATAATAGCTGGTCCCCAAGAGCCAACGTAGTCAATGTACTCATTTCCATCAATGTCCCACATTTTTGAGCCTTTAACGGAATCAATCAAAACAGGTTGTCCACCAACGGATTTGAAGGCTCGAACAGGGGAATTCACACCTCCAGGCATTAGATTCTTTCATGAAAAAGAAACCAATTTTTTCAATAGTCAGGATTATAAGGTAACAATGAATCACATTTCTATCCGAAAGAGACAACTTTGGATTCTCATGAATTGTGACAAAAAGGAATAACGATCGGACGAATCAATATATATATACCTTAGCAGCATTAAAAGCTTCCTCGGATTTCTGAAGAGTGAAACTTTTCTTTTTCTCGTCGACGGAAACAGACATCTTGATGCAGCATCGATTAGAAGACGGCGAAGAAGAAATTCTTTTCGAGATCTTTGAGGAACACGAAAACCCCAAAGCAGTTCCTGATCCTGTAAGCGTCGCCGACATCTTTGCTTTGAAACTCGCTGTCTCTGGCGGTCGGAGTTGGTAATCGAAGTGGGTGGGCTTCTGATTGATTGAAGAAGAGTCAACAAGATAAGGCGATGTCCAGCCACCGGGTTTTTTATATGTCAAATCCGGGTGGATCCGACCCGAATACCAAAGTCAAAGTCAAAATATTTAATGAGAAGTAAGTATAAATATATTTGTGTTATGATACAAACTTTGGGTGCTTTTTCAAACTATGGAATTTGTGTGAAATTTAAAAGTTGTCACTCAAATACAAACATAAACCAAATAAATTTAAAAATGATTTTTTGATTTTTGTTTTATAACGGTTTAATTTTCGTAGTAATACTTTTGATGGATATAATAATTTATTTTGTAGGTTGTGATTGATCTCTATATGTATACGACAAGTATTGTAAGATGGAGATTTTAAAAAGAAAAAAAAAAATCAAAGATTTGAGCTCTTACCAAACAACATTTTAGTAACACAATAGCTTTCTTTATTAAACTTTGATACTTTAACATCTTAGATTCTTAGTTACATTTTTGCTCCACCGACGAGCAATATTACATTACATACGACCACAAACACGTAATTGATCGTCATTATTTGCTTTTGAAAGCATACTTAATTCAAATTCATACATACACCATACATAATTTAATTAATCATTCATATATCCATAAGCCCTTGGAACACTTTCATAGCCGAGCCAGGAAGTCCAAGCAGCACATTGATACTCTTCGTGTCACTGCCACATGGCAGAAACAGAATCACTTCCTTCTCAGGTAAACCGACCGGTCCAGACACAACCGGTTCACCCCAACCGAAATCCTTAGTATGAAACGACAGTTTTGCCCACGACGTGATCAGAAGTGTTGCCGTTAGACTCGGCCTAGCTCGAGTCACCTCAAAGTAATCAATCGCTGACCTCATGAAACCGTCGTTGACCATTTCAACGGCTCTTTTGACCAAACCTACCGAATGAGAAAGAGGCTTTAAAGTCACTTCACCTGCCGTTGTAACGCAATAAGTGAACACAATCCCGTTACCGGAATATCCTTTAGGAAGTTCCGGGACAAATCTCGACCGTCCATCTGCAGCAAAGAGAAGTTTGATCCGTTGATCTGGTTTAAGCCCTAAGGCTTGACAACGAGCTCTCCATAGAAATCCAGTTAGGGTTTGAAAAGTCGTGGACTTTGTCTCTGCCATGATCTTGAGCCTCTCGAGTTTTTCGGGTCCGAAGAGGAAGGATTTGTAGACGAGTTTCTCGTCGGAGTAGAGTTTTCCGGTGCCGGAAATATCTTCGAGGTCCTCAAACTCGTTGTGTGGGAAATCGATCTTTGGTGGGGTTCGCGGTCGGAGAAGTGTGCGGTCCAAGAAAGGTGGAAGGGAGAGAGGGAGGCCACGAGCCGTCTCGGCCCAAGAGTTGAGGAACTCCATGGCTGCGATACCATCGAACATATTGTGGTTCATGCCTAGTCCTAGCACGAATCCTCCACATTTGAAATTTGTCACCTAACAAACAAACAAAAAGTTGTATGGAAGCATAATATACAATGTATGCGATCAACTAAAAATGTTTAATTAAGCCGTATTAATTAACTACTAATTAACGAATGTGCTACCATAATTAAAATTTATATGAATCTTAAATTACACACACACATAAACACACAACAACAAATACAAAAATTAAGTCTTAGATTACTGATTGGACGATAGAAATCCTGATAAACTATTTTTTCTGTACAATCACAATAATCTTCTTAAAACGTGTCAATTTGGATATGTTCCAAATATAAATACTGTTGACTAAAAGTATATATGTATTATGTATTTGTTAGTGAAACGAATAATATTTTTGATGTCTTTCCTTTTTTCTTTAACTAATTAGCGTATTTATGCATACATGATAATAAATCTATATATATTAATCTTAGTCTAATTCCACGATAAAATATATATTTTTTGAAACCAATATCCGACGAAACCCTAACTCAGGTCATGTTCGTTCACTCACACAAAACAGCAAGCAAAAGAGTATCAACCGATCAATCCCTTACCTGAACAACCACTGGCGGAATCTCAAGAATATTCCGAGCACCGGGAACGTCATAAACCAGCTTTTCAAGAGTCTCCGGTTGATCAATCTCCGATATAGCCTTCTTTATCTTCTCTATCCCACAATTGGCTTCAGCTTCCACCACGACAACTCCTTCTCCGGTGCAATCCACAGCAATCTTGCCTTCGGGGCTGATCGTGAGTCTCCCGGCAGCAGGATAGTAGTGAACAAGAACCTCGGAGAGTGACTTCTTGATGACTTCATAGGATTCCTCGTTGGATCTTGAGTTTGATTTGAAGTAGTAGAATGTTTTGACGATGATGGCGATGTTTTGATCGAGATTTGATAGATAATGGAGACCTTTTGGAGTTTCGGAGGCTGGAGAGATGAGAACAGGTTCTTTTCGGGTTACGATGAGCTCGAATGGGTCGGCCATTTTTAGGGGTTTTGTCAACGAAGAAAAACCAAAGATGTGTTTTTGGAGAACTAGGGATGGATTGATTTCTAGGGGGGTTTTATCAAAGGGTTAAGCAGAGGCTAGAGTTTGAGGTTAATTGTGGTACAAGTAAAGATTTCAGCAAATGGTAGAAGAGAGAAGAGTCTTCAGGAACACATGTTAATCTGAAGAGTTTAATAATTTAAAACCTGGAATGATTAGGGCCTTAGGGAGATGTTGTGACGAGTTACAATGGTCTAATATAATGGTCAAAATAATTCCTTTTCTTTTTTTGTAAGTTTGCATAGATTTAATAAACTGCAGCTAAATGATATGTTTAAAGAGTATACTTTATTTCTTTTACTAGATTGATCCCATGGAGATAGTACGAATTTTAGATAAATATGGTTTCATGAAGGCTGGCTCAACAATAGCAAACAAAAAAAAAGGTCTATAAAACAATTGAATACATATATTTAAGAGCTGGTGGTTGATTGATATATAAATAGCTAATTATTGTCAAATTGGGTTTATCTTTAATCAGTCTCTGTAAATGGGTCTATTATATTGGTTACGTGTACATTTAAACTGTAGAGCCTTGACTTGTGTTACCAATATAAAGCTGAATTAATTTCAGTGTAAACTATAGGAAGTTGGTAGCTTTGGTCTCCATTTTTGGGGGGTCAACGGTGACTATAAGTCTTAAGCTACCAAATTATAAACCAAACCGTGCAGGCGTGCACAAACAAGGTCGCATTTGGATAGTAGCTTTTCTTTTTATATGACGATACCTTCGATATTGTGTGGATTCTATAAATAAATAGCTTTAGTTGTACTAGCCCTATATTGATAATTGAATGTAACTTGGCGTAAAAAAAGAACTTGAATTTACTTCATCAAATCCAAGATTTCACCAAATCAAGAAAAACCCGTTTTTTTTTTAATATTACCCGAATTTGAACCTAAATGGTAGCATCCCTTATATATTAATAGAGAAGCACTCTAAAAAATAAACCTTACATTCACGTGTTATTAACCAAACTGCCATGCTGACGTGTCGCTTTCAGAGTGACTTTCCACCTATTTAAATTCTTACCCAAATTTTACTAGATTATTTACAGATTTTGCCATTAGTCTTAATACATACATATATCACACAAATAAAAAATGAAATTATAATTAAAAAGCAAATAATTAGGCAACTAATCTTCATATTTATATTTAACAACAAATCATGAGAACTTTCTTTATTTATATTAATAAATTTTTTAAATAATTTAAAAATACACTTTTTGTTTATCTTATATTAATAAATCTTTATATTTATATTTTTCTTTATATACATTTATATAATCTTCTCTAGCAGATGTATAAACAATCTTTATATGTTATATCTATATTTAAATGATAAAATATATACATTTGGTTAAAGAATCTCAATTCAAAACTACAAAATCTCTACATCTTTCATAAATTTTTATATCTATTGTAGTTAAATAAATAAGATAATCTCTTTTCTATATATGTTACGAATACTTAAAATCCGATTTTTATGAAGGGATTCTAACTTTTCCAAGAAAAATATTATGACCACATTTATATATAAACTAAAATTTGGCCACATTATAACCATTTCGTAAATACTTCATTCATAATCTAAGAATCTTAGATTTGGAATAAAAAATCTTAACTTGGAAATGGAAACTATCAAATCTCATATTTGCCAAATTTTTTGGATTCCTTGTATTTAAATTAAAAAATATATCTTTTTATACTACAAATGGTATATTGCCATAAATGTTAACATTTCGTCAATACTTTTTTTTATCACGTTGAACCTTTATTCCAAGTTCAAATATTTCACGGGTAAAACGTATTTTTATACGAAATAGTCCCAAATTTAAATTTAAAAAAAAAATTACATGTTTCGTTTTACACAAACGGATCTTGGATGATTGGATTTCGGATAATAATTTTATTTGAATCACTTTATCCCGCACATAGTGCGGGTTGTTATCTAGTAACGATATTATTTTCGCAAACCAGTAAATAACATTTCCTTGTCGAAATTGGTCATTATTGTTTTTGATCTTGGACCAAGAAAGATTAGAGGCGTAATACCAAAAACATTCTTGTTTATTATAAAATAAAAGGTTTATCAATATTAATTGTCAAAAAGATTAATAACAAAAATATTTATATAAGTAATAACATGAGTGGTACTATTATAAATTGTCAAAAAAAAAAAAAAAATCTTTTCATGAAACAAAAGTTTCCTTTTTTCGACAAGAAAAATAACAAAAGTTTAAACTTTCGTTTCATGATCCCACGAATAGGAAAACAGAATTATATGAAATATACGAAGATGTCTCAAATTAAACCCAGAAAATAAAAATGTTCCTATCAAGCTAGTAAAATAGAAAACAAGGATTAGAGAACCTAACAGGTAACAGCTACACAAGAAAAAAAAAAAAAAAGACACTTAAACTACATAATGAGACTCTATAGAGATTACACAGTAAATAGTACAAAGTTTAGATTCGACACTCTCTAAAAATGATCACTTGCTCTGATTCACACAAGAGTTGTGTCAGTTTTGCTTCCCCTTCACATCAGATTTTGAGAGAAGAAAAACAAAACTCTAACCTTAATCCTTTTGCACGTCTTTTTCTTCTTCCTTCTCTTTGTCACTTTCAGCCTCAGCTTTTTCCTCTTCTTCTTCTTCTTCTCCTTCTTCCTTCACTTTGTCACTTCCAGCCTTGGCTTTTTCCTCTTCGTCTTCTTCTTCTCCTTCTTCCTTCACTTTGTCACTTCCAGCGTCTTCTTCTTCATCATCTTCGTCATCAGTCATTGCATTTATGGCATCTGTGATAACATCCTTCACCTCTGGTTTTCTATGCGACAGTTCGACACCAAAATGGTCGCCTGAGGTTATCACAAACAGCATATGTTACCAAAAAACTCCTGAACAGTTAGTAGGTATGAACATGGATTGCAAAATAGATAATGAAAGCAAAACCCAAGAACATACTTAGCTTCTGCAGAATATCTGACAGTGTAGCCTGTAATTAAGAAAAACAAAGTGTATGAGAACATTTATTCAAGGTTTTTAGACCATTACATTGTATTTGGATTTGAGCGATTCGAAACATCTTACCGTATTGAAGTCTACTTCCTTCAAAATTTTGGACACCACTTCAAGCATCTCTTCTCTGGTGGGCTCTGCTTTGGCTTTGCCTTTCTTAGTGGCTTTACCTGTCCAGTCCATGATAGAAGGTAACAAAAGTAAAGCAATCAACTTCAAAGACAGATAGAATAATTTCTTAAAAACATATTTCAAACAAGGCTAAGCCTTAGAAGCAGCTGAGAATGATTGTCACCTTTCTCTTTAGATGCCTTAGCCTGTGGCTTACTCGGCTGTTTCTTGCTTTTCTCTTTAGAAGACTCGACATGATCAACTTTTTGCTTCTTAGCTGGGGATGAAGTTGACTTAGCAATTTGTTTGGAGGACTTTTCACCAGATTTTGCAGAACCTTTGGCAGAAGCTTGCTTATCCTTACCTTTGGACCCTGAGCTCTCCTCTACAGTCTTTTTCGATGATCTTTTCTTATTGGATGGTTTCTCAACCTCAGCTTTGTCTTTTTCATCTTCAGTGTCAGTCTTTTCATGGTCACTTTCTTCCTCTGGCGCTGCATCATCTTCTTCATGAGGATCATTAGTTCCTTCAGAATCAGCATCTCCCTCATCCTTGCCTTCTTCAGTGTCAGATGGCTGATCTCGCTTTTTAGTTTGCCTTTTCCTCTGCATAGTAACAAAACAGGGATATTTGTACAACCCGAGGTCAACAGCTAATAAATCAAGTCACATAGATGAAAAAGCATACAACAATTCATGCAAATGATTGTAATCCGACCACACATTTAAAATCAAATTTCACATCAGTCATATGAGGAAAATATAAGCAAACAAGCTATAAAAGGCACCAGTAGCAGGAAGGAATACAAATAAAATAACTGAGATAAAAACAAAGTACAAACCTTGGCTGGGGTGTCCGAAGATTCTCCTGATTTCCCTCTCTTTGGTGTACTCTTGCGCTTTTTCGCCTGCTAAAAATGATATCAGTGCTCCCATAGAGAATGAACATGTAGAACAATAATGTACTGAATCCAACAGTACCTTTTCTTGATCCGCAATTATAACGTCTCTTGTTTCCTTGGGAGATTCCAAAAATTCAAGCACTTTGACAGCAAGTTCTTCCTGGCAGTATCAGGATAGAAGATTTCTTAGAATATAGAACAAAGTGCAATCAAAATAGATAGACCACATCTTCTTATCACTTACTTTTTTCATGTTACTTCTGCTTATAGGTATATCAAGCACATCACAAAAAACAATCAATTTTTCTTTTATGCATTTGTCAATCTTCTCTTTTATTCGTGCTCTCTGCTTCTCCTCCTAAGAAACATTTAAATACAAGTCTCAATACAAGTTTCAACAGCATACACATCCATGTGACCAAATAAACTTGAAATGTGTTATACCTCATTCTTTGACCATGCAAAGCCAGAAAATTGACCAATGTTTCTCTTAACCATCTGTGCCTGTAGAGAAATTTTCACAAAACGCTTTTTAGGTTGCTATGCACTCTGGCAAAGAAACAATGAAAATTCCAAGACTACAACTATATTAACAGAGACAGAAGCTTGCAAATGAAATATACATATCAAACGTAGAAAAATATGAGCAACTTTTAGAGCACCTTTGCTTTCTTCCCATAAAGAATGGTGTGCAGTAACATCAGGTTGTCATCAGCTTTCCTCTTGGATAGTTTATGAGCCACTGAAACAACCAAAATTCTCAGACAACTTTCTAACTGTAAATAAATGTAAACAAGTTTTTATTAAAAAGATTAATTTTTTCACCCTCAAGTCAAATAAATAAACAAGATTATTTCTCCAAAGCACAGTTAGCTACCGAAGAGAAAACATAACTGAAATCTACCAAAGTAAAACCAAATCACAGACAGTAAGTTAATAGACTAATTGTGATAATTACAACTTACAACATGAAATATTACATCAGAGAGTCAGACAATAGGTATCCAAGTAAATCCAAAATCCCAAGCTTTTCTAATGAAATGGTTCTATCTATAAGCATGCCAATACAGAAAAGAAAAATCTCACAATAGCTATCTCATCTTCTAGATCTAAGATTGTGCCAAACCAGCAAAGATTGTTCATTTATTCTGATTAACAACAACTAGATCTAGACATCACAAATTCACAAGAATTCAATCAAAACAAGCACAAATCGAAATACTTACCATTTGGAATTTCCCTGAGAGGTGTTCCACGACCCTACAATAAAAACACAGAAACCATAACTAATTGATCCAATTCTCACAAACACAAATATCGAAAGACTAACAAAAATTTCCATCAAGATACCTTTTCAATTGAAACGGACTTGCTCGGTGTAGCCCGCATAGGAGTCGACAACGAGAAACGCTCAACCTTCTTTCTCTCCCTCGTTGGTCTCTCACTAGTCGGAGTCACCGCTTCCTTCTCCGACGATTTCTTACTTCCACTTCCTTCTTCTTCTTCTTCCTCCTCACTTTCTACATCGTCTTCTTTATCTTTCCCCTCCAATTCTTCTTCTTTCGTTCCACCCTCTTCTTCATCTTCCTTCTTCTCCTCCTCCGCTTCTTCAATTCTCGGCGAATCCGCTTTTTCTTTCTCTATCTCCACCTCCTCCTTCGCAGCAGCATCACCAACCTCCTTCGCCGGAGAATTCACTTCCGGTGTCTTCGCTTCTAGGGTTTCAGTCGCCATTTGAGACCCAAACAACAGGCGAATCAAGACGGGAAAAAGGGTAAAGAAAAAAAAAACCTAAAATTTGAGATTTGGGGAACTCGAAACTCGAAAACCCTAATTCAACGATTATGAAGAAGAGGAACAAAATCAAAATTTGGGGATTTCAAAATTTCTGGTACCAAAAATTAGAACACAAAGGCGGGCTCTTTCCTCAACCCCAAAATTTTCACCAAATTCAGCTCGCGGCAAAACTAACCCAATTTATATACATACACATATACATACAACAAACTCGGCCCAATGTTTTAACAGGCCCAGTTTCGCCCCTAATGAGCCCAATTAAGTTCCGACTTCTTTCTGACAATACAAATTTTTTTCAAAAAAAAAAGCAAAATAGAAAATTGATTTTGGAGGGAAAACCGAGTAATCCCTAAATTTCGCCGGCGTAATGCGTAGACGACGCCTGCAACTCCGATACTCCTCCGACGAAGAAGAAGAAGATGAAACTGGAACAAGCGGAGTTGGTGATTCCGTACATAGCGTTGGTGTTGCCTCATCTGTACAACCGGAAACTTCAGTAGCGTCGAGTTCTAACCCTAATCCCGGCGAAGCAATCGCTGTATCGGAAGTTGAGATTATAGACGTTTTTGGTAATCCCCAGCCTACACCGCCGGATTCTAGTATTCCTACTCCGTATCCTGTTTATCCGTCGGAGTCAGAGTCGGAGTTGGTGAGAGGAAATAACTATGAATCGCCGATCAGTGAGGTTCTTTCTCGAATGGGGATTAAATTGAAGAGGGAGTGGTGGGTATCTTGTCTTTCTGGACTTGAAACTTCAATTCCGCAATTTTCGTACCTCGATGTTGCAGCTAAAGCTAAACATTGCTTTGAGCAGTTTCTGTTTTCCGATATGAATTTATGCGGAGGTGGGGTTCTTCCTCGGAATGTTGCGTCTATGAAAATTATAGAACTCGCTGGTCCGTTTGTTCTGCAGGTTATCTGATTGTTTTGTTTTTACCCTTTTTGTTGGAACTGTATATAGAATGCACAATGTGTGATTTTGGCTGAACATTTTTGCTTAATTTTACAATCTAGGTTGATGAGATTGTTAACATTGGCTGCCCACTCAAAGGGAGGTATGAAAATGCTAATGCAGGGCTTAAGAGGTGCCTTAAGCTGTCCATGACAGATGGTGTTCAACGCGTTTTTGGTATGGAATACAGGCCTATTAAAGAACTTCAAGTCTTGGCTCCTGCTGGTTTAAAGGTGTGTGTTTCTTGTTGAGGATTGTAGTTGTGAAAATTGTAGATTATCTTTTGGGATGAATATTTGTTCTAAGGCCATTGTACAGCCTTTAAGATTATTTGTAAAAGCACTGACAAGAAGAGTTAAATGCAGATTGTTGTCTCTAGTGTACAAGTTCGGCATGGGCTTTTAATGCTAGTACCTGAGATTGTAGAAGTTTTAGGAGGGGTGGTTGAAGAACTAGAAGAAGCAAGAAAGCGTCTGGTTGTTGAAGTAAACAAACCTCCAAGAGGAAAAAGGTTAGATTTATTCAAAGAATGGTTTACTTTGTTCAGAACTCGATATTTCTCCCGCTCACTTCATATTCGAAAGTTGTGTCATGATGTATGTCTCTTCAGTTGGAATTACTATTTGCAAAGACTGTGTTTCAGCGATTTCTTTGGCTACAGCTTCTTTGATCTTGAGAAGAGTGTCTAATTTGGAGTATGCCTTACAATGTACTAGTTTAGTGAATTCTGCATTTGGATTGGATTATGTGGAAAGATGTTGCATGATATAACGTTAAAACACAGTTTATAACACACTTCCAACTATCTTTTCTATTTGCATTGTTAATTTTACTCTTCTTGTCAAAGTTTTTATTTGATTTTAACTTTTGCAGAACAAGGATAGGAGTGGTTCCTTCATTGACAACCAGAGCAACTCTAGCTGCGTGGTCGCTAAATGGCAATGATACTGGTAATCATGTAGATAGTTCTACCTCGGGCAATGCTAGTCACGCTCAGGCCAATCCTCAAGGTAGGGGTGTTTCTACATTAATGTTCTTGTTCAGAATTAACTACATGTCTAAGTGTTCTCAAAACTAGCCTAAGTGTTCGTTACTGTCAACCCTGAACCAGAGTAATCATTTGTTCCATCACAGGAAAGTGGATAAGTGACAATTTTGAATCAAAGGAATTAAACTTTTCCCATTTTTCGTTTATGTCGTAAACTGTAACATACTAGAGCACAATCATGGTTCGTTCTGTGTTTCCCATGATGTTTTCTCACTTAACCATAGCCGAGTTACAACATTAAAAACGTATTTGGTGTCTTTCTTTGAAAATGATGTCTGTTCTTAGATACTTTCAGTAATATGAGACAACCACTTTCTTTTGAGATTATTAGTGGCTATTAACTCTCTTTTAACGAAAACACTTATGCAGGCATACCCGTAAATGTAACGAGAACTCACATTAGTTCACGGGCGATGGATGAGCCTCCTGCTTCTACCAATGTGGAAGCTACTGTTTCAAGGGTTGAGCATATGCAGATTGATACTGCTTCTGCGCATGGGGAAAGAACGTTTTCTGATATACACTCAACTTCTAGTAACATTCACCGGCCAGCATCCACAGCTGGTACTAGCTGCAGTGGTACAAGATCTTTTTCCAACAACGTTGGCAGAAATACATTGGATCAACAAACTTCTAACGTGACTTCATTTGTTGAAGAAATGCATATTGACACTGGTCGTGTAAGGGATACAACGTCTCATGTATATGGTTCAGGTTCAGGCGGTGTAGCAGATGCAGAAGTCAGTATTATGGTTGTCGATTTGGAAGGCCCTTCTGTGATTTCTACAAATACAGAGAAGCCTTTCACTTACTTAGCCGAGTTGTCTCAAAAATGGGCAGTTATGAAAGATACCATACATTTTGTTCAAGGAAGGATCAAGGTACTACTAACACTACTTATTAAAGCACTCACACTTCAATCAATGAGGATTTCAACTCTTGTAATTAAAGTATTCATTATTTGCAGTGCTTTCTTACTGGAGTTAAGAAATTCCAGTTCAAGCAACAGTCTACGTATGAGCTTCTATGCTACGTTGATGATGGAAGTCTCATCTGTGAGATCTTGCTCCATAACGATGTGAGTCCATCCCTCACTTCGCAAATTTTTTGAAGTATTAGAAGGAAGATCACCCATTAGTTCCAGGTTATTCCCTCTGCAGGTTGTACAAAAAAGGATAGGACATACATCCATGGAAGTCACAGCTGCTCTTTCCTCTTCAGCACCAACATCAGTAAATGCCATGATGAAAGAGAAACTGAAACGCTTCCAGTTGTTTCTCGCTGACTTCGAGGTACACCTGCTTACATATCAATTTAGACTGTCTTTGTTCTATGATCAGATACATCAAACATAAGTTGAATATAGAAACAAGGCTTAGGACTGAATGCGAAGACCCAAGTAAACACAAACCAAACCATACTTAGGAAGACTAGTTTTTTTTTTTCAAATGATTCATTTATATGTTACTACTGCAGGGAATAATGATGGTAGAAATGAACAGATCATCGCAATATCCAGTAGCTATCGAAATGAATCAGGGATGTTCGTTAACCGATGCTCGGTTACTCTTGGAAAGAATCAAATCTTCTTCAAGAACATCCTCAAACTTAAATCCAGTTCTTGTTCTATCCCCTTGATCCAGTAGTCAAATAAAAGCTTGTGAAACAGTGAGAGCGAGCTTTTAGTGACTCAACTTCATCTATATCTGCTTACTTCCTGGTTCAACTAAACCGGATAATTTACTTTTGGTAATTAACTGAATCGGGTACCTGGAAGTGATTCCAGTTCTGCTTCTTTTTAGATAATCTAAAAAAAGTCAAAAAGTAGATTAGGTGTAAATTTTTCTTATGAAATTGTATTTTTGGATAATAAAACAAAGGTTATATATATATAGCAGATTGTTACGAGTCTTCTTCATTTGGTGATCATGATAGGGCGTTAAACAATCCTTGTTAGCAAAGTTGTTCTACCCAAACTTTTGGGATGAGGAAGAGGTCGAAATGAATAAATGGGCCTAACATTATAAATAAGTTGGACCCATAAATGGAAATTTGGGCTTTGGTTTTGAGCCCAGCTCAACAACAAATACATAAATACCCTCTGTCTACAAGGTTCTTTAGAAGGAGGTGAAACCTAATTATTCCTCATAGTTTTCTCTCGAAATCATGCCTAGAATATTCCCCAGTAAGATTTCTCAAATTATGATATAGACCCTAATAACTTATGGATAAACATCTCTCTTCAATCATTACCAATTGGGATAAATTTGAAGTTGTATTGTGCAACTTTAAAGTTTGTAAAAGTTTTCCGGTTTTGATTTGCTGCCAATAGATTTCCGGTTTTATACATCTTTTTCAATTTGATTTGATGACGCACATTCAACGACTGTCCATTAGGGGAAAAAACAAGGATAGGGAATTGATAAGTTTTGTTTGATTTGAGTGTTGTCGAGTCTTTTCTTCTTTTTCTGGCCGATCGAATTTTTAACTCGAGTCTTGTTGTTTAGGCAAAAATACAGTGTAATGTTCTTTCGGTAGTTTCCTTTTAAAATACAGCAAAGTCTTAATTTCATTCGTTTTTCTTCTGTTCTAAAAATTTTCGTTTCAGATTTTAGATATTGGTCTAAAATTAGTAGGCACAATCATATAGGGTCCCGATTAATCAAAATCGGTCAATGAATATGTAAAAGTTTTTTCTGGCCTAAATGCCATATTAATATATTTATGAATTTCTAATTAAATGAATATTAAAAAGAATATCAATAAAAAAATCATGTATTCTTCGACTAATCTACTCCAAACGTTTGATGATGCCTAACTAATTGTTGTACACTAGTTTCTTCCAAAGTCAGGTTACATCGAGATAAAGAAGCCATTTAAATATGGACCATTAGGGCCATTAGACATCAAATAAATAATTTGAAAGTTGAAACGAATAAAAAGAATAACGAAATTTGCCCTCTATGTGTAACGCTACATCGTAGCACACACTACTAGGTCATCTTCAGCCATCCATGATCCATCTATGCTTCTTTGCCTTTACACCCACTAAGTGATGGGATTTAAAGAACTTTCTTATCAAAATTTCTTTTGTTAGAAAAGCTTACTTTCTTTATATCAAAAGTATTATATTAATGATTGTTTTGAAGATTTTGGCTCATGTCTAAATCACAACAAAATTCTTGATCAAAATCGAATTATCATTTTCGACAGATAAATTTATATGATTTGTTTTCTTCTGTCACAAGACCTACGTTTCTGCATTATTGTGCACTGCTGCGTTTATTAGTATTCACATATAGAACTCGTTAACTGAGTAGACTTTAACAAACAAGTTGTGGTAACATCATCTTCTATTGTTTTCTATATTATGGGCCTACATACTTTTTGGAATCAATTACGGATTTGCCATTTTTTGGGATGGCATTTGTGGATTTTGCCCTTTTTTGAATAGTTTATGGATTTTGCCCTTTTTCAGGCTACGGAAACATGCGTTTTATTCGTTATGTTTGGGTTTAGTCGGTTGTGGTTGTTCTTAGGGTTTAGTATTTTGTATAAACTACGTATTTTTACCAAAAAAAATCCGAAATACGTACATTTTTAAGTGTTAGAAAATGGCAAAATCCGTAAACTATTCAAAAAATGGCATTTTCATAAGTTTTTCTCAAAAAATGGCATTTTAGACAATAATCCCTACTTTTTGTGTGTGTTAGCCTTTCGACTTATTTTTTTGTTTGTGTTTACGTTTGCATGTTATAACCTATTGTATTAATCAAAATTCATTTGTAACTAGCAAACATAAAAGCCAAATAATTGTACAAAGGAAAATAATAATAATTTCCTTTAGCTTTATACTTTTCATTTTGTGATCTTATCTCGAAAATGTGAGATGTTTTAGATGTCAGTTGGTCTATTGGTTGGCTTATATTGTCTAATCTAAGCTGTTCTATATGTATAATTTATATATTATTTGATAAAATAATATGTATAATTTCAAGTTTATCATCTAAGGTTAAAACCTTGTAATCTTAAAACATTATAGATTTTGGATTAAAATCTTCAGTATGCTGCAGTCGTGCAGATCTTATGATGCGTGAGTTGAATGGCTCGTTATCTATAAATATTTTATTCACACAGTATAGAGAATGTAACGCGAACAAATATAATAATAACAGAATCGTAGTCCAAGTAGAATATGATAAATTTGAAGAAAGATGATAATGAATTGGTATACGTATAAGTTGACAATGAAAGGAGAATATATTATTTGCTTGGCAGTTGGCGCCAAAAATTAAAAGTCGAAAAAATAATTGAAACAAATTATTGGTAATGGGGATATATGGATGTATAAACTAGTTTTAGAGTTTTATGAAATTCAGGTAAATGTATCAAAAAGATAGTGATGGTCCCAACACTTTTAGTGATTGGGTTAAATGGTCGATTCAAATATGGTTCGGTCGCAATCAAACCTAAACTAGTTTAATGAAAACCGGTCAAGTGTCTCAATATGATAACAACGTTGTTATTATCATTCTTTTTCTACAACCGCAAAAAATTGTAACTTTTGTCTGTATATTTGGATCGATCGGAAATCAGAACGGATTTGTTACATTTTTTTCCAAATTAAAGTCATCATACTAATAGTTTGACAACAATGATTCAAATATTTTTCGAATCGACTATACCACCAATTAGAGAGTCACATTTTGAATGATAAACTCTGTTAGGAATGCTATTGTAAATATATAGCGATTAATGATTTTTTTAAAATATCAATTTTATTCTGGTTGATGGAACAAGTGTTGTTAAATAAATAACCGCAACATGCCTGGTGGCCATTTGTTTGTTATATGCAACTACTATTGCTTCGGTTACGTATACATAAAACTATTAGTTATCTCTACGTTTATACGTATACGTACATGCAAACAAGACGTTACTTGTAACGTATATGTATGTGTGTCTCTACGTGTCAACATGATTTCGACATTGTTGAAGGTATGTCAAAAAAAAAAAAAAAAAAAAAAAAATTGGTCCCAAAGCTTAACAGAGAGAGAAGAAAAAAAATACCAACAAGATTAATAAATGATATAACCCATCTACCCTTTTATCCCTTTTCTCTCTTTTTCAATTTTAAAATTAACAAAAAAATAAAGAGACGATCTTAATAATTTCTTTAATAAGTAAAATTTTAGTAGGGTGTAATTTTAATATACTCGCAAGATAACTAATGTATATAATTTTTAGCAACAAATCTAAAAATAAGATTATTTATTCACTACAAAGACAAAAAGGAAATATCAATAACGATTGTTAATATGAAACAGAAAAATTGAAGAATTGTAAAAAAAAACGAGACTATACTAGCTACCAATTTAAAGATGTTTGCAAAAAGTACAATTGCGATCATTTATACGTCAATAACATGCATTATGGAAGATTAACCTCATTTGATGATATGACAATCTCATTAATATAAATTAGTCGACTACACGTCATGTTTATACCATTGCGATCATATAACGTACGAGTGATTAATTTTGGATACTTCTTGTGTTAACCAAATGTTTTGATTGATGTCTAATTTACGCTGGCTAATAGTTTGATCTTAATTTCTTCACCTAGTATATCGTCCTCCAAGAAAATGAATTGAGCTACCGACATTGGATATTAACTTCTCTCTTTTTATTTTTTTGTCTTCATTTATTGAATAATAACTTTCTACTGTATTCCTTGTTTTCATATTAGCTTGTTGTTTCAACTTTCAAGAGAAAGAGTAAAAAAAAAAAAAAGGATATTCTTTTCTTTTCCCAGTTAAAGAAACAAAAAAAAAACTGAGTAATTTACGTTTTTCTAGTAAAGAAAAGTGAAGAGTAACGTACTTTTATCAAAAATGAAAAAAATGAAAAAGAAAAGAGTAACGTACTATTTTTTCTTTAAATTTTTGTTTGTTTCGAAGAGGAATCGAGTAATTATTAATTGAAAAAAAAAACGGTGCGTCCAAAAAAAGAAGCGACAAAAGTTGAGTACGAAAGCACAGGAATAGAGGAAGTGGTGGCGGGTCACGTGGGCTCTCTCATTCATTCATGAATATAAAAAAAAAAAACTGTACGTCCTCAGAGATGGCACGGACCCATCACGTGGGATCCACGTGTTATTAACACCGTCACATCACGGCTCTCTCTCTCTGTTTCCTTCCCTCTTCACGCGCTACCCTAAGCGCGTGTGATTTCTGGAGTCTACTTACGTTCGCTGGAATAGAATGTTCTTTCTTCTCGTGCTTACGATGCCAAGACGTCACCAGCTCTTGGCACGTGTCCTTAACGCGCGGCGAATTGAGAACCTTTAGATTTTTGTATGTGTTTGTTTAAAGAACTATTGTCAGAGGAATTTCACTTCTTCATTTTTAATTTTAAATCAGACCTACTAGATAGTGGTATGCCAAAACGGTATTTATTAGGTTTTGTATTCAAAAACTTATACTAATAAAGTTGTGATTTTTTACTTAGGTTTGTAGTTTAGTAGTTTGTAATGTTAATGTTGGAGTAAATTTGGTTTTTTAATTCTGCTGAAACATCAAAATGAAAAGAAAAAACATAGGATTCTTAATTAAATTGTTTTTGATGATTTGATTGATACAACGTGCCACCATTTAGTTTCTAACAACACATGATGGACATAAAATTAATCCAGAGAGAATAGTCATAAACTTTTAACCAAAAATAAATAAATAGTACTAATCATAACACAATTGACAAACACCAATGGCATGTTATAAGATAAGGCAGCATTTTCATTAACTTTATTCCCACAATAAATGGACCAGCCTTTTTATAGCGGCAAGAAAATAGTGTTTCACCTAACTAGCTGTTAATAATTCATAGATAATTCACCTAAACAACGTTTTTCATTTTTCTTAGGGGAAAGTGTAAAAAAGAGTTTATACTAGGTTATACTATTAAGGTTATTTTTTAACATCTATGAAAATAAACATTACTGTTCCTCCACAAGTTTCCAACTAATTCTTATTTTCAATAATCTATGTACAGTTATATTGAGTTAAAATAACTGGAGTGTAATAATGTTATTGATTTGATACCACCAAATCTGTATACTGAACAACTTTGGTAAAGGGTAATGCATTTAGTGTAGTCGTTGCCAAACAAACACTGCACGTAAATGGTGACTTAGAACTGAAGTACACGAGTACTTAACTAACTCTTTAGTAAGTTAACACTCAAAATTGACTCTTAAATTTGTTTAGATTAACCATATATAAACAAATATATATATGTAAAGGAAAAAAAAAATGCGATGATCACATCAAATTTAATGCATGTCAACAATAAAACACTCTTCCCTCTCCAAAAGATCTGTTTTTCTAGCTTTTCATGAAGATTGTTTTTTTTTTTTTTTCTATATAATCTATACTACAAGATAAGTTACAGTAAATTTGATTTATTTTATTGCTTAAAAATAACTCATAATTTTCGAGTTTTTAAAATGTAAATTACACTTAAAAGAAAAAGAGCTGCACAAACACATTAGAAAGAAAACCACATGCTAAGAGAGACAGCAAAGGCCATGTACCCAGTTCATCAAAATTGTTCAGAATATTTCCCATTATACCCATTATAGCGTTTGCGTTTTTCTTTGTTACATTACGGTACATGCATTTGGATTCTCGTCACTGAATAATTGAGGCGGATAAGCGTGTGGCGGCATTTCCATAGGCGGAACTGCCACACGCGGTGGTTGGTAATAGTAGTAGTAATAAGGATTCTCTATCTTTCTCACCTCCACAACTTTTCCCTCTTCCTCCCCACCGCCATTTTCCGCTGCTTCGCCTTCCCCTTTACCGCCATCCCCTTCTTTCTTTTCTTCGTCCGTCTTCGCCTTTTCGTCCTTCCCTTCTTCGCCTTTGGATTCTCCTCCTCCGTTTTCTCCCTTTCCTTCTTCCTTCTTCTCTCCTTCTGCTGCCGACTCCTCAGGTGGTGGTGGGGGCGGTGGGTCGATTTTCATGATCGCAGCGTGTTTTCCGGTTCGCTTATAAACGTACTCTACAAGCTTTTGTGGTTCAAGCACTCCTTTCACCGTTACTTGAGAACTCTTTAAGTCGGATTCAGCAGATTCCACTCCTAAAGGTTATTTATTTCAAACAAAAATGAATTAGAAAAATTGAATTTGTACTATAAAAGTGAAGGACCGAATACATTACCCCACTACATATAATGGAACAAAATCATACGACATTACATATGCTGTCATAAATAATTACAATTATGTATAAATAAATAAATAACACGTGTGCGTGTGTTTAAAAGTCGAAGCAATATGATCCTGATTCAGTGATTTGAAATTGTATGAACCAAAATTGATGCAACTACTAACGAAAGATAATCTAAAGTTTGGTGAAAATGAGTAAAGAAGAGAAAGATTTTGCAAGGTATTGAAACGTTATATCTAACTATAATAAATTGGACAGAGAAAATAAACTAAAATTCCAAAAAACTTTAATTTTCTTTCGTTTTAGTGATTACCTTTATCAGTAAATTTCCAAAAAAGGTAAGAAATGCTCTATGAGAAAAAAAAACAATCTTAAAATTTTGGCAAATATAAACTACACCTCTGCTAACCTTTCATTCTCATGATCCGTTTCTTGATCTCTGTCGCACAAGCTTCACAGTGCATGTGAACCTTAAGAACCACCGTCACAACCACCGGAGGCTGTTCGCAAAATTAATAAAATGATAACTTAACACAAAATTCCACATACATAAATATAAGAAGTTCTACGTTCATAAACCATCAAATTAGATAACCAAATCCTACCAATACACACCCCATGTGAAATCACTGCAAAGAGAATATTCTCTTTTTAATTAAATAATAATTAATTAATTAGTTCTCGTACTCTAAATAGAATAATAAAATGAATATTCATACCCCTACCAAAAAAAATATGAATATTCATACCAATATCCTAAAAAGCAACGAAAAACCCCCTCCTTTTTCTTTTCTTTTTGGTTGTAATGTCAAATTCATTATACACAACAAATTTAAAACATGTTTTTTTTTACAATAAAGAAGGTGAAAGCTTTGAGACCACTAGAAAAAAAAGTTACCTCCACTTTCTTCTCTTCCACAATGGGTTTCTCCTCCTCTGCTTTCTTTTCCGGCGGCGGAGGTGGCGGAGGAATCGGAGACAGAAGCTGAACTTGACGGTGGGTCTTCCTCTGAACTCTAGCTAATACTTTCAATGGATCAGCTTTCTCACCTTTCACCACCACTTTCCCCGTTTTACAATCAGTCATCACATCTTCCACTCCTAATTGATAAATTCAACCAAAAGTCCATACTTAATTCATTTTTAAAAAATATATATAAACCATTAGCTTACCATTTTTACCCAAAAACAGAATTTCTAGTTGAGTGTTTTTTTTTTGTTTTTTAAATCTATAATACTAAAGCATAACCCAAAACTTTATGTGGCCCTACCCATAAAATATATAGCGAATATTAACTATATACTTAGATACGAAATGAACCAAAAAAACTATAGTTGACAGAACCAAGATATCCAGTTACAGCAATTGACATAGGATGCTGAAAAGAAAAAAATAGAAAATAATTGCGTTTATTGTATCTTTTAGAAATAAACCCACAATATTAATCACCCTTTTAAAAAATTTGTTAATTTAAACTCAAAATTTCCGGAACTATTCTATGGAAAACTGAATTTTAATATTTCAAAAAATGTAAACTAAAAGGTTTATATGCAAATGCAAAAATCATATTATCCAATAATTCTTTTTTTTCTCACATATTTGCTTTTATACATACACTAGATCATCACCCGTACTACAGTACGGGTTGAATTTCATTTATTACAAAATTTATAAATTTTATGTTTTAGAATAAAATTGTGATATATTATAATAGTAAGTGAAAAAAATAATATTTTTTTGTCAGTTCCTATATATAATATTAGAATGAGTATATTTTCCCTTTTCTATAGTATTCAATTATGGATATTTTTTTTTAAGATATGAAAACGGAAAATAAGATTATTTAAAAAAAAAAATTAATATTGTTTGAACAATGAGTTAATTTATGTTAACAACCACAAAATGAGAATGCATATAATTTAGTTAGATCAAAAATCAAAATATCATAAATGAATCGCATCTAAAACGTAGATTATTTTGAATTACTTAAGAAAATTAGCTATTATTTTGAATTAATTTAGGAAATTATTTTTTCAAATTATGATTCATTGCTTGTTGAAATAGAGATTTGTTTGAGCTAATTACGGAATTTACCAATTATTCACATAATCAAATATGTTATGAACATATATTTGGTATATAATAATACCAAATTCAATCTGTGTGTGGAGTCTATATTTTCATTTTAAAATCCCTATGAAAATATTGCGGCACAATCTATTATTTATTATTTTCAAAATTGCTTGCAGAATCAAATTTTCAAATATTTAGAAGTGTCAAACCTTATTTAACTCATCTCATCATAAAATCTTAAAATGCCGTCTGTTATAAGAATCATAACTTTCTACCATATAATACATTACATTTAACCCTCCGTCTACTATAAATATTTTAAACATATCTTTTTAGAAAACCAAATTAATGTATTTATAATTTTTTTTTATCTTTTTAATCTATTAAATATTTATGATATTCTTTAATATATTAAATTAAACTTTTTTAAAATGTTCCAAATTAAAATCTTTAAAATTTTTTATTGTAGTATGTAAAATTATGAATTTTTTTAAAAAATGATATGAAATTAAATATAAATATTCAAATAGTTATAAGGATCATAACTCATTTCATCATATAATATATTATATTCAACCCGCCGCCTATTATAAATATTTGTTTCAAAAAATAAAATTAGAGTATTTATACTTCATAAATTTTTGATCTATTAAGTATTGATGATATTAAAAAAAAAAAATATATTACTCAAATATGAATTTTTGACCCGTTAAATTTGTTCTTTCATACATTGAATAATTTATATTCGTTTTTAAAAATTCAAATCTTGGTATATGCGGAAAATTTTTTACTTTTTTTCTATTATATAAATGATATAATGATTTATTTATTTAAAGAAATAGAATCATATAAAGATGAGAGGTGAAGTATAATGATTAATAACAAATTAATATGGTAAGTTAGATATCAAATCTTATATGTTCATTTTGATTGGTAATTCTTTTTAAAGAAATTAATAATTGATTTTCGTTTTTATAATTAAATTAAATTAATTAAATTGCATAAAATAGTATTTGACTTGTTTATCCTTAATGAGTTGAATTAATTTACTCTATAAAATTTTATTTCTAATGGTATTTTCAGGTAATGTTTTACAAAAGAGAAGGTTAGTTAAGGGTTTCTTATAAAGTGTACTCCCCAAATAATAGTATATGATATTTAGAAGTGTCAAACCTTATTTAACTCATCTCATCATAAAATCTTAAAATATCGTCTGTTATAAGAATCATAACTTTCTACCATATAATACATTACATTTAACCCGCCGCCTACTATAAATATTTTAAACATATCTTTTTAGAAACCAAATTAATGTATTTATAATTTTTTTTTATCTTTTTAATCTATTAAATATTTATGATATTCTTTAATATATTAAATTAAACTTTTTTAAAATGTTCCAAATTAAAATCTTTAAAAAATTTTATTGTAGTATGTAAAATTATGAATTTTTTTTTAAAATGATATGAAATTAAATATAAATATTCAAATAGTTATAAGGATCATAACTCATTTCATCATATAATATATTATATTCAACCCGCCGCCTATTATAAATATTTGTTTCAAAAAATCAAATTAGAGTATTTATACTTCATAAATTTTTGATCTATTAAGTATTGATGATATTAAAAAAAATATATATATATATTACTCAAATATGAATTTTTGACCCGTTAAATTTGTTCTTTCATACATTGAATAATTTATATTCGTTTTTAAAAATTCAAATCTTGGTATATGCGGAAAAAAATTTACTTTTTTTTATTATATAAATGATTTAATGATTTATTTATTTATAGAAATAGAATCATATAAAGATGAGAGGTGAAGTATAATGATTAATAACAAATTAATATGGTAAGTTAGATATCAAATCTTATATGTTCATTTTGATTGGTCATTCTTTTTAAAGAAATTAATAATTGATTTTCGTTTTTATAATTAAATTAAATTAATTAAATTGCATAAAATAGTATTTGACTTGTTTATCCTTAATTAGTTGAATTAATTTACTCTATAAAATTTTATTTCTAATGGCATTCTCATGTAATTTTTTACAAAAGAGAAGGTTAGTTAAGGGTTTCTTATAAAGTGTACTCCCCAAATAATAGTATAGGATACCTTCGAAGCCTTTGAGACAACGGCGGACTTTTCTAGCACATCCTTCACAGTGCATGTAAACCTTAAGAACAATCTCTTGCGGCGGAGGAGGTGGTGCTGGAGCCTCCGGCGGCACAGGAGCAGAATCTTCTTTAGAATCTTTGTTAGATTCTTGAGGTTTCTTGTCAGAATCTTCTCCTTTTTTCTCAGCCTCCACTTTCTTTTCTTCTCCTTCTTTTTTCTCTTCTTCTGGTTTCTTCTCTTCCATTTTCTTTTCCTCTGCTGCTTCTGGTTTCTTCTCTTCCTGAAACCCAACAAAATAAATAAAATAGAGTCTTAATTAGAACAAAATTGTTGTTATTACTCATGGAGATTTGAAAAGATGATATAAGAGTTTGGGTTTTTCTTGAACCTCTCCCATATTTTTTTCTTTGGTTTGAAGTTTTGAGTGTTTCTATGTTCACAAAAAAAATATTGTAATGCCCAAAGAGCTTATAAATCTCTCTCTCACGCCCTCTCTCTAAAGAACCACTTGGGTGTTGGTACGAAGGTGGAACTGTGGACCTCAAGATCTGAAAAGAAATGTAAATTATTTTGTTTTATTCCCTTTTAGACATGACTTATACGTGAATCTAATATTATTTAACTGATTTATTATTTGAGAACTTAATTTAATATTTTTAGTTATGTATCAGTCAAAATATAAACCTAAAACTCACGCAATTTGTTCTCTCTATATATAGTTAAAACTGTCAACGCACAATTCTAATTCTCGAGATTGACAGTTAGTGGATTGTCCAATCATGTATTTTCACATATCTCTGAGATTTCAGCATAATTGATGATTTCTCTATAGTAATATGGTTGTATACTTAACATTTTAGAATCTATTAATTCAATTAATCGAACGTTACCACTGTGGAAACCGAGTTAATTAAAAATAAATTTATTTTGACAATCATCTTATTTAAAATATAAAGAACATGATTTCAATATATTTTCCAATCAGCGAAATTAAACAATGGATCAAAATATATAGCTCCATCTTCACCGTTCATATATATGTAATTATTACTTCGTATTAAATTATTAATGGATTAAAGATAAGATAATCAATGGAAGTTAACAAATTAAAAAGATAAGATAACCAATGTTACATCTATGAATCTATGATTTATCTAATGAAGTGACAAATAACATTGACTCTCATACAAATTCCAGCACATTTTTCTACTTTTTTAAAAAATTTAAATAAATCATCTTATATACAGTTCTGGTTATATACAATTCATTAGTGGAATAAAATGCATGTTGTTAAGTTAACATGAGATGTTCATGATGAAGTGAACACGGCATTCTCGATAACAACTAATACCTATAGCCTATGGCTAAACCTAAAGTACCAATGAGCTTCTGTTTTAAAATACACCCTAAAAAGGGAAGAACAATGTTGACATAATTTAACATATTTTCCCTCAATTCATAAAGCACATCTTTTAATGCATAAATATGTGTACGTACATTGCTTTTTAATGTATACATACACATATACTGATTAAACACTACATTAAACATATGGTAAAAAAAAAATCTTAACAATTGAAAGATTCCTAGCAAACTGATCTATCTCTAAGATATGAAAAAGATACCTAGACTAGTCAAAAATATGTTTCCATTCAATTTTGTTTTATATATAAACTCAGCTAGTTTATCATCTACACATGAGTTATTTTTAATGAATTAGATTTTTTTTGCATTTCAAAATAATCTAAAATACGTATTCGAATTGAATTTGATTTATGACCTCAACTAGAAGTAGAAATTTATTTCCTCGACCAGATAGTGCGTGATAAGATGTTTGTTCAATAGAATTGATTTCTTACCTAGAATTACAAAACCACTTAGATAAAGAGTATCGATCGATGAGTTACTAAAAAAAAAAGATGAAGTTTAGTAGCTGGACCTGCTGGTTGTGTTATTGGATGAAAATGATGAGAAATCAAATAATTACAAAAAAAGTAAGCGATGATAGTTGATTGGTTATCTTGCTCAAAGTTAATCAAATGTATTTTCGATTTAATCAGCAATTCATAATTTCACATAAACTCAATTTTGGATATACGAATCATCTCCAAAATAAGTGAGACACTAGCTAGTAGTGGTAAGAAAAAAATACAGTGATAATTACATGAACAAATTTCACTCTCGAGTGAGACTTCTCCAAGCAATAATCGAGAGGATATTAGTATCATCAGTTATCACCTCAATTTTTCCATGCATTGAATACTGACGTGGCGCCAAGTAAGACTTCACACGTGTGGGGCATGAACTTTGGGATCGCACTGTGGGACAAATATTTGTGTTCCCGAGGCTTACACATGGAACTGCCGACTTGGATTCTTCTCTTTTCTCAGACTTACATTTGTATTAAAGACTATCTATCTTTTCTTTTCTTTTCCTCTCCCTCTTTTGATTTTCTTTTACTCTTATATCACATGAAATTATAAAGAGAATAACAATTGCTAGACATCGAGCTTTGGAAACAATTACAGAAATTTATCAATAGCAAAAAAGATTAGAAAACTGTTGTAAGTGAGTGCTAATATTTAAACCAAAAAAAAAAGAAAAGAAAAGTAAGTGCTCATATGATTCTCTCATATGGTCCAAATTGCTAAAATCTTATTGGTACCAGTAAAACAGTGAAAAGGTCAAATGATGATATTTAAAGCTGATTAAATAGTCAAAACCAAACACATTCGTGATTAAAGCTGATAAAATAGTCAAAACTGAACACATCCGTGAAAAATTTAATCATTTTTGGTAAATACTAAAATCAAAGCTCATCAGCACAGTGACACTGGGATTTTTTTCAGTCTTCACCATGTTTTTATTTATTTATTATGTCTTTTACCATGTTATAAACCCAAATTATAAGAAACTTCAAAATTTCTAGTTGATAGGTGAAATTAAATTCCATTTTATTTGTTTAAATTTCTAAACTAGATAGTACAGCTTTTTAGAAAAAAGACTCTTTCATATTTGTTTTTCCCTACAACTACTTTAAGTTTTTTTTTTTTGGAATTTTATAGAATCATATTTTAAGTTTTTTTAAAAATATCTTAGAATTGATGTTAAGAATAAAATAAACACAAATATGCTTTAGAAGATGGGAAATTTCTCTTTTATTAAAACTAGTGGCAGGTAAAATATATCATAGACCAAATTAGAATGACTAGAACCGGTATATACTAAAAAAATTTAATATCCGGTTTGATGAAATAAATACAATATACTCTTTCTGTTACAATTTCATATTTTTTGTCTCCTTTTAATGGCAGTGATATAAATGATGGATCTGGTAAAATTAAATGCTTTTTAGCAGAGAGACAAACGAATCCAAGAGCTGACGATGACACGTCAGCGATAATAATGACGTAACGGCCGTTTTTGTTGGCTTTTGTTTTTTACCTCCTTCCACGTCATTCTTGCTTTGTGCCCACCTCGTAGTTAACGGAGTAAGTTGTTGGCGTTAATAAACAGTCTAATCTAACAGAAGGTTTTGTTTCAATAGCACTATAATTACATAAGTACCCTTTTTGCCAGAAACAAAAGTGGATTTTGTTGTAAGAAAATATTCGTACCACCGCACCACAATTAGATTGCTTTTGAAGAGGCATGAATTAAATTAGGGACAATTACTATATGTGTTTTGTGGTTTTTTTCTTTTTACTAGATATAGAACTTGTATATATGGGTGAAAATTTGCAGAAATAAAATAAAAACTGTACAATCACATGGTGTTTTTAATGTATGATATTCAATTTACAAAAGGATGAGCATATATAGCAAACGTTTCTCTTATGCGAACAAATATTATATGATACAGTATATAGAACTAAATAAAACCACTGTATATTGGACAGACGATAATTTGCCCATACATGCATGTGTTTTGGTATAAACTCCTTAAGTTATATTTCTAATCCGATAAAGAATCGGTTCTTGGCCTCAAAAATCGATTACGTTTTAGGTTTTCTTACGATCCCACACGCCACACCCACATGTCTAAAATTGAAAGTTATACTCACGGAAGAAAGAAAAAATGCTTTGGTATATCATATACCGTATATGCTAGTTTTTCGCGTTATGATAAAAAAAAACAGTCGTTTTTTCAAACTCATAATATATATATATATAAGTATATTTTAGTAAAGAGATGTAAAATCTCCAATGGTAGAGCCGTAGAGACGTAAAGTCAATCAGCAACAAATCAACAATCAAGATCAATCCGCTGATACATTAGCACTTAGTTGTATATTGTTTCTCGATAACTTAGTTAATCGATAAAAAAAAAAAAAAAAAAAAAAAACAAACTTAGTTTTTTTTTTTTTGTCGCTTTGAAATTTTATTATACAAACTTGTTGTGGAACCAGGGGAGGAATACATATGCCCAAACAAGGGAAACTTAAGTCGGCGGACAAACTAAAAGTCCCCGAAGTCACTGCCGGAGAAGAAAAGAAATTCCCCGGAAACTAAGCCCTATCAAAGGGAAGCAAAGTAAAGCGAAACTAGAAATACAAAGCAGATAAAAACAAACCATAATCGAAGGAGGAAGACTCCATAATCTAAAAGCAGAGGCAACAAGGTAGAAACCTTAGGAGAAAGGATAGAACCAAGAGAACAAAGAAACCTCTTCTTCTGAAACACCAGCGAATGCGATTTATCACGGCTGCCCACGGCCAAACCAGAAATAACATCTACCACCTCCTATCACGATGAGAGCCAATCTCTCGAGAACCAAGGACATCATAACCCGACAAGCAAAGAGCATTCATAGAAACTCATAGAACCTCAAAACACACTTCTGGATGCGACGACGACGACCAAAGCGTCACTTAACGTCTAGCTAGAATCCTACAAAAAGCGATCAGATCTAAACAGATCTCGAAAGCATGGTCAAGGAGCGAGGCACAACTTCTCAAAATCACCAATCTCGGAGCGAGAGCAACAAAGGAACGAGACAGCTAACACACACCGCGAACACCAAGGAGAAGAAAGCTCTGTAAACTTTGAAGACTACCATAACATAACACTAAACACGAAACTTCTGCTTAGAAAGGAACCAGCCCAATGGGAGACAAAGGCTAAGCGAGAAAACAAAGGGAGCGAGGAAATGCAAAGGATGGGCAAACAAAACGCAACCCACAACCAAGCAACACAGACGGCTTATAAACGTTGA
Source organism: Arabidopsis suecica (assembly GCA_019202805.1). NCBI lineage: Eukaryota > Viridiplantae > Streptophyta > Magnoliopsida > Brassicales > Brassicaceae > Arabidopsis > Arabidopsis suecica. Next base: position 14,243,908 of record CM032912.1, on the reverse strand, counting down.
AAAGCAATAGAGCAGCAACAAGCCTTAGGGCAGAATCGAGTAAAGGAGAGACCTTAATCTCCAAGCCATACCGTAGATCAAACAAATCCGGAATTACTAACCACTTCTCTCAAAACACAAAACCCAAAAGAACTAACCGCTTTGACCGCTTCCACAAACCCAAAATCAAACTTGAATCAAACCAAAAGACTTCCCAAACGACGGCCACAAAATCTGCACACAAAAACTAAAACAACTAACCCAACCTAGGCAAAGACAGAGAACGACCAGGAAGTCAGCTTACCTACAAGGAGACACCAAGAACCCATGGCCACAGAACCTAGAACAACCACCGACGAGACCCTAGCCAAGGCAGAATCTGACAAAGGCAGAAAATTCATCTTCTGCAAACCGTTGGGGGAGGGAGAAGGACGCTCTTCAAGAGAAGAACTCCGAATAAACCTCACTGTGAAGACCCATCTAACTCGCCAAGTAAACTACCTTCATAATCAACCACCGGACCTAGATTGAGGAGACAAGACTACTACAAAGAAGAAAAGAGCAACATGGACCCTCTCACGGCTACGGCGAGGAGCGCCGCTCACCGGAGAGGGCGAACTGAAATCTGAAGTTTGATGGGCGGCGGCTTAGTTAATCGATAATTTAGAACTTTTGCATAACAAAGAATGTATAATTGAGTTCCATAACCAAAATATTATTCTTCTAGTCGTAAACCACAAATTTCAAAAGATTTGTATATTATTATATGGTGAAAGTGATTGAGCATATTCTTATATACCATATATTTTTACACGTGATCGTTTTTACGGCACAACATAGGTCACCGGATATGAAGTTGAATAATAAGATGAAACTAGATAAAAACCCGCACTATGTGCGGGACAAAACGATTATTAAATATATTTTAATTTATGTATTAATATTTATGTTTATCATGTTTTATAATATATATCTTGTTATATTAATAGATATACAAAATATTTGGTATCCCATTTTGTATTTCTTAATTACATATTTTAATTGTATTTTCGTTTTAATTAATTGGGTAAAATAAAAGGCATAAATTAATTGGGAAAAAATAAACAGAAGTAAAACTATTGGCAAAATCTGTAAATATCCTAATAAATATTGAGTCTTTAATTAAATGGATTGAAAAGCTTTGTGAGAACGACACATCAGCATGTCATTTTCGTTAATCACACATAAGAGTAAGGTTATTTATTAACAATGCTTCTCAATTAATATATAAGGGATACTACCATCCAACATGTACTAATAATAATAAGGGCGGTCACTTTTTCTGTAAGCCTTTTTGAATTAATCAATACACATTTTTGAAAAACACAATAACACATTAATGTATAACAAATGTTGAGATTGGAAAAAGATTCTTCGTTTTTTCAGGAAATTATAGATAATGAACAAAAAAGAAAAGATACTTTGTGTCTGTATCCAAAACAAGTACAGTGTGACACATTAAAGATAAGATTTCTTATCTCAAATTTTGTGGGTTTCTTCTTTCTTTTGTTTTGCCAATGATGTCTGAATAATTTTCAATTACAAATGCATAGTTTACACTTTACAAACATTATAGGCAATAATAGATAGTGGGCCTATTGTTTTGAGAAAGCCCAATGTAACTTGTTAGTTTTAACAAACAAAAGGCCCAAATAAATTCGCCGAAGATAATTTGTATCTCTCATGGCGGAAGTGTCTGAGACGACGAGGAAGGAGATGACGACAAAGGGAAAGAGCGAGAACTCGAAGAAGATGAAAACAGATACGGTTCCAATCGCTGCCATGAACGAAGATCTTCTCCATAACATTCTTTTGAGATTGCCGGCGAAATCGTTTGCTTTCGCTTCCTGTGTTAACCGATCCTGGAGCAGCGTCTGCAATCGCATCCTCTCTCGCCCCAAAATGATCTCTGCTTTCTCTCGTAATCCTGATCAACTCGTAAGTTTCTTCTTCGTAATACCCTCTTCCTGTTTAATTTTGGTTTTCCAGATCGATCGGAAAAGCTCAAAACTTTTCTTCATGGTAGTACTAAGAGCTCTTGACATAGCAAATAGAAATGAAAAGGATTGTTAGAAAGTTGAAGCTGAACCACTGTAACCTGAGAAGATCTTTTAATGTCTAGTATGTGTTCTTCTCAAAGTGAAAGTTTAATTTGGTAAACAGAGAGCTGGAGAAGAAGTACTTGATAAGGTTTTATCTGAGCCAATTCGACCAGATTTTGTAATCGCAAACATTACATGTGGAAACATGGAAGAAACTTTGACACTGGTAAAAGGTTCTTCTTCCCATTAAAAGGTTCAATTTTGACTTCTTACTCGTTCTAATGTTGTTCACTATGCACATGATGTAGATAACTGAAAGAGTGGGATCAAGGGTTCCTATTATTGTATCTGTAGTTACTGGAATCTTAGGAAAGGAAGCATGCAATGACAAGGCTGGAGAGGTTTTTTATTGTTTTCTTATTATTAAAGTATTATGGAATTTTATTTCCTAAATTTTTAGCTTATGTTCAAGTTATATCACGTTTTACAGGTCAAACAGCATTCCACTGGTGATGATGAATTGTTCATTGTTCCAAATTTTGCTATACTGTTGACGATTGGCTACTTACCAGGAATGAAAGTCGACGTTATTCCTGTTATTCAGGCTAAAGGGGTAATATTTCACTTCTGAATTTATAAACTCTCTAGTTAGTTCGACTGTGATTTTCTTCATAGAGCTTGTTCACTGGCTAGATTGTTTTTGTCTTCAAAGAATTTGATTCATTTGCTTACAAAATCTAGAGAACGGAATTCATAATAAAAACTACATTTTAAGTGAACATCTTGTTTAATGTAGTATCCATGTAATTTTTTTATATAGATAGAGTGAGCTTGTTAGTATTTTCTTGCAGGAATCAGAATCGGATATTGGAGACAAATTTGTGATGGATATTAGAAATTATGTGTCCATGGTTTCAGGTCATGCTGCTGCACCAGCATGTCTTATACTCTTTGGGGTGAACTATACTTTTCTGGCTTCCTTTTCTGTTGTACTTGGGGACTATAATCAGTTTTATGACTATTTTCCTGTGTCTTCATGCTGCATTGGTGAATTTGTAGGAGGATACTCATGCCACAGAACCTGTCCTTCACAAACTGGGTATGATTACTGCCTTATGGTACATCTTTTCAATGTTACTTCGTGACAAGTGAAATCTATTAAGACAAAACACATATTTCTCGAAAAATTTCATTTGTTTTTGTTGGTACCAGCCTACCTCCTTTTTTCACCTCTTTTGCTCTGGCTGACTCTGAAAAGATAACTACGATTGTGGTAATATATAGAAAATTACTGTGCCTGAAAACTTGTTAATGAAGCTTGTTTGCATTGCAGATTATGCCATGCCTGCAGAAACTGTTATTGTGGGTGATCAAATTGGCGAGTTTTTACATAAATGTGGTAATGAATCAAGGAATGTTCAGTTGCGGAAAGATGAGATCAGAGTTCTCGCTGGCTTAATATTTGCAAGAGATAGACACAGACCTGCTCGTAAGTTTCCGTGGTTTTAATATTAGCTTCTAAAAACTACAGTACATCGAGAGACACACCTTATCTTTACTATGCTAGGTTAAATATTTCAGCATCTTTCTTTCATGTTGTGCTGATTATGTGTTTACAGATTAAAATCTCGTCTTTTCATTTTACTCAATTTGTTGAACTAAATGAAGCAGAGGCTGAAAGAATTCAGTTTGACACTGCAATATCAAGGGGAATGTCATCGGTTGATCTGAGGTACAAGGCGGCTAATGTCAATGTTAGTCGCCCTAGATGTCCTTCGACGCTTCTGACTGCCAAAAGAAGAGGAGAAGCAGAGGTTCTGGATGGCGAGCAAATTCTAGATGACATAGATAATATTGTAAGCATCTGAAGCCAATCTTTTATCTATTCCTGAAATTAATTTGGTTACTAAACTGACTTGAAATTTCAGTTAGAAAACCATATCTGGGAGAATGATCCATATCTCGGAGTAATAAAACGAAGAAAATACTCAATTGGTTTGGAGGAGAAGCCAAAAATCATGTCCTCCCTTGTATTTCATCAAGTGAATGGGTAACGATCAGATCAACAAGTTTCATAACATGAATCTGTCCCTTTTGACCCATCTAAGTTTTTTTTTTGGTTTGCTTACTCAGATCTGACGATCAGGATCTTTTAGTCGATGGTGCCGGAATCAAAACCGGCGACCAATTCCAAGTATACCTCCCTGATCTCAAAGTGGCTGAAGCATCACTAAATGCTGTTACTTCTCAGCTTAGAAATCTCAAGTCTAAGCCAAATAAACCGCAAATCGTTGGAGGTTTTGCTTTCGTTGGTAACAGTCGCGGTGACTTGTTCTTTGGTCGTCCAGACGCAGACAGCTCACCGTTTTTAGAGAATTTCCCGGAGTTACGGTTTGGCGGTATATTCTGCGACAATGAAATAGGACGCAACTTATTCGTGGAGGAGGGAGAGGAAAAGAAAGAAGTGAGCATCCGAAGATTTCTTCACGTTTATAGTTCGGTATATCTTATTGTCTCGTATACTTCTTAATGTTAAGGTGTCTGTTTGTTTTATGTTATTGAGAGATTAATAAGTTAACTTAAAAAACCATTATTTCATATCATATTAGATAACTTAAAATTTTCAAGTCAGTCACAATATTTGCCATTCATGACATTTGACGTATCAGTCTACTTTTGTCATCTCTTTTACATCATTGGTGGTGGGGGCGACACATAACAAGGCGGCGACTTCATTGTCATCTCTCTCGCATCATCCATTGGTGGTGGTGGCGGTGTTGCATAACAAGGTGGAGTCCGTACCACTGCCTCCTCGGACATATCTCTCGCATCATCCATTGGTGGTGGTGATGGTGGACATTTGCCGATTCAATCCCCTTCCTCCTTCGGCATCTCTCTTGCATCATCCATTGGTGGTGGTGTTGGTGGACATTTGCCGATGCAATCCCCTTCCTCCTTCGGCATCTCTCTCGGATCATTCATTGGTGGTGGTGTTGGTGGACATTTGCCGATGCAATCCCCTTCCTCCTTCGGCATCTCTCTCGCATCACTTGAAGCAAAACCTTAACAAAACAAACACAACAATTTCAATAACGAAACCAAATTCAAAATGCCTAACTCTCAATACATTAGAAAGATGATGTTTCAACGGTTTTGACTTTTGAGTATTAACAAAAATGATGAATTACAAGCTTGAAAGATGATATAGTATCATAAGTAATTAAAGAAAAGAGAAAAGAGAAATGCATACAAAATGCAATGAGGGCGACCAAGAAGACAAGCTTCAGAGTCATTTTTCTCATATTGTTAATTTGTATTTTTTTTCACTTGTTTACAAATTATTTAGATTGTAAGTGATGATGAGAGAGCTCTGATTCTCCTTTTTATATAGGGGAATTACCCTGCATTGTTACGTTGAGTAAGATAATAAATGTTTTGAATGAATAGATAATTTACCAAGTCTTAGTTACATGCAATTTGAAATATTACCAACATAATCTCTCTCAAATTTTGTAAATTAGTTCAATGCATGGCACATTAATTATTGTGTCTTAGCAATATTTTTGGTCAGCACAAATTCTTAACTTTTAACCTCATCATTTAGTTGACAAATAAAAAACCTAACCTTAGTCAATAGGAGATACTCAATTGGGATATAATGAGTTGATTCTTCACCTTAATTTAAACTCATCAGATTCTCTCTCACACAAACAAATAAAAAGGAAACCAAAACAAAAAAGGAAACAAACCCATCTAAAAAAAAGGAAAAAAGCTAACGAAAGAAAAAGGAAATTACAAGTGATTATCAATTTCCTTTTTCTTTTGAACCCCTTTGCTTATAAATACTCTCTCACGGAGCTTCTTCTAATTCTTCATTAGAGAAAAAAAATTAAAACTCTCTCTATTTCTCGCTTCTTATTCTTCTTCTTCTTCTTCTTCTTCTCTTCTTCAGCGAATGTCTTTTATACAGAGACTCTGTGAATTCCGATGATCCAATTAGTAGAAAAGCCGATGATGATCTCTGAAACATCTCTGATTGATCGGAGCGGTATTCATTGATTGAATGATGACCTTCGTCTTCAGTCTAAATCAAGATCGATTTCAGTTCACCGGATAATGGTCTAGCAACGCCCAGCCGCTTTGACCGGAGACTACGAGGAAAAAAGAGTATAGCGAAGAGAGGTTTGTATAGTCATCGTCGTCGTTTATCTTGAGAATTGGTGATATGTGAACAAGTTTCAGAACAACCACTACTCCTGATTATTTCACAACCTCCAGGTATATTTTCCTTTCTTACCTTTTTTTTATATTATAAAACATAATAATTTTGATTTAAAAAAAACTATTTCTATTTTCCACTTCTGATTTAAAATTAAATATCAAAGTTTTTCAAATATTTTTTAAATTAATACCGTTTTGCGTTTTCATTTAACTAAATATTTTAGTTAAGCAAAATATATTTTTCCTAAAATAAAAATCAATTCTAAGTGTTAAATTTAAGATATGTTGAAAATTAACCGGACTTAGCATCCCGTCCTTTTGGTCCGTAAGTCTTGCGGTGTATAAGTTTATCATGTTTTTCACATATTTTAAATTTAACACTTAGTTTTTAAGGTTTTTTTTATAAATAATGTTTTAAATAAAAATTTTGATATTTAAATAAAAAAATTTTAATTAACCAATTCTAAGTGTTAAATTTAAGATACGTTGAAAACTAACCGGACTTAGCATCCCGTCCTTTTGGTCCGTAAGTCTTGCGGTGTATAAGTTCAACATGTTTTTCACGTATTTTAAGTTTAACACTTAGGTTATGGGTTTTTATTTTATAAATAATGTTTTAAATAAAAAAATTTGATATTTAACTAAAAAAATTTTAATTAACAATTTTTTTATAAAATAAAAACCAATTCTAAATGTTAAATTTAAAATACGTTGAAAACTAACCGGACTTAGCATCCCGTCCTTTTGGTCCGTAAGTCTTGCGGTGTATAAGTTCAATAGGTTTTTCACGTATTTTAAATTTAACACTTAGTTTAAGGTTTTTTTTTATAAATTATCTTTTAAATAAAAAACTTTGATATTTAACTAAAAAATTTTAATTAACCAAAATATTTATAAAATAAAAACCAATTTTAAGTGTTAAATTTAAAATACATTGAAAACAAACCGGACTTAGCATCCCGTCCTTTTGGTCCGTAAAGTCTTGCGGTGTATAAGTTCAACATGTTTTTCACGTATTTAAAATTTAACACTTAGGTGTTGTTTTTATAAATAATGTTTTAAATAAAAACTTTGATATTTAACTAAAACTTTTTTAATTAACAAAAAATTTTATAAAACAAAAACCAGTTCTAAGTGTTCAATTTAAAATACGTTGAAAACTAACCGGACTTAGCATCCCGTCTTTTTGGTCCGTAAGTCTTGCGATGTATAAGTTCAATATGTTTTTCACGTATTTTAAATTTAACACTTAGTTTAAGGTTTTTTTTTGTTTTAAATAAAAAAATTTGATATTTAGCTAAAAAAATGAGAAATTGTTAAAAATGCCCCTTTTTCAATACCCCTTTTCAAAAATGCCCCCTTTGAGAGTCCATTTTTAAGTTTGCCCTCTTTTAATTTTTAATGACCATTTTACCCTTATTTGAAACAAAATTAGGTCCACAAAATACAAAATATTTTTTGGCGGGAAAAGTGATCCCGCAATTTTCCCGCCAAAACACTTGTAAAAAACCTTTAAAATACCTTGTAAAATTTTCCCGTAAAATTTTTCCCGCCAAAAAATTTTCCCGCCAAAAAATTTTTTTGCGGGAAAAGTGATTCCGCAATTTTTTTTTTGGCGGGAAAATTTTTGGCGGGAAAAATTTACAAGGTATTTTAAAGGTTTTTTACAAGTGTTTTGTAAGGTTTTACAATGTATTTTAAAAGGTTTTACAAGGTACTTATTAGGTTTTATAAGGTATTTATAACTTGTAAAACCTTATAAAAAACTTGTAAAACCTTATAACTTGTAAAAACCTTATAAAATAGCTTGTAAAATCTTATAATATCTTGTAAATACGTTGTAAAACCTTTTAAAATACATTGTAAAACCTTATAAATACCTTGTAAAAAACCTTTAAAATACCTTGTAAATTTTTGGCGGGAAAAATTTTCCCGCCAAAAATTTAACGCCAAAAAAATTGCGGAATCACTTTTCCCGCAAAAAAAATTTTTTGGCGGGAAAAATTTTACGGGAAAATTTTACAAGGTATTTTAAAGGTTTTTTACAAGGTTTTACAAGTGTTTTGGCGGGAAAAATTGCGGGATCAATTTTCCCGCCAAAAAATATTTTGTATTTTGTAGACCTAATTTTGTTATATTTCCTTATATATTTGTGATATATTTTATTAAAAGAAGGGTAATTTAGTCATTTTGTACATAAAAAGGGGTATTTTTAAAAATGGACAGCCAAAGGGGGCATTTTTGAAAAGGGGTATTGAAAAAGGGGCATTTTTGTGAGTCTCCCTAAAAAAATTTAATTAACCAAAAGTTTTATAAAATAAAAACCAATTTTAAGTGTTAAATTTAAAATATGTTGAAAACTAACCGGACTTAACATTCCGTCATTTTGGTCCGTAAATTTTGTGGTGTAATAAGTTCAACATGTTTTTCATTGTTTTTAAATTTAATATTTAGTAGAAATTTTAAGGTTTGTTTTTACAAATAATGTTTTAAGGTTTTTCCAAACGTAAATATGTATAAAATTTGGCTCTCTAATTAACTTCATAAACTTCCCCATCACGTACATTTGGTTACGCTAATTTAGCATTATTTCTTCTTACTAATATGCGGTTTACCACTCGGTTTTGTCTTGGTTTATTTGTTAAATTTAGGTTGGGTCATGATTAGATTCATTTTCCTAATAAAAAATATATATATATATATAAAATAATTTTTACTTTCTTTAACTTATGGAAATAGAAGTTTTTATGTCCAAGGAAAAAGCTAGCTCAATCTCAATGGATTTTAAAAGATAAAAATTTTTTTTATTGGATTTGACATAAATAAGACTTATAGAACATGAATAGAACAATTTCAACAGATTTAAAGCTAGTCGCAATTCTTTCTCGATTTCACTAGTGTGCGGGCAAGTTGGGAACGATGTGTGCACAATTGTCTTTAAGAAGATGTGGAAAGAACGGGTTCAACGGAAACATATGAGGCCAACAGTTAGCATCAATGGTCGAATATGCCTTGCAACACGCGATTCCAACGTTTCCAAACTTTCCACTGAAAACTGATTTGTATAGCTCGAGTACGCATCCATGGACGTTGAAGAGAGATGACCAACATTTCTCTAAATCGATAGGAGAACTCGGTGGAGATTTTGATTGTGGTGGTTCCTCATGAGCTACTACTCCTGGAGTAATCAAACCCGTAGCACATAAAACTACAACTAGTACTAAGGAGGCAATAGTTCTTGCTTTGTTTTCCATGTCTTTAATCAATCTTTATCGCTTTCTTCTTTTTCTTGCTTCTTTTCACTTTGATGTTTGGATGATTTGGTTATGTGAAGCAACTTAGAATTTATAGAGTGAGAACAAAAGGTATTAATTTACTTACAAATTAATGAGACAAGAGTTATATGTTTATAAATTATAACCTATAAGCAACGGAAGAATTTTAAAGATTTTCAAAAAGTAACCGATGTTGAGTGAATTCTATTACATAATTTTAGTTTGACCTAACTTCTTCATTTTGTCAAACTCATGGTAAAACGTTTAGTAAATATATTTCTACACAATGTTCCTTTCAACGATCTATTCTAACCCAAAGAACGAAAAACCATTTAGTTTATTTATTTGTTTTGCTTATATGTATTAAATTATGCCTCTCAGCAAATCTTTGCTTTGCTCACATACAACAAAACCAGAAGTTGTCGCCATTATCCAGCCAAAATCAGTTTAAATGGAATTTTACATCGAACCCAAAAAAAAAACGAGAAGACAAACATTTGAGAACCAAAAAAAAGAAGAGCCGGACTTGTTTTGATGTTCTTCAGCTACTTATTGCAATATGCAGAGAGAGAGACCTCATATGATAGATAAGCACATGAAAGTGAATCACGAAAAAGACAAGCCTCTAAACAGCGATCCCAAGGGACTTCTTGAACTTCTCTACCTCTAAGTAGACAGTTGAGTAAGGTAGGAACTCAGAGAAGTAATCTCCGCTTAAGTGGTTGATGGCTACAGCGAGTTTTGGGATCTCTAGTGTTTCTTCATTGGTTAGGGTTCTTATGAATCTTGCTGGATTGCCTCCCCATAGTTCACCTGATGGGATCCTTCTTCCTGGTGGCACAACAGAACCTGCTTCCAGGATTGACCGGGTCTCGACCAGAGATCCTTCCATTAGTATTGAGTGTTGGCCAATGATGCACTCTGGTTCGATGGTACATGATCTTAGAAGACTGTATGCGCCCACTGTCACGTACCTGTCGATAATTGTCTCTGCTGGTAATCCTGAAAATTTAAAGTAGACAGTTACCCCAGAATCAAATTTTGATTATCACAAGTAAGAACTGCAGAATTGAGTAAAGATTTAATGTGTTATGTAAAACAAACCAAAACATAATCTAGCCTTGATAGATAAATTTCATCAATGTGACCAGTTGAATAGATACTGTTCGAATCAAATAAATTCTTCAGACCCTATCAAACCAGAATGGTCTCTCTTCAAATGTTTATATATAAAAAACTTTGAGATGGACCCTTGCCTAAACCTTGGAGCAAAAACAAGCTCACATCCTTGTGATACAGCCTTTATCACCATAGAATCCCACTTCCAGTCACGAGTAACTAGAAAACCAAATCCTTGCAGAAGTCGCTCAAAAACCCTTTACTGACACATTGTTCCCAACTTTCTGCTAAACTTCCTACTTCTACACAAGATGATCGTGTGTGGTAGTGTCTACAACCTACCGTGCTACTCTATTCAACTCTCAATATTAACCTTAATCTTCAGTCAGTTTCTTGATTCCTATAACGCTAATCACCTAAAGAACAACACGTTTACACACACATCCTCGGCGAAGTTAAAACGCAATAATGCCACAGTTCACTAGACGATTCTTCATGCAAGAAAATTTGTACACAAGAGAACACTATGTTGTAGAACCAATTTACTTTATTATCCATCTAAGTTTTCGAATCTTCAATAAGCTTTTTCTAACTGAAAATAGACGATGAATACCCCTAAATCCCAATCAACATTGTCTTGATTCCATACCAAAAACTGGATAATCAGAACACAAATTTCCGAAAATGGAGATAACAATAACCTGTTGGGGATGACCAGGCGGCATGAACAACACACCGTTCCTGTACATTTGAGCAGAATCCAACACTGATTTTGTTGAGATCGCCGCGCAAAACGGCACCGTTCCAGACAGACGAGCCGTCCCAGACTGTGACCTGACCAGCCAGCACAACGTTGGGCGCCACGTAAGCATCAACGGCTACCTTCGGAAGCCACTGTCCCAGAGGAATGATCTGACGTTGGCCTCTGTAGTCCCATTTCACACGATCCGGCGACGGCGACACCGTCAATTGCGGCTTAGGCACCTCTGTTTTCGTCGCCAACGCCGCTTCCGCAGCGAAGCAACGACGGATCAGGTGAGAAGTAACTCCTCGCCGAGACAATCGAGTTATTGAAGTCGCCATTGCTATGGATTTTGGATTCCTTCAAGGATTTGCAAAGAGGAAAAGAGAGAGAGAGTGGTCGTCGAAAGATTCACCTGAAATTAAACGAGATACATATTGGGCTTTTTAACGGACCAATGATCTATAAGCCCAATAATAAGTAAAACGTCGTCGTTTCATTAATTATGTGGATGTAATTATTGTCAAGTGGCATTTGAAAACCAAATTAAACCAGATCCCAAACAAACTCCACAAACTGATACCAGATTCAAAAACCAAAGTGGATGTTGTATCATTGGTGAAATTTTGATTATATTCACAAATCCGAAAATGGTACAAACAAATCCAGATCTTACAATCAAATTGAAATAAAACCAAACAGAACCGGTTTTTCTGGCTACAATAGTTAACCGGAATAGATGTGGACGTTAATGGCGATGGTGAAGATAGTGATGAGACCAAAGAAGATGATTGCGTGAACGAGAATCGACGCGCCACTCGTCTGCATATTGCCGAATTCGACAACTCGACCTCCCGCCGGAATCTGGAAAAGAAGTCCCGGCGATAGAACTACGAAGAGGATCACTGCGATCAACACTGGGCCCCAATCCGCCATAACTTGTTGTTCTAAAGAGAGAAAATGAATTTGGAGAGAGAAAGAGAGAGAGTGGTGAAGGAGCTGGAGTTTTTTTTGTTTTAGTTAGAGACGAAGCTTCTCGTGTGATGTGAAAGCTAATGGTGTGTTGTTGATATCCACGTGGACATACTTTAGGTTTAATCAAATACTATTATTTATTTTGGGGGAAAATATTTCGAACAACGTGAATCTTATACATATGGGCTTTTTGTTTTCGGCCCAGTATGCTAATTCATATCTAATGTTTGATGATCCATATACATGAAGCTAAGCAGCTTTGGGCTTTGGTATTGCTGTGAGCCTGTGACATTAATTCTTTTCTTTTTTTTTGGTCAAAATTGTTGTGACATCAACACTTTTCTTTCTTGGTCAAAATTGTTGTAACATTAATTAATTCATGATACTATTTTAACATTAAAATATTCAAAATTTCTATATGAAAATTTCTGTATACTATTTTTTGATTCAGACATATTTCATAACCATGTATGGAACAAATCCTTAATACATTGTAAAAATGAGACAGAGTGGATAGTTTTTTTTTTTTTTAATCTACACGTTTTATCCAGAGAGAACATAGAACTTTTAATCTCCTAAATAAATTAATCTGTTTTAAGAAAAAATCAGTTTGAATTTTCTGTCGTAGACGAAATCTAAATGCTAAAAAGAAAGAGTAAAGACAAATCCAATTATCAAACATATATAAAAATAAAATCCAAAAATGTATCAACTCGTGTGTAATAATGACCATAAATAGCTAATGACGATAACACCCTTTTCCAAATGAGAAACAAATCTCTGATCCACTTGTATCACTACTCATTACTTCTCAAATCTTGAGGATATAATTGTCAACAACTAAATATAAGAAATCAATATATTGCCAAAATAAAAAATAAAAAGGTAGCGATCGTCCAAATTCGACAGAGCATCGAAAATCAAGAATCCGATTGGGGGAAAATCGCAAAGTAAAACGTGTTTTCAGAGAGAAAAATCACAGAATATTTCTTTCTTTCTAATTTTCTTACATTTTTCCCATCACTTTCCCGGGAGAATCTCTGTAATCCTTCTCTTCTCACAAATCGTCGTTTTCTCTCTTGCCGTTATCTTTCTCACGAACATTTTGAGAAAGGAGGAGAGAAGAGCATCTACGAAACGGAACTAATCCCAACTTCGTTTAGCTCAGTTTTTTAATCCATTTGTTGACCCGACGAATTTCGCCTGGTAATAGCTTTGATTCCACGAGTTTTCTGATTCTTAATTAGTGTTTCTTCTTTCGCGTTTGCTTTGATTAGCTTCGATTCCAGAAAAACCTTCCTTATTCGAATTTTTGTTAATCATTTCGTAAGCGTTGACGATTCCGAGGGTTTGATTTCTTCTAAATCATCATATACAGTAGAAATGGCTAACCAAGGCGGGTCATCAAGACGGAGCTTATCTGTTACGACTGCGTCATTGCACGGAAAGAAGAAATCCATGGATATTGGTGAACGAGGTCCCGACACTGGCCGGAGATCTCTAACTGTTTCTCGTTCTCCTTTGTAAGTCTCTTCTCGGTCACTCAATCTTATATATAAACCCTAATTTATTATCGTATTCAATTGATAGAGAACAATTAGCTCCTCAGGATTCTAGGCGTAAATTAGTTTTATTTATCTTCTTTCCATTGATGCTATTGTGATTTGGTATATGATCATTTGGATATGGAGCAGGGGTTTAACAGGAGGTGAGCGAACTGTTAAACGGTTGAGGCTTTCGAAAGCTCTTACAGTACCAGCAACAACAACTATATATGAAGCTTGTAAAAGGATGGCTTCCCGACGAGTTGATGCTTTGTTGTTGACTGACTCTAATGAAATGCTTTGTGGGATTCTTACTGATAAGGTCTGACACTATGACATGGTAAAAGTTTTAGGACATATGGAAGGAAATGGAGACTTTATTGATCTCTCTGTGTGTGTCGTCTTTTTTGGATTTTCAGGATATAGCTACAAGAGTGATTTCACAGGAAGTTAATGTCGAGGAAACACCTGTATCCAAGGTTATGACGAAGAACCCAATGTTTGTTCTCTCTGAAACACTTGCTGTTGAAGCCCTCCAAAAGATGGTCCAAGGTTTGTCTGAATGTTTTTAAGCTAGAGAAACTTGATAATTATCTGATTGCTGTGTCTAGATCCTTAATGAGGCTATATCTTAACCTAACCTACTACAGGAAAATTCAGACATCTGCCTGTTGTTGAAAATGGCGAAGTTATTGCTTTATTAGATATAGCAAAGTGTTTGTATGATGCGATTGCTCGTATGGAGAGGGCAGCTGAGAAAGGTAAGGCAATAGCTGCTGCTGTTGAAGGTGTTGAAAAAAGTTGGGGGACAAACACTTCAGGTAGGCGAAGAACTGCTCAAATCTCATTTATTATTTGCTTCTTATTTCATCGGATTTTGAAATGTTCAGTATGTTGATTTTTTTCATTTAGTTCCCAACACTTTCATTGAAACACTACGAGACCGGATGTTTAGACCTTCTTTATCAACAATTATACCAGATGATACAAAGTAGGTAATCTCTTTTTTTTTTCTAATTAAATTCTTTTTACAATCTTGTTTGAGTGTTTCCTGTCTCATTTGTTGTTTTAACTTAACACTGCTGTTTGTTCAGGGTTTTGAAAGTCTCACCGACCGACACAGTGTTGACTGTAGCAAAGAAGATGGTTGAATTTCAATTAAGCTGTGCAGTCGTGATTATCGAGGACAAGCTTCGAGGGATATTTACGTTAGTTCTCCCTTCTAAAAGCCTTTGAAGTTTTGTCTTCTTTACCCTATAGTATTAGTTTACTGATATAGTATTAGTTGTTAAATAACTTGTTAAATAGATTATCGCTGGCTATACTCTTCTGTCTTTCTTTTTAATACTTATCACTAACTTTCAAGAGTTTTGTTTCTCATTTATCTAGTTCCAAGGATATACTGATGCGGGTTGTGGCTGAAAATCTTTCTCCATCTGAGACTCTAGTGGAAACGGTAGGATTAATAGATTAGTCTCCTTTTCAGGGTCTTGTATTATTCAAGTTTCTAGTTTTAAGTTTTGGATCAATTTTTCAACCGTCTTAGACTCTTATTTCCAGTTTAGTGTTAGTTGCTCCTTTTTCTTTAATTTAATTGTTTGTTCTTATTTACTAATGCATAGGTTATGACTCAAAATCCAGAATCTACGATAGTTGACACACCAATTGTTGAAGCTCTGCACATCATGCATGAGGGAAAATTCTTACACCTTCCCGTTACTGACAAAGGTAAGAAGTCTAGGACCTTTTCTATTGTAAAGTCTTACAAAAACTAAAAAGGCAAACGCATGTAAACTATAAATGGGTTTCTGATTGCAGAAGGAGATGTAGTTGCAGTTGTCGATGTAATCCATGTCACTCACGCTGCTGTTGCCACAGTAAGTCCCATCTCTTGAACCGTCTGTGACTTGTTTCGTTCCACTGTTCTCTTTTCTCTAGATACATGTTTTCAATCTGGTAGTTATTTTGATGTGTTCAGGCTGGAACTACTGCGGGAATAGGTAATGAGGCGACAAACACAATGATGCAAAAGTTTTGGGATTCAGCAATGGCATTGTCTCCTAATGAGGACGATGAGGACTCGAGAAGGTTTTTAGCTAGTCTCACTTTTTATCCACTTTTTATCGAGTTTCTTTTCAAATAAAGAAATAAAGCTTAGTTTTGCTGAATTGGTTGGCAATATGGGGAACAATTTGTTTCAGTGAGAGCTCCATGAAAGTTGCTTCCGAAGCTGAGACAGGAAAATCTTTCCCTTTTGCAAATACATTTTCGTTCAAGATTGAAGACAAAAAGCACAGGAAACACAGATTCATAAGCGGTAAACATAATCTTTGTTTTTTGTTCATCAAGTAAATAGTTGTAGTCTTGCGTTTAGTTAAACTGGATTGGGTCTTAAATTGCAGACACTCGGAGTTTGACAGAGGTGATAACCGCGATCATTCAGAGGGTAGGGGATGATATCGATCCAGATAACTTACCCCAAATTTTGGTAAATATTTTCTTTATGTAAGACAATGATGCAATCTAATTCTTATCTCGTCACCCCTGAAATGTTAAAATGATGGTTATAATGTGCAGTATGAAGACGAAGACCATGATAAAGTGTTGTTGGCTTCAGATAGTGACCTTCAAGCAGCCATAGAACATGCAAAATCAATTGGCTGGAAGGTAAAGAACGCTTTCCTCCTGCTTTAAAGCTTTGGTTGATATAATTAAAGAACATCAAGAACCTTCATGAGATTGCCCATAAACCCCTTTTGCTTTCTTAATTGATTTGATCACTATAAATTACAGAGTCTGAGATTACATTTGGATGATTCAAGAGAAGGCAAAGGAAGAAGAAGGAGAAGAGCATCAGGATCAGCAGAGTCAATGGAGTATGTAGAGACAGACGCTTGGGCTGCTGCTTATAGTGGAGTTGCGGCTGGTGCAGCATTAGTAGCTGGTCTTGGTTTTATGGCTTTTCTCAGAAAATTCGGTCATTGATTCCTCAAAAACACTACAAAAAGTGTTTCTTTAACAGAACAATACAAACAAAAAAAGAAAAACAGACAGATTTTGAAGGTTTTGTCTGAAATATTTTTATATACAAAGTCATCTTTGAAATATTTTAGGCTTCATGATATCAAAACAACAAATATCTAAAACTAAGACATCAATGAGGAATTCAAGAACAAGGCTTAGAATCTTTGATTAAACTGATCTCACTATTGTCAAAAAAATAAAACTCAAACAGAACAAGGGCTTTGCCATGTAGAGATATCTGCTATAAGTTCCCGAAGTTTATCGATAAGTTCTTTGACATGAACATTCTTCTTTGCAATCTCCTGCATGCACAAAAGCTTCAGTTTATTAATGCCAACCGAGAAGAAAAATATAATCACTTCCCATAATTATTAACAACGAAATCAAAATGACCAGATGACTGAAATGTATTCAAGAAATTATCAACATTTCCATGGTTCTAGAACCGCTTAAGCTATAATGATACAAACACTTACACTACACAGTGGAAAAAAGAACACTTACTACAAGGAAATATGAATCAAATTCAATGCTATATAAGTTACAGTTTACAGAAATCGACACCAAAAACTGTAGCAATGTAGTAAAATTCTGATAGAAAATGAAAGAGATGAAAATTGCAGAAAGCTTTACCATTCTGAGACTTAAGGCTTGCGCTTCCAACTTTTCGATTTCGTCTTCACTTTCAGGAGATCCGAAACCATTTTCCATTTCAGATGCTTTTGCCTGTAATGGATGAACAAAAATCAAGATTAGGAAACTAAAAGCTCTCATTCGAAATTAGCTAAAGAGATGCAGGGCAAGTTCGCAACAAATGAAGAACAAGACAACTCAACAAGCATTAGATCCTCCATCTAAACTCTCTACATTCCTCAAGACTTTCTACAAGTACTTCGATTGGATCAAGCTGCAGATTGATTCGAAGATTTCCTAATCTATATCTCGAGAAGCCCTAGGAATTCAAATTTCCTCAGTCCAGAAACAAATCTCAGAACAAAAGGCTTCTCGAAATAGTTAGTAACATCACATTATGTTCAATACCTTGTGCGAATTTGGAATCGCAGCAAGAACAGCACGAAGCGAAGTCACTGAGTTCTTATACCGAAGACTCGCCTCATCCAAAACACTATTTCCGCTTCCTCCGCCGCCACCACCACCACCAGATTCCGAATGATGCGATGTTCCATCAATCGCAGCCGCATCGACAGAAACGAGAGCCGAACCATTAGAACCCGTCGCCGTCGCAGCGGAACTCGGGGTAGCTGAAGTAGACCACAAAGAAGGATTACAAAGCTCATCATTCATGGCTGAAATTATCTGAAAAGCCGCTTCAATAGTTTCTTCTAAATGCTTCTCTCCTTCCAACGCTAGCTCCTGTGTCGTCATCGTCGTCTTCGAAACCTGTCTCTTCTCCAGCACACTGAACACGGATTTTCACGGCATCGTTTTACTAAACTATTAATACGGCGTCGTTTTACTCAACTATTAATGCGACGTCGTTTACCAAACTATATAATATATTAATAATATAGTTTTTATAGATTAATAAAAATAGAAAACAATCAGGTACATCGCTATCCACCTTATCCACTAGTACTCCAATCCATTTGACAAAAACTATCTAAAACGTTTTTTTTTAATCTTTGATCCAATCACAACGCATAGATCCAATGGACAATAACAACAACAACAACCAACCACCACCACCAACCTCCGTCTATCCACCTGGCTCCGCCGTCACAACCGTAATCCCTCCTCCTCCATCTGGATCTACATCAATAGTGACCGGAGGAGGAGCGACGTACCACCACCTCCTCCAGCAACAACAACAACAGCTTCAAATGTTCTGGAAATACCAGAGACAAGAGATCGAACAGGTAAACGATTTCAAAAACCATCAGCTTCCTCTAGCTCGGATCAAAAAAATCATGAAAGCTGATGAAGATGTGCGTATGATCTCCGCCGAAGCACCGATTCTCTTCGCCAAAGCTTGTGAGCTTTTCATTCTCGAGCTTACGATTAGATCTTGGCTTCACGCTGAAGAGAACAAACGTCGTACGCTTCAGAAAAACGATATCGCTGCTGCGATTACTAGAACCGATATCTTCGATTTCCTTGTTGATATTGTTCCTAGGGAAGAGATCAAGGAAGAGGAAGATGCTGCGGCGGCGGCTCTTGGTGGAGGAGGTATGGTTCCTCCCGCCGCGAGCGGTGTTCCTTATTACTATCCACCGATGGGACAACCGGCGGTTCCTGGAGGGATGATGATTGGAAGACCGGCGATGGATCCTAGCGGTGTTTATGCTCAGCCTCCTTCTCAGGCATGGCAAAGCGTTTGGCAGAATTCAGCTGGTGGTGATGATGTGTCTTATGGAAGTGGAGGAAGTAGCGGCCATGGTAATCTCGATAGCCAAGGGTAAGTGAAATTCTAGTAATTTTCAGCAATGTAGCTTGTTGAATTCGATTATCAATGGTTATTGAGATTCTTCATAAGCTTGAAATTGATTAGTCCTAGAGGAATTTGCTGTTATGTTATCATCTTCATTGATTCTCATCAAATAAGCTAAAATGCTAATACTTATGTTTAGTCCCTTGTTAGTCTGTCAAAGAACTTAGCTCATTTCTTCAGCTTCATAAACAAAAACTTTTGTAAATATGACTCACATCTTTCACTTCTTTGGAACAATGTTGTACAGTTAAGCTATGGAACCAGAAGCTGAGAGGTTAAATCATCATCGATCTGATTATTATGTCTGTTGAGAGAGAGAGAGAACAAACAAAAGAAAGCTCTTTTAATTCTTTCTGTTAACTTATAAGTTATTGCAGCAAAACAGCAGACTTACTAAACTATATACTATTAATCTAATGTGCAGCAGATTCTAATTTATGTTTTTGCATTCTTTTTGAGTCTTTCTCCTACTCTAGTAATGAGCAGAGCATATTTTTGGATATCTCGAGTTTTTCAAGTGTTCTTTTAAAGGAGCCTAAAGATGACAAGTTTTAAAATTTTGTAAATCTCAGGGAAACTCAAATACTTTTCTTTTGTTGATCAAAATGATATTGGCTAGTTTGGTTCTATGTTTGTGTATTTTCAGTTGCTGTGAATCAGAGTGTTAACTTACAGCCGAGATGTTATCAATTGGTGGTAATTTTGAACCGGTTTAGAAAGAGACCCAATAAAGTATAGGCCCAATAAAGTATGATGTTAAAATCATCTTAATGCCCAATAAAGGCCCGGGGAGGCCCATATCTTTCACCAATAGACGCAATCGGACGGTGACTCTCTTTCTCTCCGTGCCGCTTTGTAATTCTCCTTTCTCCTTTCTCTCCTGTTCTTCTCTCTCTCTCTCTTGGTTCGTCTGCCTCGGCTAGGGTTTATCAGTGGTTTGTCAATGGAGGCTTCATCGTCTCAGCCATCCGATTCTTCTGACCAAACTGCTTCTAAGTTCCTTTCTGACCTCCCGTCTCGCGGTTTCTTGTCTTCTACCGTAGTCTCTTCCAATCCGGTAATTTGACTCACTCATTACCGCCTTTTTTGTTATTTAGTTGTAAGTTCTATATTGGATTCCGAATTTTGTAATTTTTTGGGTTTTACAAAGTGATTGGCTTTTATATGCTTCTTCAATTTTGGTTCCAAATTAAAAACTCATTGGTCGTCCAGACAACACGCTCAATCTGATTGAGTCAATCAGATCTTGCTCACTCGATTGTAGTTCCAGATCGTTTGGTTTGGGTAGAATTTAAGCAGATAATTTTTGTCTGAATTGTTATTGCCTATAGGCTCAAAGTTTTTACCATTTCCATGTATATATGCTTAAAGCTTTGAGATTTGTGATTGAATTGTGTAATGATAAGTACAAGAGTTCACTTACTAATCTGGCCTAATACTATACTGCTTCAGTTCATGACAATCAATCTTGTTAATTACTGCTTTGAATCGTTGTGTTGCTGTCAAAAAATGGACTCAGAAATGCTTAGTTCTTATTTCCGATCATATTGGACATTGACTACTCTTGTTTTACAATTTCTTTTCTTGCAAAATCCTTCAGTTCTAGTTTTCCTGTGAATGCATTTACTTGTCAGGATCTCAAATTCCAGAGTGTTTCTTTCCTTGAAGTTATTTCATCTATTTTTGTGATAATAGCTTCGTTCTTTAAAGCTTAATCATACATTTAGTAACTTTCTTTTCTCTAAGATTTCAGGGAAGCATGCGGGTCTACATTTGTGAGCATGACACATCTCCCCCAGGTTATTCTTTTCTAAAAACTCCATTCTTTTTTCAGTTTTGTTCGACGAGTTGTTTTCTTAGAGACAGTTTCTTTCAGCAATCTCACAAAGCAATTCCTTTTCATTTTCTCTCTCGCTGAGATATGGCTACATTGTAAAAGTAATTGAGAGCCACTGGATTATCAATTTCAGAATAAGCTGCGTTTCAGTAACAAGTCATTGTTTCTTGTAGAATTTTTTTGTTAACTGTCTTGCTAAAAACTCCTAACTTAATTTTTTTTGTGTCATATATCCAGAAGGACAGCACATCAAAACAAACCAGCAAAATATACTAATCAGATCTCTCTTGTTAAAGAAGCAAAAAGGTGAATCTAGTTCTAAAGACTCAAAAGGAACTGCTGAAGATGGTCCTAAAAAGAGGTAACAACAACACGTGATTTGTTCTTGCCTCCCTCGTGTGACTAATCTCACTGACTTAAAATCTCTAAACTTATACTCTCTTATGAGAATTGTCCATTTCTCTTATTGGCTACATAAATGGGGTTTTTCATCTTTTACTGTTTCTTAATCGTAGGGCTGCAAATAGGGCTCTGGACGACAGAAGCTCAGCTAAAAGAGCTGCTAATGCATCTAGACAAGGTTATCTCTTTATACCTTTATTTCTATTTGATTTAATTTTCAAGATCATATGTCACTTGGACTTCAAACAATGAATTTCTTCTGCACAGAAGGATCAAGCAGTCGCACTGGCGAAAGAGACTTTCAGTCTTTGACCGTTGAGAAGCTCCGTGCCCTGCTCAAGGAGAAGGGCCTTCCAACAAAAGGAAGAAAGGCAAGTCAGATTATATGTCAATGTCTTCTTCTTTTTTTTAAATCTCTGTTAAAACTCTTGAAAGCTTCTCAATCTTGTATTCGCAATAAATCTTAAAGCGTTTATCTTCAACTAGATTGTGTTGCTTCCGGTTTTTGTTTATCGTGGCTCTTGTACCACTGATTGATTATGGAACTTGACTGGTTTTGCAGGATGAGCTCATAGCGCGTCTGAAGAGTGCCAACTGAAATCAAGTTGAGAAATCGCCCTGGTGAATATATGTATCTTTAGAGGTTTCCCAACTAGGAGAAAATTGTGATATGAAAATTGTTGTTGTTCTTGATCAAATACAAATCCTTTTGATCTCATCTGGAGAATTTGTTATCAGGAATTAGGCCACTTTAATTTATGAATCCGGTTTGGTGACCTTTGTAACATGGATTTCATCTTTTGATATGTGAAGCAAACCAAACCAGAAGGTCTTGGTGTAACCAAAAGTATGATGGAATTACTTTGGGGCTATATTAAGTACAACACAATGGTCAAGAGTTTAATAATCAAAGGAGAATTAGGTAAGGCAAAACAACTTTTGACCCGCAAGTGAGACATGAAAAATTTCAATACCTGTTCACCTACCAAAAAGTGAAACCAAGTAATCCTTTTGTGGCGGATTTGATTAAAAAATTACAAACACATAAACCGTTGTTTATTTTTGGTTATTATGGGATAAAATGAAGGAAAGAAAAGAATAGGGCTAAAATTTTAGGTTTTATGTATTAGAATTTAGGATTTAATCGTGAAAATCTAGTGTTAAATTTCTAAAGTATTTGTTAATTATCAATAGTAAAATTTTAGTTTATTTTCAAAACTTCTTGTTTTTATTCAGCTGATATTAAAATGATTTCTAATATTCTAGCATCATCAAAATTAATGGGACTCAAAACCACGAGTCTCTTTGGACGGTGAAAATGAAGTTGTGAGAACGAAAAATGAAAGAGAAAGTACTTTATAAGAACGACAATTGTTTTAATTTTTTGTAGTTGTCGTTATGACAAATAATTGTGTCAAATCAAAGCAAAGAATGGGGACACCTGTGGACATTTCTAATAAGTAGAAACTCGTTGCGATGCTTATGGTTCAGAGCTTTTGTACTTAAAGGACCCAGTTCTACAAACGGCGCCGTTTTCTAGCCACAACGTGACAGGCTCACACCAATCTTACATATTTTCCCCATATTTTGCATATGAACTAATTAATTAACCATGGGTTCTCGTTTTTTCATTTCGCATACAATTTCTGTTTATTGAATACTTCACATAGACGGTTACACTAATAATAAGTTCCGAAGGTAAATCATCCATTTTTAAATAGACTCCAAATCCAATTTGAGTTAAAGGATTCAACCTATCCCAAAAAAACATTGAGAATCAATCAATTATTAAAGCTGGATTACAAAAGAAATTTATGCATCATTTAAAAAAATATATACCCTGTATTTCATATCAATATACATAAAAAATATAAACCATTACACTACATTTTCTCGTCTATTTTAATTAAATGAGTTAGTGAAGAAACTTAGTAGATATTTGTTTTTTAATGAGTAGGCGATAAATATGAAATATCTAGAACTAAGTATAGATGAGACAAAGAGGTTGTATTATTTTTTTAAATGTGGATGAATTTCGGAAAACACGAGCTTAAAAAGAAGTCAATAGTAAATTTCAAAATAAAAATAAAAATGAAGAGGTCAATGGAACTTAGCTAGTTCCGACTTTTGTGTGATCTATGAGAGAAACTCAATTTTCAAACCACGAGAACCACGTGCACAAAAACTGATAAAGATCCACTTAACTAGTAGTCACAAAAAGTGTATTTTTATTTGTGTTTTTCTACATACAGCTAATAATCGTGCATTCAATTGTTTCAAATTTCGGCTGAAGAATTTCATCAACGTGTTCGATCTTATCCGACACATGTCTGGTTATTGGCGGATTCTCCAACCAATACTTTGTCATCATGTAATGAATTATTCTTCTGCCTAAAACAAATTAGGCTAATTTAGAGCTGTAATTAAATTATTATTATTAGAACAAACATATATGCATAATGAGACACAGTAATCTTGATTTTAATAGTTCACTAACTTATCGACACTACCTATAGCAACAAAAAATGTTGGAAGCCGAAGTAGCTCAATCGATTGTAAGAATATTGTTTTAGTTGTAATCCAAATTTATATTAATATTGTTTAGAAAGATACACAGATATTCCCTTGATTCAAAAGATTTCCTACGAATCAAAGTTCATTATTTGTCAGATCATCACTGATGTCATCACGTGCTGGACATAATTAATGATTAGGACACTAAATAAGTAAATAATCTCCCTCCGTATTTTAATAAGTGTCGTTTTAGAATTTTTACTTTTTTGAATTGGATGTCGTTTTCAAATTTCTATGCAAAATTTCTTACTTTTTAATGTTTTATGATGTCATAAAACATTAAAAAATAAGAAATTTTGCATAGAAATTTGAAAACGACGTCTAATTTTAATAAAAAGAAAATCCTAATACGACACTTATTAAAATACGGAGGGAATATTAGAGTTTGTACTTAACTTTAGGTGTTATACTGAAAGATTCGAAAAGAACCTCTGTACTATTCCAGGAAGGCCAATTAATATTCTTATTCCTAATAAACAAGCAACATTATAAGTTTTGCTCCATTAAAATTCATTCTGCGTTAGTAGAGAGTAGTTTTGAGAGACCATTTAACTAAATAATCATAAAATATACTTATAAATTGTAATTGTTTCGTTAAAGAAAACAAAATGTTTACTTTTTCAGCGTCTGAACCGTGTCTATTTCTGAAAAGTGATTTTAATTTTGGCCGGAGTCCGGAGACTTGGCCACCAGAGCGGTGGTACTGGCTTGTCCAAATCAATTTATTAGTATACATCAATCTAACTCCACTTCTTTGGTCCCTGTGTGATTGCCATGTTTCGTCGACATTAAATGAATGATATTTCAAAAAACGTTTTAACGTGATCAGTTTGATACTTATTAATTATAGTTTATATCCTCCGATCCATCTGTTCAAGCAATTACAATTGTTCACGTTTAACTGTTTTTAAGATAGATTAAATATCAAACTTTCTTGTTTATATAACCAAAATCCTTAAAATTCCAATTTGTAATGGTCAGGTCCAATGTATGTACGATTTATTCTTTATAAAAATTAGCTTATATGGTTGACATTTAAAAAAAAACGAGCTTACACATTTTCCATTTTAATTTTGCATTCTTCTGAAAATGACATTTTATCCATTTTGTTAAAAATGAATGCCAGCGTTTGTTGATCTACTCAAATGTAAAAACATTGTTTTTATTAATCAAAATTAGGGTTTGGACTTGAGACAATACTAATATTAATGTAAACCTAATTTAAAAAAGCTTTATTGCTGAATTAATAATGTTTCAAATAAAGAAATGAAAAAAAAAACTTTATTAATTTGTCGTGGTCTGTACCGAAGTGATATGGTCGGAGCCACAACTTTTATTCTGTTTTTATTCTCCTATATATATATATTATGTATCTAATAGTTCCTCTGCAGACCAAGAACACACATCAAAACAACATAATTAACTTACCCAAACAAGAAACCAAGAATTCCAAAATGGAAATGCTCAACACAATAATTCTCATCCTATTTCCAATCTTAGGGTTTATATTAATCTTCTCATTTTCAACAAAAACCCTAAAAGCCAAAACCACCACACCATCTAATCCGACGTCATATCCACTCATCGGCTCTATTCTCTCCTTCAACAAAAACCGCCACCGTCTTCTCCAATGGTACACAGATCTTCTCCGTCTCTCTCCCTCTCAAACCATCACCGTCGATCTCCTCTTCGGTCGTCGGACTATTATCACTGCAAACCCTGAAAACGTTGAGCACATTCTCAAAACAAATTTTTATAACTTCCCTAAAGGCAAACCTTTCACCGACCTCCTAGGAGATCTACTGGGCGGCGGAATCTTTAATTCTGACGGCGAGTTATGGAGCTCACAGCGTAAAGTCGCGAGCCACGAGTTTACAATGCGTTCTCTTAGGGAATTCACTTTCGAAATCCTCCGTGAAGAAGTCCAAAACCGTCTCATTCCGGTGCTTTCCTCCGCCGTGGACGGTGGAGGGACGGTTGACTTTCAGGAGGTTTTGAAGCGCTTTGCTTTCGATGTTGTATGCAAAGTTTCGTTGGGTTGGGATCCGGATTGTTTGGATTTGACCCGACCCGTTCCGGATCTTGTTAAAGCGTTTGATGTAGCGGCGGAGATCAGCGCTCGCCGCGCCACGGAGCCAGTTTACGCCGTGTGGAAGCTGAAGCGTTTGTTGAACGTAGGGAGCGAGAAGAGGCTGAGAGAAGCCATCAAGACCGTACACGTGTCTGTCTCGGAGATCATCCGTGCCAAAAAGAAAAGCCTCGATATCGGTGGTGACGTGTCGGACAAGCAGGACCTCCTGTCGAGGTTTCTCGCCGCTGGCCACGGGGAAGAAGCCGTGAGGGATAGTGTAATCAGCTTTATTATGGCGGGAAGGGATACCACGTCGGCAGCGATGACGTGGCTGTTTTGGTTGTTGAGTCAAAATGATGACGTGGAGAAGAAGATACTAGAAGAAGTGAGAAACAAAGGATCTTTAGGGTTAGGGTTTGAGGATTTGAGAGAGATGAGTTACACGAAAGCTTGTCTCTGTGAAGCAATGAGGCTTTACCCGCCAGTAGCTTGGGACTCGAAGCATGCAGCAAACGACGACGTTTTGCCAGATGGTACACTTCTCAAAAAAGGAGACAAAGTTACTTACTTCCCTTATGGTATGGGAAGGATGGAGAATGTGTGGGGTAAAGACTGGGAAGAGTTTAAACCGAACCGGTGGTTTGAGGAAGAACCGAGTTACGGTACAAAACGGGTTTTGAAAAGTGTCAGTTCGTTCAAGTTTCCGGTTTTCCAAGCCGGACCAAGGGTTTGCATAGGGAAAGAAATGGCTTTTACACAAATGAAATACGTAGTTGGTTCGGTTTTGAGTCGATTTGCGATTATACCGGTTTGCGATAACCGGCCGGTATTTGTTCCTCTTTTAACGGCTCACATGGCTGGTGGGCTAAAGGTGAAGATCAAGAGGAGAGAGCAAATGTGATTCGATGTATTTATTTAATTAATTAACTAATCAAGTCATGTCCTTATAGAATATCCAACTATATGTAAAATGTGTGGGTTATACCTTAAATCAAATAAATAAATATATGTGTGTGATTCACAGTTACTTGTGAATAGAAAAATATATAAATCAGTATGTGGTGATATGGTCTAATCGAAGTGGATGCAATATATTAATCAGTTTGATAGACATAGGTCACACATTAAACATTTTGTGGAGGTATTTGTATGTCTAATATTAATAAATAGAGATTGGGGCAGATATATATAATTACAAACTGGCTACAGTGACGATTGGTTCGATACAGCGAAGAGATGGAACAGAAACATGTGAAACATGTCACAGTACAGTCACCTCTGGAAATATATATTATATATTAGCTATACGAAAGCTTAATTAGTTCAATGGTGATCGTTTTATTCTGCAGACGATACACTAAAAAATTGTTTGAAATAATAGGTTTTTGTAATTAGTGTAGACATATTGTAAGATACAACGAATTTTAAGAGTTTCAGTAAATATAATCTAAGCAATTATATTACAAGACTTTTTTAAATAGGATTAACACAAGTACACAACACTAAAACGCTCATCTTCACCGACCATTTGGCAGCAAACACAAAACAAGAAATATGCTGAAGATCGACATGTCTTTCTCAACCTGCCTAGCCGAATTTGTAAAGTTCTAAACTCTTTTTATATTCTCTAAAACGGCCAAAGAAATGCTAAGAAACGTGATCACTTTTCTGTACACTTTAGATAATGAGCTATATAATTTTTAAGTTCTTAGGTGTTCAGTGTCATCTTCTGTCCAACATATGATTTTCATCTAATGCCACAACTTCTAGCTAGCTCTTACATTTTTTTACCTATTACTGCCTTTACATGGAGCTATAATTTCGAAAATGATTTAGATTTTGAAGCTCCCATACCAATAAAAAAAGAAAAGAAATGTGTTTGATATTATAGACTTATATAGTACAACTGTATATTATCTAATTAGTGTTTATATATCAAGTTTTTTAAATCTGAATTATGACAGGAGATAACACTCATACAAACCACTAGAATACACATTTCCGTTATCTAAATCTAGAATTTAAACTTCATAATATATGAATTATTGTGAGTTCAAATTTTGTCGAAGATATAACACGTTGTAAATTAGGTTCCAAACGTCAACCGTTATTTCCAAAATATATAAGATATTTTTATAAACAATGATTATGATATTGCAACAGACGAGATATGAAAAGATTTGGATTGGTTGTCCAAAACACACATAAAAAAGAAGAAGAGATTTGGATTTGAAATGACAAATGAGATACACATCAACGTAGGTCCGTTTCAAGGTTTTGTTTAATAATTAGGTACACAAGTATTTCACCCAAATAAAACAACTAAATGTGACAACTTATTATTTAAATTTTTGATCTTTTTCTTTTCATTTTTCTAGTTCAATAGGTAAATAGTTTTGAAGGAACAAAAGACAATTCTAATAACTTTAATAATAGGGGATTGTATAAAAGAGTAGTGGTCGCATAAGCATGAAAACAAAGAAGAAAGAAATTTGTTTATAACTATCTTCTCAAGTAAAATATGAAACTCGGTCTTCTCTGCAACAAACCAATAAAGGGTGTTAACGAAAGAGTTGCAGAGCTTCAGTTAATGTCGTTCACCAGCCACAAACTGCAGATTTTACGGTACAACGGCCTCAAGAAGCTTCTCATACACTTGTCTAGCAGATAAATCCTCCACCTGGTTCAGGGGAAAAAAATCAGAATGGGTAATTCATTCAATGCGACAACCTATTTTTGATCAGCACTCTTAGAGGTCCTTGTGCCATTAGTATAAAGCCAAAACCTTATCATCTAGAGCTAAGAAGACCATTAAGAGTTTTTAGAGATGAATCTTCACAAAGTCTTCTTAAGAGACTCGAAGGAAGGATCAACGTACCACAAGGAGTTTTGATTTGCTATTCCAACCTCTTTGGAGAGTCATCTGGCTCAACCTCAAACCAAGAACCTGAAAGAGCGAAATACAGGGGTCGTGTCGCGTTTGTCAAAAACCCTCATTCACATACAAAGTAAGAAACTTCGTGATTAGAGAGTAAATCATGAAAAGTGATTATTAAAGGACTGATTTGGTACCCTTCCCATGAATTCCAGAAGCTCGTTGTTAGCTTCCCCACGAGCTGCTGGTGCGGCAACAGTCACACGAACATCATCAGCATTTACCCCTGCAGAGAGAAAAAGTATGGGTCAATCAAATTGTTTAATCGAAGATCCAAGTCAAGTGAGTAAGATAATAAATTTTACTTGTGATTGCAGAACGTTGTGCACGGTCTTCCACTTCTATTGCAACCTGAACAAGTCCACCGTCGAGTTGTGAAATGCAGGGAGGTACAGGTGCATCCTGTGTGCCACCATAACAGTTTACTTATCTAGTTTTCGATCTTGGAATTGAAAAAAATTATAAGAAACCAATTGTACCTGTGGGTTAGTTTCTGCAGCAACAGCACTAAGTGCTCCATCAACAATGTAAATGAAAGACGCTGTTTCCAGATTCTCTTCAGCACGATAACAAACAAAAAGCTCACAACCGATACAGTTCATTCTAAACTGTCTCTCCATTTTTCCTTCGCCACTGGTAACAAACCAAACATAAAGAAACAAACTTTTAGATCAATAGATGTTAAACCCAAATCTGATGCTTAACACTTGCTCACTAGCCCTATACCAAAACATACCGTTTCAATAAAACTTTTCCTCCCTCGCTGACATTCAACCTAGCAAGGTGCTTCTTCTTGTCAAGTACATTCGATCTGTCGGTTTTCCTTTTTGGCATCTTCTGCAACTGGGTATCTTGTAAAGGATCTAAATTAGTATACAAGCACTATAGAAGGATACCATATATATATTTCAATCTCCACAATTTTGGTGCATGTTACACTCTTAATCCGATTAACGACATGTTTCACCATTTAAATCTTAGCTTTCAAGTTCTCAAGGAGTGGCCAAACCAATAAGAAAGATTTAGGACATGAGTAAATCTACAGAATTACATGAAACATGCAATGAGCTGCCAGAAGAAGGCCACAGAGAAAGAGTTACAAGTCTTAAAACATTCCAACTTCTTAGATCATAGACGAATATCAACATTACCAGAGTTTCTACCTGAAACAAAACCCCAGAATCCAAATCATGTAAAACATGTGTCTCTGGAGTCTTTGGAGCTAAACGTACTTAGTTGTTAACCTAAACTCATTGTCCATCACTTTTAAACTATACATTAGCATGATGCTCTGATGTTGAAAGATTGAAACTTTCAATCATAATTCCTACTCAATGTATCTGGAAACCAAATAGCAATGTCGCAAATCATTCCATATAACGCCAATTGGTTCAGAATCACGCTAATTCAAAAGTGAGCAAATAGGGTTTCACTGTAATTTCAGGCAACTAAACCCCTAACTCGGAAGTAGGTGAATAGGAGAAACGAACCGGTGATAAGGACATGAGAACCACAGTGCTTGCAGTAGTAAACGAAGAGATCAGAGTCGGGTCCATCCGGCGCTGCGTCCTCGCTCGAGTACGTGTGAGTCGTTCTCTTCGGCATCTCTCTTCTTCTTCTTCAAAGTTCGTCGATCCAAGAAATTCGTCGAAACTCAGCTCTCACTTAGCAATAGTCTCTCTCTTTCACTTTTATCTTCTTTTTAAAAATTACCAAAATTGCCACGGCTGCGACCTGCGATTGACGGTGGAGCATCGAACCGCGGCAGACTAAGCTGCCGTAAGGGTGAAACCGTCATTTCCCACTTTAACTTTTGGTTCAATGTACAACAGAATCTAAACCGGAATCCAAAATTAGTGATTGGTATATAAAATCAACGCAAACCTAATCCCTTTGATTTGAAACAAACAGTACGGAGTAGAAGAACCAATTTAAAACCGGACATTTTATCATCAAAATTGAACAAAATCCGGTTAAGTCATGTGTTTGAAGCCAAACCGAATGTAAACCAAACCAAAAAAACTTGTCAAGACTTTCTTCTCTCCCTACGCATTTGTTTCTGCTATGATAGCTTCTACAGACAAAATCCATCTTACAGGTTACATACATCATATAATGAATGCTTTTTTTTTTAATTTCAATTTAAGCAATTTGGAGATGATTCTTTTGGCCAGATACTGACATCACTTAGACGCAGATGTGTCCAACTCTGACAAAATGTTGTTCATATCCTCAAAATGTGGCCAACTCGTCTTGCTTCTTTCATCAGCCTTGCACTCCTGCAACAAAATATGTGTAGATCAATCTATTACTAACTTAAGAGCTTTTGATCTTGTAAACATGAACATGAAATCAACAGCTATGGATTCATATGTTCAGAGACGAACCTCGTATTTCTGAATAAGTGATGCCCACAGAGATTTGCATTGTCCCGGACTTCTATTGATTCCGTCAGCTGATAGATTTGAAGAGATCTCTTCCCACAATGCCATTCTACCTTTCACCACTTGAAATCTACTGTGCAGCTCTCCTCTCATTCTGATTACCTTCTTTATCTCCTCCGGTTTCCATTTGTTCTTTCTCACACGTTTTGGTGATGACTTGGTTTCAGAATCTGAAGTATCAGATGGATCATCGTCGTCTCTGCTGCTTTCCTTATCCTCTGTTTTAGCCTCCGTATCAGTTACCTTATTCACATTTTCAGTTTCACTCGGTGAAGGTGATGATGATGGATTGATGAATGATTTCCAAAAATCGTCCGACTCTTCAGAAGAACTCCCGACGGGCATATCAACTTCTTCTGTGTATGTTGATGCTGCAGTTTCTTCTTCAGCCAGTAGTCTTGCATCACTATCAATAATATCATCTGCATGAATGAAGAATGTCAGATTACATACCGAAAACCCGAATATACACCAACAAATGTGTAAGTAAGACGAGACCTTCCAAAGTGAGATCTACTTCTTTTTGGGAATCTTCTTGTGAAGGTGCTTTCTTCGGTCGACTTCTTTTGTTATTTCCTTCAACAACTTTCCTTAAAGCTGCAACTCCAGAACCAACACTTGGATCACCAGACAGTCTCGCACTGACCTCATCAGCACGGACTGCAATTGGATTCTCAGTGGCTATAGCAATGACTTCAGGCCTTTTACCACTGTACTTCCTTACAATCTTCCTCAGCACTTCGGAGACTGTTCTTTCCATGTGAGACAAGGGACAATTCACAGGACAACTTGATAGAGCAGCATGAGCTGCTTTGTGAAGTGCATCTAAAAGTCTTCCTTTGTCAAGCCACATACACCGCGTTGTGATTCTTATTTTTCCTTTCAAAGTGTTTTCTGAGACTCCCGGGCGCATGATCTCCATGCTGGATATAGAAAATCATACAAGGAAACGAGTAAGTATTAAAAACGATTATAAATGTATTGGCACAGGAATGTTACAATTCAGAATTACCTCAGAACTATAATGCCATCAGAAGAAATTCTTAGTCGTTCGTCAATGCATAGTTCGCTTGATGTGCCAAATGCTTTATCACCATCACTATACATTAACTGCAGCAAGGCTAGGATTATTCAATATCTTACTCAAGTCATTTACACAAGATAAACAGAACACAACAGTGACAATAAAACCAACCTGCAAATTCTCCCTCCCAAGAGAGCTAAATCCATTGGACAAAACCCTTCTATTTCTTAGGTGAGAAACTCCAAGCATTTCTCCATTCTTTATAACCTGAAGTTGGAGAAAGTAAAAATAAGTAAAACATCAGCAATAGTTGACCTAGGTTTAATACCAGACAAACAAGGGGTTCTTTATTTTATATATTAGAGATAATAAATGGATCCTTCTACGAAATTTTTTTTTTAAGTTGAACACGTCTCAAAAATTCTGTTTTCAGGCACTTTGTTACCAGATGAAATTTGAATCTATTTCAGCAAACTCATAAACATGTTGCAAAACTTTCGGAAAATTCTTCACAATCGGTATTTTCATATGTTGTATCCTATCTATTTACCATGAGTTCATATATCTTTGGTGAGAGACTTACAGTAGTATGTCTAATCCCAGTAGACTTCCCGAGCAACTCATGCTCCTTAAGAAACAAAAGTTCTCCATGTATGGGAAGGAAATGTTGCGGCTTCACTATTTTAAGGACCTCTTCCTTCAAAACAAGGATTATTTACAGTCATTAGAAACAAAATTTTCCCTTAGATAATTATCAAATTGCAAATAGAAAACAAGAAAAAGAAAATGGAAGAACTATTGCCTTTGTAGCTTTACATGTGCGCTAAAAACCTAAGATAAGAAGTGAAAAGAAACAGAAAGGAAAGCTGGCAACAAAACTTTTGAATATATCAACAGGGTCCTAAGAGAAGCAGCTTACCAATTCTCCACGGTAGGCATGACCAGATGTGTGCAGCATTTCATTCTTACCCATGATAATATTTGGCCCGATATCTGCTATCCGATTCATCATTTTCATTACTCTTGATTCATTGCCTGGGATTACCTGGAGTAAAACATTAGACAGAAAATAGATATCAGCGATCACAGCCACTATCTTATTAGATGCTCTTAAGCATATGTATGTACATTTTCATATAAATACCTTGGCAGAGTAAAGAATTATGTCTTCCTTGGTAAGTTTGAATGCGTGACTACTCCCATATGATGCAAGATTTAGGGCAGCGCGTGGTTCTGCCTGATTAGAGTTATTGTCAAATAAGGGTATAAATTAGCTAGGAAAGTCGAATTGAAACCACCACTCCACAATTTGACAAGATTATCTTACTTGTGATCCAGTTGTGACAATCAGCAAGTCCTTAGGAGCATATGCTTCAATGTCTTCGACTTTTATCTTCGTAAACATTAGAAAAGGATAAACGATTAGGTGAAATTAGAAAGCAGAACTTGTTTGAATCATCAAACTAACATATGGCAGGTGTTAGATCTTTTTATTTTTAAAACCAACTTTATGCATCAATAATGGCTAATGCCCGTAAGTTTCTCTTCAAATTTATCGTACAAGAGAAAGGTCTTATACCAGACTTGACGGGTCAATTGGAGCCTTTCCATCCCTCCAAGCTGCCTCTAGGTATGTCCTCAACGACATGCCAACAAAGACCTGGATAAAACAACAATGAGCCTTTGATCTTTTAACTTCCTAAATTAAACTTGTTGCTGCATAACTTGAAGAAAATTTGGCGACATGACATAGAATGGTGGAATCCATGGAAAAAAAAAAATCGCTAGCAGGAGTTGGAGAATTATCTACAATCTCGATGGGAAATAGGCAAAACATAGTCAAAGCTAAAAATTGGGGGAAAGACATACCAACTTTCGACCAGTTAAATCAGCAGCAGCTTTTATACTTCCCAAACGGTGTATATTAGAGGCAAACTGAGTTGTGATTACTCTTCCCTTGGCCGCCATTACATTCCTTACCAGAGCATCTGCTACCACCTTTTCACTAATTGTCCTTCCAGGTGACAACACATTTGTTGAGTCACTCATCATCTGTGTAAGAGTGGAAAATTGTTTTTTAATTTATCACCTATAGTAGTCAGCATAACCATTTCAACCGTAGTTTATATGCTTTCAACAGATAACAAAATTATGACTCTGCACAGAATCCTTACCAACGTGACTCCTTCCTTTGAGAGTTCCTCTAAAGCTTCACGATCAAAGACTTTTCCATCCAATGGTGCCTCGTCAATCTGTTATTAATCAAATTTATCTCATGCAGCTTGAGGACTACATATACAAAGGGACAGGAAATAAGTTATGAGGGGGTTTACTCTACCTTCCAATCTCCAGTGTGAAGAATATTACCATCAGCACAACGGAGGAACAAACCACTACAATCAGGAATAGAGTGGGTAACTGTAATGGGCTCTATCTCAAATGGTCCAGCCATAAATCTCCTTCGAGTGCTAAATGTCTTAAGTCTAGATTGAACGAAGATTCCATGCTCCTTCAAGCGCTTCTTTATAAGCTAATGCACAGACAAACAAAAATATCCATGAGAGAAAATGCAAAGAGTAGATTAAGCGTGATAGAATCGGCAACTAATTGCCTGTACATGACAGTTCTGACTGATAAGAACGCAAGCTGGGGTACATATATTTTGAACTGAAGCAATACATCTAAGCTTAGTAGCTGTAAAAATAAAAGTAATTGAAACATAGAAGTAAATGCAAGGAATCAAGGTGTAAATCACCTCCATGGTGAAGGATGATGCGAATATTGGTGTATTAGGGTCCAATGCTGGGATGACCTGCTCATGCAAAAGAGTATTGATTAAGAAAAAGAACAGAAACCAACAGTGGATAGAGGAAAAAAACTGCATTATACACCTGAGCCGCAACTGTTAATTGAAAAATAAAACCTAGACTCTATCTAGAAATCTCCAAAAGGGTCTATGGCTCATTATGGCTTTTTCAAGGAGTGGAAGAAGACTTTACCCAAGGCAACGCACCAATGTGATCTTCATGACCATGCGTTATAACAACAGCTTCAATTTTGTGTTTCCAGCGTCTGATAAATCCTGTGTCTGGCATTATTTTCTGGACTCCAGGCTCATCATAACTGTAACATTATACAGCAATGTTTTCCACGGAAAGTTAACACCATGAATACAAAGATAATATCTCGCCAATATTAACAAGATGTATGTATCTCTGGACTTACTCAGGGAACATTATACCAGCGTCGATTAAAATGTAACGATCATAGTTTCCAACAAGCATACAGTTCATTCCAATTTCACCAAGGCCTCCTATGGGAAGAACACGGAGAGGTGGTCCATCGGTTCCTTCGTAAAACTGTTCCATTTTACGTTTTACAGAGTCCTCCATGCTTTTTCCAACTCCTTCTGGTCGACCTGATCTTCTACGCGGCGTCTTAGAGGATGAAGATGTACCTGAAACATAGAAAGAAAAAAACATAACACCAGAATCAACATTTATAAGAGAACAAAGAACCTCAAATTCAATAATACACAAAACAACCACGTGATTAATCAGTCTCAGATGGTCCATTCACGACACAGAAAAAAAACAAATTGAAAGATTATACTCACACAATCAGAGTGAGAATCTCCAAAGAAACTCAATCCAAATAGGCCACTATCAACCTAAAATCTCAAAAAGTTTCATTTTTTTTCTATGCTAATTCAAAATACTTCAAATCCATTACAGTAGTGGAGCACCTTTATCAATAACTTATTTTCCCAGGAACCCAATAGGAAAAGAAGAGGAGAGAAAGAAAAACAACAGACCAGAAGCAGGAGCAGAAGTGACGGAACAGGAAACGGTAGACTTAATTCGAGAGCTTTGACGGAAGGTGAAAGTGTAGGGACAAAGCGAGAGAGCACTAAAAGCTGCCATTTTCGAAGGAGTAGTAGCT
Source organism: Arabidopsis suecica (assembly GCA_019202805.1). NCBI lineage: Eukaryota > Viridiplantae > Streptophyta > Magnoliopsida > Brassicales > Brassicaceae > Arabidopsis > Arabidopsis suecica. The sequence continues at coordinate 14,207,270 of CM032912.1, read as the reverse complement.
GGGCTGCGAACATCGGAGTAGATAGAGGAAGCCTGTGAGGAGAAACCTTGCAAAGAAGCAGGTTTCATCATCACTGTAAAACAAAACCCAAAAGATGGGGTTTTTTGTGAGCAAGAGAAGAATTGGGGTTTAAGGATGGAAGCGGGAAAGAGAGAGATGAGTGAGAAAAGTATCTCTGTGACTGTAAACTATCTTTCTCTCTTATCGGATGAGAGACGACGAATACAATCAACCTTCTCTCAATTGATTGAAAACCGGTTAAGAAATAACCGGTTGATTCTCGTCTGAGACATCATGTTTCTATATTCCAAAACTTAGATGATTAAGGAATTGTCAACCTTCTTTCCGAGCATCAACCACATGCCAACTCGTATTTGATTAGGGATTTTAGTTTTAGTCATCAGATGTGTTCATTTATGTAATAAGATTCTTCGAACTTCCATATGTATCTGTCTGTTTCCCCAAGAAAATGCAGATTCTTCCAACTCTTACTATGCAATTAGAATGTTTGTTCAGACTTCAGAACATGGAATATGGATAGGCTATATAAAGATTTGTGAACTTATGTGGTGTGACTCTAATTGACTAATTCTTTTGACCATTTCCGTCAGGTAGGCTTCTACTTTCAGCAAGGCCCAGGCCCACTAAAGATTTAAAGATCATTAGAGTTTATTGGCATTTATTAAAATATTCGCTTAACGTTAATTAAAGCCGAAACGGTTTGGTGACTACTGATGAGTAGTAACGTCCACGGAGAGAAGGAAGCTCCCGTCGTTACGATCACTTTGATGGAGGATATGCCTAAGTTGGAAGAGGCATATGTAGATGTCTTCTTACCTGATCTCGAGAGTCTTATCGGATCAGTATTATCTATCAAGCGTCTTACGATAGTTTCAGAGAAAAACCAATGTCCATCTCTATCTTTTGTTTATAAAATCCTCTGTTAATTAGTACCTTTTCATCATGGGCAGGCTGTGTACGTTGGCGGTTTTGTCTTCAACCATCTCGAACATTTGAAGCTATGTGTAGGCTCAGACTATGCGGCTAATCTCCTTGTCCGGTTGCTCGAAGGTTCTCCCAACTTGCGAGTACTACTCCTCTTTGAAATGGTAGTGTGATCAATCTCTTTGAATATAAACTAATATATTTGGTCTAATACACAATGTGGTTTTTTTTAATATAGGCCATGTTCTTTTGGAGATCGCAGCGACCACAACCGGCGACGGAAAATTGCTCTCTCTTTCCTCTAATTCAGTCGCTGGTTTTTTTTTTTTGACAGAATTCTTCCTCAGATTTTCAGTCGCAACCGCCTCGCAGGTGTCGCTGTATTTGTTGGCGTTCAATTTAACCGACGCTGCGACGCTCAACTACTTCACCTCTCCCCTTTAAACTGTCGCTAGTTTCAGATCTGAGTTGAAAAACAGTTACTTTTTTAGTCGCCGGTTGTGGTCGCCGGCGATCTCCAAAAGAACATGGCCATAATGTATGTTTTTGGTTCGATCGCAGGTTAATAAATATGGTGGTATGGATTGTTGGAATCAACCGAGTAATGTTCCTGAATGTCTTTTGTCGAGTTTACAAATATTCAACTGGTTAGGATACTTGGGAAGACCAGTAGAGAGAGATGTTGCCGTTTACATCTTGGAAAACGCTTGTCACTTAAAGACTGCAACAATCTCTATTGATGATTCTCATAATCCAAAACTTGAGATGATCAAAGAGTTGTCACTTGCTTCCCGAGCATCAACCACAAGCCAACTCATACTTGTTGATGAATCAGATTGAGAGAAACCACCTTATCTATCTATGTAAGTTGACCGGATAATCACTTTCTTCTTGAGAATCTCTGCTGGTGATTCTTATACTATAATAAGATTCTTGGAACTTCCATCTATATAATATATGTATGTTGTCCAAGAAAGTGCAAATTTGTAAACAATCTCTCTATGAGTCTGTGATTGTAAACTTGTAAAAACAATCTCTCAACTGATTGGAAAATCGGTTATTCTTTAACCGGACAGGCCCTGCATTTTGTAGTGGCTACTCTATCAATCTGAAATAAAGGTGAAAGAGTGTTCGACCCAATACCAGGCCCATTAAACCATTCGACTCAGTCTATTCATATCACAAAATGCGCTTCTGATACCCATTCCGGAACAGAAATTGAGCCTCCAAGGCTCCAATGAGTAATCACGTCCAAATATTCAAGTGACTATTTTACTGGTCAAAGTCAACGATGACAAAGTTTGTCAAATGTATAATTAATTACTATTACGCGTAACGTAACTTGGAGCTGTTTATTGACCTGGATATATTTTTGGTTTTAAAAATCAAAGTCAATCTTCACCTCCTTTTAAGAATATATCTTTACAAAATCCAAACTGTGTTTATTTAAATAAAAAAGATAAAATCATGCAGCAAAGCATATATTTCCTTTTATCAACTTTAGTCTAAATCACGCAGCATGCAAATCATATAAATGGTTTATAAATCATCTTTTTAGTTTGAAAGAGATTGGACCACTTGACCTAGTCAAACTTAATTTTTTGCTTTATTAGAACTTAAAAGATATCATAAAATGATAAATGAACATTGACGACTTATTATGAAAAATCAAAGACAGCGAGCTATCATATCACATCTACCATCATTCATACGCAAAACAAAACCATCTTATTCGATATTTATAATACGTATTTTATTAAATATGAAAATAACGTTGATTATATTATTATTTTTGTCCCCCACAGAATACTATAGTATAAAAATAAATGTACATAAATTTATTCTATCAGAATTCATTGATTGATAAATTAATTTTTCAAAAGAGAGAGTCGATATATTCTAATGTTAAATTAATTCAATGACAACGCATCGCATCGAACATATTCAAACTACATCGCTGTAATAGCTATTTTCTTATATTATTAATCGAAAACTTATCATCATCACACCCCACATTTGAACCACGTACAAATAGTGAACTAATGTAAACCATAATCTCACTCCAATTGCTTGATATTAAGTGAGTTCAAGTAGTAATGGTATATAAAAGTGTGAACTGAAGAGTAAACAAAGGTACACATCTTTGACTTTTACACACTCGATATAGAAGGGACAGGCTGTGACTTAATGCTGGGTACATAGTGACTCAATTCCCGAAGCATCACCCAATTGCATTTATAACTTCACCTACCGGTCCACCACTTTTTACTTCTGAGAAAGCTTTATGGTTCTTACTAAATAATAAGCAATATAAGAATAACATGGTACACAGACAAAACTAATCTCTAGTATTTAAATTGCATGGTTAAACCATCTATAACATGTTTCTATCTATTTTATTTGTTATGAAAAAATTTCACTATTCCATATAAATGTTCTGCCAGTGCCATAGTTTTTGGAAGCTAACATGAGGATATGTACGGGTTTATACCTAAACCTTCTTTAAAAAAAAAAAAAATTACTACCATTACTATTTTAGTATTTTTAGTTAACAAATTTCTCTAATAATGTTGTAATGTATATTTCCATCGTTGTTAAATCACAATAAGACTGTCATTATTATTCAACTACATATGACTATCATTACTACGACACCACATTTAACATCTTCTCCTTTGGTTTCTTCCGGAATCACTTGGTCCCAATTAATATACATACAACTACAAAAGCTTATGTGCTAAATGTCCAGACAATAATGTATACCGAATAAATAAAAATAACTATTATAAGTACTTGTTTAATAATTGTATACATGATGCAAAAAGCTTTGTCTTCTTTTAATAAAGATAATAAGCATAAAATAAAGTCACTTTCTATAGGTATGAGTGATTTAACCCCACATAATTTAACTCATGCATATCGAAAAGAAAGATTCTTGTATATAACAATATAACATTACACTACTGTTACTCTCTCACTTACCTATTCTCACTAACAAACTCTGAACAAACAAAAAAAACGTTTTTTCCTCTCTTTCACGCGGTGAAGATTCTTGTTTTTCTTTCTTCTCCTTACACGACCACTGATATGTGTCGGTGACTGAAAGAATCTGCTCTCTTTTGCCTCTGATTTATCGATATGTTTCAGCCCTGATGTTTAAAGAAAAAAGTGTTTGAAACTTTTGAAATTTAAGGTACTACTCTGCTCTTGTACTACTCTGCTCTTGTTCTCAAGATTACTCTGTTTTTTTTTGTATTGTTTGGTTTTGATCCGAACCACAAAAGTTTTGATGTTGAAGTGTCTCGTCTCTGTTTCTCTTTTTTTATTGCAGGTTCATCAAGTACTCAGATCTTGTCTGAGAAATCAAGTTGAAATCTGATAAATGGGTTTCTTCAAATTCATCTTCTTGTTATCTATTCTATGGAGTTTCTACAGTTTAGGCTCATCTCAGCTACAAGCTTCACAAGCACAGGTTCTTCTTCAGCTGAAAAAACACTTAGAATATCCACAACAGCTAGAATCTTGGTATGATCACAGGACCAATTTCTGCTATCTACAAGCAACACCATCGATGAACATCACTTGTTTCTCTAATTCAGTCTCAGAGCTAAACATCTTCGGTGATAAATCATCGGAAAAGGCCAAAAGCTTTGAGGGGTTTGCTATCTCCAATGTTACTTTATCTGATAGATTCTCTATTGAATCATTTTTCACTACACTGTCAAGGCTAAAGTCTCTTAGGGTTCTTACTCTGTCTTCTCTAGGGATTTGGGGTCATCTCCCTGAGAAACTTCATCGTTTATCTTCACTTGAGTATTTGGATTTGAGCAATAACTTTCTGTTTGGATCAGTACCTCCTAAGTTGTCTACTATGGTAAAGCTTGAAACTTTCAGATTTGATCATAACTTCTTCAATGGCACATTACCTAGCTGGTTTGATTCGTATTGGTATCTCAAAGTTCTTAGCTTTAAGAGTAATAAGCTATCAGGAGAGCTACATTCTTCATTACTCTCGTTGTCAACAATCGAGTATATCGATTTGAAGGCGAATTCTCTGAGCGGTTCACTTCCGGATGATCTGAAATGTGGAAGCAAACTCTGGTTTATCGACATTTCCGACAATAAGTTAACCGGAAAACTTCCTCGTTGCTTAAGCAGCAAGCAAGATATTGCGTTGAGATTCAATGGAAACTGTTTATCTCTAGAGAAACAGCAACATCCAGAATCTTTTTGTGTTAAAGAAGCTCGCGCTGAGGCTAAAGCTGAAGCAAAAGCAGAAGCAGAGGCTGCAAATGAATCAGGGAAAAGAAAATGGAAGAAAGGAGCTTTAATCGGTTTAATCGTTGGTATATCAATGGCGATATTGGTTTTAGTCTGCTGTGTATTCATCTTGCTCAGAAGAAAAGGAGTAACAAAGAAGCATGTGCACCATAATACAGTCCAAGATAATCATCCATCAACTGGATTTTCCTCTGAGATACTCTCAAATGCAAGTAAGATTTTTTTCCTCAAAAACCCGAAATTCTTAAATATTGCGAAAAAGATTTGCCTTATAATAATATCTTGTTTTGTGATTGTGATTAGGGTACATTTCTGAAACATCCAAGTTTGGTTCAGAGGATTTACCGGTATGTAGACAGTTTAGCTTAGAAGAGATAGTTAAAGCTACAAAGAACTTCGATAAGACCATGATACTCGGTGAAAGCTCATTATATGGCACGGTAAAGTCCATGAAAACCATTTGTGTTTTCACTTTTCAGCATCATCATCTTCTTTAAAGAGATTCTGACATTTGCTTAACATCTTTCAGCTTTACAAAGGAAATCTTGAGAATGGAACAAAAGTGGCTATAAGATGCTTACCTTCATCAAAGAAATACTCGATAAGGAATCTAAAACTGCGGTTGGATTTGCTCGCGAAGCTTAGACACCCGAATCTTGTTTGCTTGTTGGGTCATTGCATAGATTGTGGAGGAAAAGATGATTACAGCGTCGAAAAAGTCTTTTTGATTTATGAATACATACCAAATGGAAACTTCCAATCTTGTCTCTCAGGTTCTATCTTGTTTAATGCTCAAATCTTTGCAGTTTTTTCGACAAAAAGATTCGATATTTCTGAAAAATACTAAAATCCTTTTTTTGCGGGTTTTTTTTGGTTTTGCGCAGATGATAGTTCAGGTAAGGCTATGAATTGGTCAGAGAGGCTGAATGTTCTCACAGGTGTTGCAAAGGCTGTTCATTTTCTTCACACTGGAGTTATTCCTGGATTCTTCAGCAATAGACTCAAGACTAACAATGTCTTGCTAAACCAACACCGGTTTGCGAAGCTGAGTGATTATGGTTTGTCCATTGTCTCTGAAGCAACCAGACATAACACAGTTAAGCTCGTTTCTTTAATGTTCTGTTTCTACTTTCAACTTGATTTAGCATTGTTTTCATAAACGTTATTGAAGTGCTTAGACAGAAACATGGACTTATAGCTACAATGTGTGAGTCCGATGATTCTGATCCTAACATCGACTAACAATTTCAAACCAGATCAAACACTGATCACTCTCATTGTTACATTTTCTTAATCAGGAAATCGCAAAATCATGGCAAATGTCAAGGCTAGAAGACGATGTTTACAGCTTTGGATTGATTCTTCTACAATCAATCGTTGGACCATCTGTATCCGCAAGAGAAGAAGCATTTCTACGGGACGAACTGGTACGATTTTTGCAAGATAGCACTCAGCAAACCAGACTTGTACTTATTAAAAGTGTTTTTTTTTCGTAGGCATCGTTGGAGAGCGAGGAAGGGAGAAGAAGAATGGTGAATCCGACAGTACAAGCCACTTGTCGGAACGGATCATTGATAAGAGTGATAACTCTGATGAACAAATGTGTTTCACCGGAATCATTAAGCCGACCGTCCTTCGAAGATATCTTGTGGAATTTACAGTATGCTTCTCAGTTGCAAGCTGCTTCAGATGGTGACCAGTGTTAATATATTCATAGCTTCTTCTTCTCTTAGTCTTTTAAATGCTCTGTTATCGTGTGTGTATGAAAATCCCCTATTATTTATGTAACGATTGAAAGAAGAAAATAAATAACATAACTCTTAATTAGTCCCCCAAAAATGTTTGTTTTTGGACTCAAGGTAATGAAGTGTGGCAATAAATGTAAATTAATGTGAGTTTTAGGGTAAATAATAATCATCCACGAGATCAAAAGCTCCGACCCATATTAAGAGACCCGAGTTTATGAAACCCGACCCGGTCATTGCTATATCACTTTGACTTATTAGAATTAGAACCCTTTTCGAGAAAAACGAAGAAGATTTCTGAGCTTAAACAGTAGCGAAACTAGATCAGCTATGGCGACCGGCGGTGCTGCGGCGGATTTGGAAGATGTTCAGACAGTGGATCTCATGTCGGAGCTCCTCCGCCGCCTCAAATGTTCTCAGAAGCCCGACAAACGCCTCATCTTCATTGGTAATCTCACTAAATCGGTCCTCTTTTTTTTTTTTTTTCTCGGATAAGACTTAATTTGCACCTGCTTCGTTTTAGTATCGTTGGATCCAGAATTTTCATAGTTTTCTGTGGAGAATTTTACTGTATTTATTGTGAAATTCGAACTTTTGGGTGGGTAATTTTAGATCTGAGAGATTCTATCAGTGAGCTTTAACTCGTGTTATGTTTCGTATTATGGAATTATTAGTGTTTCTTCTCAATTGGGTTCTGTTTGATTTTAAGAACTGAGACTTTGTAGATCTAAAATTCCACTATTTGGTTCTGGTACGTGGCAAAGACAATGGTGAAATTTAGGGTTGTTCTGTTTTGTTTTGAAAGTGTGAATCTTTCGTTGTGAGAACCAAGGTCTTTGGATAGAATGTTGAGAATGCTTTGTCTTTTGTGAATATGCAGGACCTCCAGGGTCAGGGAAAGGTACACAATCTCCGGTAGTGAAGGATGAGTATTGCTTGTGTCATTTATCCACTGGAGACATGTTAAGAGCTGCCGTTGCTTCTAAAACCCCTCTTGGTGTGAAGGCTAAAGAAGCTATGGAAAAAGTCAGCTCCTTTTATCTTTCTTTGAGAGAGATTCTATTATTTGTTCCTTTCCGTTATTGTATTTTTATTCTTTGTGATTGTTTTTTATTTCAGGGAGAGCTTGTCTCTGATGATTTGGTTGTTGGTATAATTGATGAAGCCATGAACAAGCCAAAATGTCAAAAAGGATTCATCCTTGATGGGTTCCCCAGGACTGTTACTCAGGCAGAGAAGGTAATGCTCAATAGGAAAACTCAATGCTTATTCGGTCTTTTGATTGTAATTAACTTCTCACCATGGTGGTTTGTCTTTTGTTTGCAGCTCGATGAGATGCTTAAGAGGCGAGGAACTGAAATCGACAAAGTTCTCAACTTCGCTATTGATGACTCAATCTTGGAGGAAAGAATAACTGGGCGATGGATCCACCCATCAAGTGGCAGGAGTTACCACACCAAATTTGCGCCTCCCAAAACCCCTGGAGTTGATGATGTTAGACTTTCAGTAACTCTTGATATCTTTCGTCTGTTTATTTCAAATCCCCTCCCAAATATCTGAATCTCTTCATTATTTGCTGTTGAAGATTACCGGAGAGCCTCTGATCCAACGCAAAGATGATAACGCTGATGTTCTAAGGTCGAGACTTGCAGCTTTCCACAGTCAAACTGAACCGGTATTGATTCCAATTTCATGTATTTCCAGGCTTTATTAAAATGGAAAGCTATATCTTTTGGAAACATGTTCATTTTCTTTCCCTTACTCACAGGTGATTGATTACTACGCAAAGAAGGCCGTTCTCGCGAACATCCACGCCGAGAAGGCTCCCCAAGAAGTTACATCAGAGGTTAAAAAAGCATTGTCATGATCAAAGACTCCTCAAGCAAATCATCTCTTCTGGTTAGAATCCATTCTTTTCCTTACTACAAGAGAGAGACACATCTATATATCCACTCATCTGCGGAATGACAGTTTTTTCTTTTAGTCCTTGCGCTTTGCCTTTTCCTAATATTCAAAATCTGGAGAAGAATTTTTACTCCTGGATATTATCTATTGTCTCCTATCTGACACCTGAATTTGTTTCCGATATTTTCGCAGCCTCTTTACAAAATAAGTAATTTGTCTCATACTCGGAATCTGCTATTAATAAGAGCTGTTAGTTTAACAAGGTTTATAAACAGAAGATAGGAGATGATAGTAGTCTTATACAGAATCAACATCCGAACCGGGCAAGTCGTAACTGAATCGACAACTGGTTCGCAACATAAAGTCAATTTGTAAACGTGATGTTAATGTAACTCTTTATTCTAAACTTGTAATCACCAATTCGGCTAATTATGTGCGTAGAGTAATGGGTTTTAAGCTAAATTAAAAGTTCGGGGCTAAATTTTATGATAAAATATAAATAGGCTCTTATTCATAATAAGATAACAAATCCAGGGGGCAACTTGAAATTTCTCGATTCGTCGTTAGTACTTGCCTTTTATTTTCCCGGGAAAACAAGAAATATCAGAAGTCTCTGTAACTGAATCTCTCTCTCTCTTTGCACAGAGAACTAAAATTCCAAGTGAGAAACTTTCTTCAACGATCGAAAGAAGCTGCTTCAATGACGAAATCTATGAGAACTATCAAAAATCCATTCTTCAGTTCGCATCCGCCATCTCCATTCTTCCATCTCTCTCTGCTCTTCTTCTCTCCACTGAAGAAATCCAGTCCCCGATACCTAAACCACCATCACCAAACTCGATGCCCACCTCCACAGTTTTTCCTTCTTCTCATCTCACTTTCTCTCGTTTTCTCGGGAATTTCGTTTCTCAGATTTTCTTTAGACCCTGATTCGTCAACTTGCGTCTCCACATCTTCCACTTCCTCTCTCAAATTCTTCATCTCCGACGTCGACCACCGTCAGATCTTAACCTCCCTCGCTGTCTCCGGAGCTTCCACATTGTTTCCGTTACCGACGAGAGGAGGACATTCTGGGAATATGACGGAGGAAGAGAGAGAGTTTTGGAAACAACCCAATGGTGAAGGATACAAGCCTTGTTTGGATTTTAGTTTGGATTACAGGAAGAAATCAGTTAGGGTTTCTAAAGAGAAGAAACGATTCCTTGTTGTTGTTGTCTCTGGAGGACTTAATCAACAACGGAATCAAATCGTTGATGCTGTTGTAATCGCTATGATTCTTGAAGCTGCTCTTGTTGTTCCTGTTTTGCAGGTGAATCGAGTTTGGGGAGACGAAAGGTAACAAAAACACAACTTGATGATCTCTTCTGGGTTTTTGATTCGTATTACTGATCAAGAGCTTTTGTTTTTCTCTCTCAGTGAGTTCTCTGACATTTTCGATGTAGAGCATTTCAAGAAAACGCTGAGATCTGATGTGCGTATCGTTTCTTCTCTACCGTCAACGCATCTTATGTCTAGACAAACAATTGAGAATCAGATTCCTTGGGATGTTTCTCCGGTTTGGATCCGTGCTAAATACTTCAAACAGGTTTGATTCTGCTGTTTACTAGTTTAGTGTTCATGTTTTCTCTGATTGATTCTTTAATTTTGAATGTTTACTACATTGTAGTTGAATGAGGAAGGACTTTTGGTGTTGAAAGGATTAGACTCAAAGTTAGCCAAGAATCTCCCCCAGGATCTGCAGAAACTTCGATGCAAAGTACGATTTTTCAACCAACCCTTTGTTTTCAGTCTCTAGAGGAGGAAAATGTTGGTTCAATTTGTTGGTTTGTAGGTTGCTTTCCATGCACTGAGATTCGCAGCACCGATTGAGAATCTCGGGAACAAACTCGCGAGAAGAATGTGGATAGAAGGTCCATATATAGCTCTCCATTTAAGGCTAGAGAAAGATGTTTGGGTAAGAACCGGTTGTCTAACTGGATTGGGCTCAGGATTTGATCGGATCATAGCAGAAACCAGAACGTCTCAGCCTCGATACCTCACTGGTAGACTAAACATGAGCTATACAGAGCGTAGACTTGCTGGTTTTTGTCCTCTCAATGCATATGAGATTGCAAGGTAACTTTAAAAGGAAGAGATAGGACATGAAACAGAGTTTTGACAATTTGTATACATGGTTTGATGGAAACTTAAAGCTCGAGTCTTTTTTATGGGATTAAAGGTTATTGAAGGCCTTGGGAGCACCTAGGAATGCATCGATATATATTGCAGGAGGTGAGCCATTTGGTGGCTCACGAGCATTAGAGCCTCTCTCTAAAGAGTTCTCTAATTTGGTGACAAAGGAGACACTGGCTCATAAAGGCGAGCTCTTGCCTTACACCAATAGATCTTCAGCTTTAGCAGCTATTGACTACATTGTATCACTTAGCAGCGATGTTTTTCTTCCTTCCCATGGTGGAAACATGGCAAAAGCTATGCAGGTAACACAACAAAATAATCGTTGGATGGATTTGAATTTTCCAAAGTTTCTTTATTAAACTCTGTTGTTCTCTCAGGGAAACAGAGCTTATGTAGGACACAGGAAGTTTATAATGCCTAATAAGAGAGCAATGCTTCCTTTAATGGAGAATTCTTCGGTTTCGGATGCCGAGCTGAGTTTTGTAACTCGGAAGCTTCACCGTAAGTCCCAAGGCCATCCTGAGTCACGGAGAGGGCGGAGAGATCGTGACGTGATAGCTTATCCCGTCCCGGAGTGTATGTGCCGCCATGGAAAACACAGGTCTGTAGGTTTCTTCTAGGTCAGGTTCCTTGGTTCTCACAAAGCCAGGTCTCTTGGTAATTGGTATAGCTCAGGTGCCTTGCTCTTCAAAGCAATACCTGTCCAGCTGCAACCAATCGCCATTAAACACGTGTACATATAAATCTACCGTAAGTGTATAGATTTTTTTTCCATGTTTTGTGTACAAAACTTCATTCATTCATTCTTGATGTTACGAGCTCTAACTAATAGAAATGAGAGACGTGTAAACTAGATTCATGGCTTACAGATCTTTGAAAGAACGTTGAAAGCCTTTTTAGTTATTTTGTTTTGTAGTTTTGTAAACAAAAAACAGTACAACAATAAAATTTGATTGGTTTTAGTCATTGCCACGTAATAGATTAATTTATTTGAGTTCATAATAATTGAAATATCCTCCTTCTCGCATGCGCGCTTATTCACCGGCAACTAAAAGATTATCTCTAATCGTCTTCAAGAATGCAGACGAAAAACAACGACAGCCGTTCGATTGACCGGAGCTCCGGCTTCGATCAACGGACAGGAATTTATCACAGTCTTCGTCCCTCTCTTTCTCTACCTCCTGTAGATCAACCTCTCTCCACCGCCGAATTCGCGCTTTCTCTCCTCCGCAAATCCTCACCACCAGCCACCGCCGGGAAAAACATTGAAGCCTTAACCTACCTAGTTAACTCGAGCTCTGGTGATAGCCTCACTTATGGAGAGCTTCTTCGTGGAGTTCGTTCTCTTGCTGTATCTCTCCGGGAGCGATTTCCTTCTCTTTCCTCCAGAAATGTCGCTTTTATCCTCTCTCCACCTTCGCTGCACATACCAGTGCTTTACTTAGCTTTAATGTCGATCGGTGTTGTTGTTTCACCGGCGAACCCAATCGGATCTGAATCAGAGGTGAGTCATCAGGTTGAAGTCAGTGAACCAGTAATTGCGTTCGCGACATCGCAGACGGTTAAGAAGCTTCCGTCCTCATCTTTCCCTCTCGGAATCGTTCTGATGGACTCGCCTGAGTTTCTCTCCTGGTTAAATCGATCGGATGCTTCATCGGTTAATCCATTTCAGGTTCGGGTCCACCAATCGGACCCTGCCGCAATCCTCTTTTCGTCTGGAACAACTGGGCGGGTCAAAGGCGTTTTGATCACTCACCGTAACCTAATCGCCTCGACCGCCGTGTCTCACCAACGGACTCTCCAAGATCCGGTTGATTATGATCGCGTCGGACTGTTCTCGCTTCCGCTCTTCCACGTGTTTGGCTTCACGATGATGATTCGAGCCATCTCGCTTGGAGACACGCTGGTTCTTTTAGGGAGATTCGAGCTCGAGGCGATGTTAAAGGCAGTGGAGAAATATAAGGTTACTGGTATGCCTGTATCCCCTCCGTTGATTGTAGCATTGGTCAAATCGGAGCTAACGAAGAAGTACGATCTCCGGTCGTTGCGTTCTCTTGGCTGCGGCGGCGCTCCACTCGGCAAAGACATCGCAGAGAGGTTCAAGCAGAAATTCCCAGATGTGGAAATTGTACAGGTGATAAGACAGTTAGTGTAAAGCTATATGACTTCTTGGAATCTAATTTATCATCAAGATTTTGAATCATTTGATATGACTTTTAACTTTCTGGTTTGGTGATGACTTACAGGGCTATGGCTTGACGGAGAGCTCGGGGCCAGCTGCGTCAACGTTTGGACCTGAAGAGACGGTAAAATATGGCTCAGTTGGTCGTATCTCTGAGAATTTGGAAGCCAAAATTGTTGATCCATCCACCGGAGAAGCCTTGCCACCAGGAAAAACCGGTGAACTCTGGCTCCGAGGACCAGTCATCATGAAAGGTATCATTATACGTATGCAATTTGCTGAACTTGGTGTAGACTAAATGACTTTGCATATAAGAATTTAGGACTGAGTCAAATTAAATCAAGACTTTGATCATTGATGTGAATTTGCATATAAGAATTTAGGACCGAGTCAAATTGAATCAAGACTTTGACCATTGATGTGACTTTGCAAATAAGAATCTAGGACTGTGTAACATATGCAATAGTTGAGGAACATACAAGAGCTTTTACTAAATGACTTAGCATATAACAATCTAGGACTGAGCGGATTTCATGATTCTTGAAGTCCAATGTTTTCATCAAGATTTTGATCATTGATGTGACTTTACATTGGGTGATTGATGGGCATAGGTTATGTGGGAAACGAGAAAGCGAGTGCGGAGACAGTAGACGAAGAAGGGTGGTTAAAGACTGGTGATCTCTGTTATTTTGATGCGGAAGGTTTTCTATATATTGTTGATCGGCTTAAGGAACTAATCAAATACAAGGCTTATCAGGTAAAGTATACGAGTCAGAAGAAGAAGATAGTCTTTTGAGTTTAATATTAATCAAAAGCGTCATCTTATAGGTTCCACCGGTAGAGTTGGAGCAGATTCTTCACTCGAATCCAGATGTGATTGATGCTGCAGTTGTTCCGTGAGTCTTTTAAACTCAAATTTGTAACTTCTTGAAATGCGATTTCTGATACTGACATGGATCATCGATTCAAGGTTCCCTGACGAGGATGCAGGAGAGATTCCAATGGCTTTCATAGTGAGAAAACCAGGAAGCAATCTCAACGAAGCGCAAATCATTGATTTCGTAGCTAAACAAGTAATGCTCATTGCTCTAAAGTGTTTGGTTATCCAAATTTTTAGCACAAGTAGACAAAACAACTGGATTTGATGTTTTGGTTTGCTTATGTAAACTTTTGTGCGTAGGTTGCTCCGTACAAGAAGGTAAGACGAGTTGCTTTCATAAATTCAATCCCAAAAAATCCTGCTGGCAAGATTCTGCGTCGGGAGCTTACTAAAGTCGCCGTGGATGGCAATGCATCAAAGCTTTGAGATAACCGGCCGGCTCAGATATTATTGTATTGGTTGCAGTGAATAGGGAATATATATTTACCGGTTCAGACGAAATATATCGTTTTCTGTATTCGCTTAAATTATTTAGAGTTCTTCTCTAATCTTGTAATAATCTTTTACCATTAGCATATTACAAGATTTAAATGTAATACTGTCCGTTCGATCAACGTGAGTAATAAATAGCATCGTCACCGTCCAACCAATAAACGACTAGTTACGCGTTCATAGATGAGATCCAACGGTTTTAAGTCGTAGCTCACGTTATTTCGGTGCACCTGCAACCATTAGATAAAATCCATGAAATTAAAAAAGGAAATTATTGGAGCAGCCGACCTTGGTGACTTATTACGCTTATAAAATAAAAGGTAAAGTAATAATAGAGACACTAGACAAAATCGAAAACGCGTCTTTGTATCTCGGAGAGGAATTTAGAGAAAAGCTTCTCGAGATCGCATCGGGCTCGTAGATCCATCTCCTCCTCCATCCCCGTCTTCCGTTTTCTGATTCGCCGTCCGGTAAGACCTTCCGGTATTTGTGAATCGGAGAAGTGGAAGGCGAAATATTCTCGCGTTCCTGGAAATTGAATTTCTAGGGTTTCGTTTCTTTTTTTAATTATTCTGATTTCGATTTCGTCAAGGGTGTTTTTCTTAATTGGTTGATTGATCGTATTTCGGGTTCAATTGTTGAAAAGTAATTGAACAGCTATTGAAATCTGCTTCTCGTGATTTGATTCTGGGTTTCGTTAATTGGGTTGTTTCGAGGTTTTTTTTTGGTTTTATCCTTTTTGATTTCTATACGATCAATTTCTCATTGAGAAGAATACGATGGCGGCAGGGGGTGTTGATGTCTCCAGAAGTTCTGTTGCCGTCGAAAAAGACTACGACTTTTACAGGAATGGTTCTCGTGATGTGTATGTTCGACAGAGTGGTAGAGATGCCGAGAGGCGTCAAATCAAACGGCCTAGTGACCATGATCTCAGGAGGAATGATGGGCGTCACCGATCACGGTTGGCTTATGAGAAAGGGGAACTACGAGAGCAAGCGGAGGTTCAAAGACCCTCTGAGAAAAGGAGGAAGTTTTCACCCATCTTGTGGAATGCAAAAGAAGAGAAAGTGGGTAGAGCTCCGTCTGGGGAGAAGACAAAGTCTCCTTTCCCTATTCCGACTACAACTGTGATATCCAATCAGGCTGTTACTGGTAAGACTTCTTCAGAGGATCAAGTTAATGTTTTGATGTCGCCAGAACCTAGTTATCTTGTTCCAGTGCAGCCTTTAGAAGCCATGCTGTCTGCGAAACATCCTGTTGATGATTTGGAGGAGGGTCAGTTGGAGGAAGAACAGGTGATGCAGGAACATGTTAAAGAGGGTCTGTTGGAGGAAAAACCAGTGATGCAGGAACCATGTATAAAGACATCTAGGTGGGGGACGGGTTTGACTTCCCCAAAGGAGGAGTTAATATCTCATGCTGATAATGTTTCCAAGACTAGTAGATGGAACAGGAGCAGCTTGACACCGGAGTGCGAGGAAGTAATGGTGTCTGAAGAACAACAGTGCTATTCATCTGAATCCGGCAGTGGACATCGCACCGTAGAGAAGCTTAGTGCAGATGCAAATTCTGATCGTGAGTATTGTAGTTCTGATCATGATGAGTTAGAAAATGAAGATCCAGATTCTTCAACTCAGGGAGGGATGGACATGATGCTTGGGAGCAGGTCTGTGAATGAATTTCAGAAGCTAAACAAGATAAATGAAGGAACTTATGGAATTGTTTACAAAGCAAGAGATGAGAAAACAAAGGAGATTGTGGCGCTCAAAAAGATCAAGATGAAGGAAGATAGGTTCGAAGAAGAGTATGGATTCCCTTTGACATCGTTGAGGGAAATTAACATACTTCTGTCATGCAATCACCCTGCGATTGTGAACGTGAAGGAGGTTGTGGTTGGAGGGAAAAACGATAGTGATGTTTATATGGTCATGGAACACTTAGAACATGACCTGAGGGGTGTAATGGATAGAAGGAAGGAACCTTTTAGCACTAGCGAAGTCAAGTGCTTGATGATGCAGCTGTTGGATGGTTTGAAATACCTCCACACAAATTGGATTATCCACAGGGATCTGAAGCCATCTAATCTTCTAATGAACAATTGTGGGGAGTTAAAAATATGTGATTTCGGGATGGCACGCCAGTATGGGAGTCCTATCAAGCCGTATACCCAGATGGTTATTACTCAGTGGTACAGGCCACCTGAACTTCTTCTAGGAGCAAAAGAGTACTCTACAGCAGTTGATATGTGGTCAGTTGGTTGCATTATGGCTGAACTGTTGTCTCAAAAGCCTTTGTTCCCGGGCAAGAGTGAGCTTGACCAACTTCAAAAGATCTTTGCGGTCCTTGGAACACCAAACGAGGAAGTCTGGCCTGGATTCTCATCATTCCCGAATGCGAAAGCCAAGTTTCCTACACAACCTTACAATATGTTACGTAAGAAGTTTCCAGCTATTTCATTTGTAGGTGGTCAAATTCTTTCTGAACGTGGATTTGATTTACTGAACAGTCTACTAACTTTGGATCCTGAGAAACGTCTAACAGTGGAAGAGGCTCTCAACCATGGTTGGTTCCATGAAGTCCCGCTACCAAAATCCAAAGATTTCATGCCAACATATCCTCCAAAGCGGTAACTGAGAAAAACCTGCCATCATTTGAAGGAGAGGATGTGAACAAATATGTATGCGCGCGGTACACAGGGAAGTCAACTGGTCCTATTTTTGGTATTTTCCTTATTTACTCAAAAAGACTTGTTTTCATCTTTTCTTAACTCAGTTCTTTGTTGCCTGGAGATTCAGGGTATTCTAGTGTACCATTTATTCGGATTCATGTGTAAATATATGTCCGTAAAACTGAAAGGTGTGTTTCTCTCTTTTCGCTTTGAACCCTATTGGGATGAGTTATTGTTATCAAGTGATGTACACACTATTGACTCACAGGCTTCAATGGAAGAGATATCAGTTTTCTTTTCTTTTTTTATAGTAATTGGGTTGGGATGGTTATTGTTTATGTCCTCATATTTCTTTGTGCCTTGTTTTTATTCACGAGGTAAATGCAAAGAGTTTATCACAAACGTGGGAAAAGGAAGTTGACATCAGTAAGTTTATGTTGATTACTTATTTACCACGCTCTACCAATGTTGGTTTGTTGTTCGATGTACCTTTTGTCTTTGAGGTGTTCGTGTTTGGTCTGTTGGCAGTGAGAAGAAGATGATTCTGTGAACATAAGAGGTAGTTGGCAATGATCTTTTCTATGTTACTCCGAACATAATAATGGTTTTGAGATGATGAGCTTTAGAAGAGTAAACTAAAATTGTCTTGTCCTCCTTTCTTGTTAAAAGAATCAGCATCATCTTGATTCTTGGTTATGTCAATGCCTTAAAAAATAAAATACAGTTGTTCTACAAACCACTGATTTAATATGAGAAAACTCTGTTTTGCAAGACAGATCCGGACATCGATTATCTTTCCTTGTTCCAATTGTGAATCGGCACGGCTTTAGTCTTATCTCCCAGCTTCTTGGTCGTTGCCATGCTTCTTCCCCATTCCAACTCCAATGAATTTGCCTTGTCACATGTTTTATGAGTAGCATTGAATTACACTTAATCCAGCCTTCTCGTGGTTTCTTCCATGCTTCATTTCTAGTGAGGACAGTGATGTTCTTATTGATTTATGTTTTCTCTAGACATACTTGTTAGTTGTAACCATTCCTCTGTATTAACCCGCACTTGCTGCATAGGCTTCAATTTTTTTTTTTTTCCGGGTATTATCTATGAACTTTTATTTGTCTAAAGACTGTTCGCTTAAAGAAACCTTATTGAGGAAACATGTGCAAGTGGAACATAGCTCTAGTTTTTTTTGGGCAAAAGCTCTAGTTTAATTAAGGAAAAACTGTCTTAAAGATACTCCAAACGAGATTTGTAAATTATTTTTTAGAAAACCAACAATGAAATTTTGTTCCAATGTACTATGATCGATTAAAGAGAACACAAAATAAAAAGATTGCCACATCATCTTTTTTCTCTAGTGACACAGAATTTCATACACGAATATATAGAAATAAAGATTAAAAAAAAAAAAAAAAAAAAAAAAAAAAAAAAAAGATTAGAATAAAAAAAAAGAGTGCACTAGTCATGGGTCCTCCTTTCCATAACTGTACAAGTGTCCCAGACAAAACGACCAGTTTCAAAGCTCTTATCGAGACATCACACATTAGCTTTTAAAACTTTACTGACTATGACACCATCAGATCCACACGTGGCGAGAATTCATTTAGCCACTTTCCCCAATTAGGGTTCTCGGGCGTGGTTTTGTTGGTGATTCAGTATGCCTTTTCTTTGTGTCTTCGAGCCTCTCTCTATATTTAGTATTTTCATATTCTTGAGCTGTCAGATTATAATTGGTTGCACATGCTCGATTTTATTGTTTAGTGTTGATAGAGTTTAGTACTTGTCTTAATTTTATAAATTAAATAGCTAATGACAAACATTTGTTGATGCTGAGAAGTTTAAATTCGGGTTTCTTTTTTGTAGTTTGAATTATTAACAAACGATGTTTTCTCATTGGTTACTGCATATCAAACGAAATGAGAAACTATCAGCTTTTCTCAAATTTTGCAACTACCGATTCTTAAAAGAAAAGAAAACAAATGTTAGCACTTATATCGTTTTATGTACATCTGTTTGGATATTATTGGATTTTCACTTTTGTAATGGAACATCTATTAAGTGTTTGTAATTTTGATGTGTTTATATATATCTTTTAAATTTGTTACATTAAATCAATAACTCGAAAGTTTTTTCTTAGAACAAATCTATGGACACGGCACGGCATAAGCTAGTTGATTACCAATTCTGTCGTCTTATTATTATATAACAGAAATTTAATTTCATCCTAGTTACTTTGTTTTTTTTTTCCTAGTTACTTTGTTAAATTCTCGAACGTACTATACCAAATGTATTAATTGGACCTAATTTTTACAGACAAATTAGTGTCTCTAAGATCAATAAACGGGTCATCAGACGATTTCTTGAGAAACAAAATGTCGTAATGGTAAACTATGCATGACTAACAAAGAGAGCTGAATTTTTTAGTTTTATAGTATTGATTAGAAAAAACAATTCAAACATGTTTCGATGGTGGTTTATGTTGAAACTGTTGGCTTGCGTAATTATATAATTAATTAGGTATAGAATCAGCAGGTGAGTGTGAGAGCAAAGGTAATCAATGTTTTTCATTTGTTTAATATATTACGTATTAATCAATGTCTTTAAGCCAAATATAATTGATCTGATCCAACCCGAAAAGATTATATTTGTGCATCCTTCTTTCTTTTAGAAAGTATGACATGTTTTTGATAATTGCATTTACTACTATAGGGACGTCATGGTGGAACCACTAAAATCATCTACACTTTAATGATCAAGCTAGATTACATTTTGGGATTAAAACTAGCTACATATATCAACTGTACACAGTATATTGTGTTTTCTTGTCATGGAAGATGAGATCGACTGTTAACCTAACTCTCAAGTCTCAACATCAGTCATAAGTTTCGTCCCACTTTCACTTTGGACAATTCTAGGACGATAGACTAATTATTAAGCCTGGGCTAATTAGTTAACTAATGAGATGTCCTCTACGTGTCCTCTTGCGTGTTACCATGCAAAGTACAACGCAACACAAACCCATCAGATTTTTCTTGATGCCATCGCTCCTTGGAACTCCCTTCCGAATCTACTTTTTATTTTTTACTATAAAGTATAAACTATGATTTTTTATAAGATTTTGACTCTTATGTCCATAATTTTTCCGAATGGAGATAGGACCACGATTTTATTTATGTCACAAAGTATATTACTACTATGCAATGTCATATTTATATATATTCAAATTTTTTTAAAAAGTACGACGGTATTCATTCTTTTTTATTTTAAATTATAATATACTCATCATCACCATATCCATATAGTAATGACTGACTGCAATATACATCTAATGTAGTTTACGTATCATTTCATCTTACAAAAGATGTATATCCGACATTAATTTATGTATGATTTAAGATGCCTCCATGATCTCGTCACTCGTGAGTTTTATAAAAATATAATTCTTGTTCATATAGTGTTTGTTAAAGTCTGATCTTGTTTGTATAGTTTCTTCCATCACATATGAACACGACGTTTAGCTGTTGTAATGTTTATGCTTTTTACCTAAGGTTTTCACAAGATGATATAATTAAGTGATACATTATCACTTATTTTATTTTTATAAAATAATTAGGGAAAATCTTTAATGGTTACAATATTAGAAACTTTTTTTTAACAACTAATAGTACAAACTATAAAAGAAACAAATTCTTTCATGAAGCCACCAATTTTCATAACCAGTATATATAAATAGTCTATGGATATTAAATTTTCTTACGAGTAATTAGAGAAGTGACGGAATTTATAGAGTATGCACTACTCTGTTCCATGTGTCGATACGTGGATAGTAAATGTTTAACTTATTATATAGTTGCTAGATTTTTATATGAAAAAGAAGCATTGGATATTTGATGTATTTATTTATACGCCGTTCAATGTTCCTTCGTTTCCTTTCCTAAAAGAGGTGACCTAACTCCATTGGCACAAAATTCGTCTGGTAGACATGAGATCATCGATCTTGTCCCCTTAATTAAGATTTGAGATCTAGAGTCACGATCACCTTTAGTTAATTAAGATTCCACTAAATTTAATTCAGAATTGGTCAATGATAATATATGAACCCTCATCTCTTGGACCATGCCTAACATAACTTTTTATTTTTATTTTCGATATACTATATTTTAACCTAATTTTGGCATTTATTCATGATTGAAAGTTTGAAACCACAAACTACTTTTGGTTTTACCTAAAATTTATAATTTGGAACGTAGGAATTTCGGAACTAATTAGTGAGTATATGAAATGTTAGATCCTAAATAGAGCATAATTGGCTATCTCTCTCTCTTTTTTTGCGCATGTTCGCGTTTCTTAAATCATAAAATGGTTGCACATCAGTCTAATATTGGACTCAATGAGTTAGTTACGGAATCTCAATGCATCCATTTAATGCATTCTTTTCGATCTATTTTCTGAATTGTGAAAAAATATATAATTCAGATGATAAAAACTTTTTCACAAAAAAAAAAAGATGATAAAAACTTTTAAATGTTTTTATATTCATATGAGTATATATATAGATTATTCACAACCTTTGATTATGTGTTTATTTTTGTTGCAATTATGTATAAAAACATAAAATCCAAAACCCACACTATATCTGAAAACATGTTTGAACATTAGTTTCTTCTCCTTTTGAGAAATGACAATGCACAACTACTATGTAACAAATTGAACTCTAGATATTTTAAATTTACAATGGGAATCCGTAATTGCTCATATGCATATATACGTAACCTTATATGTAATCTTCTTTTAATTTTGGGATAATTTATAAAGAAAATATCTACTTTTAGCCAAACAAATCAATTCGAGTACTAAAGTAGTAAACAGTAAACACAAGGGTTAAAGTGATTATTAACTAACCACGGCACCTACTAATTAATTCTTTACTATAAGACCAGATCATTCTGTCCTCAATTCCATTCCTTAAATAGGCCTAATTATAAAAATCTCGAATGCCATCATATTTATTTCATCCGCGCCTTAATTGAACAAATCGAAGATTAGAAAACGGTAGCTTAATTTTATATTAGTTTGTCGGATAAATCAAATATATAACTTCATGTCAAACAATACACTACTGTACAAGTTAACTAGAATTTTTTTTTAAAAAAGTTATGTCAGAAGATAATAGTTATATTTATTTTTATTGTTGAAATACTGGGTGAATACAGTTTTTACATCTATAAACAAATATTATATGTCTCATGCAAATTTTGATTATTATTATTTTTTGGTCTTTTTAGAATAGCATTATAAACATAAATACGAACAATATTTCATGTCCTTTGCAGAATAAGAAAGGAAAAAAAAAATCCATGTGCAAGTGCAACGGTGATAAGCGTATTCTAGACAAAGACACGCGTATCAACCAAACACTTGTCATCCTCAGAGTCCCTATATAAACCCCTTCGTACACCTCTCTTCATTATTCTTCAAAGCTCCCATTAAAACCTATTTAAGAGAAATATATAGAGAGAGATATGGACGGTGGTGGAGGTTGTTGCATAGCCAGATATGGCGTTTACGGTGGTCGTTATGGTCTCTCCAAAGCTGATCGAATCATGCTTCGATTCCGTCCCATTGCTCCTAAACCTGCCAGCGATGGCGGCGGAAGTGTCTCTCCCGTCACCGGAAAGTACGGCTCCCCCACAACTACAAGCGGTGGAAGCTCCGATGTTTCCGGTAAATCTGGGAGAGGAAAGAGGAAGTACCAGAAAGAGAGTACCGGTGGTAACCCCCGAAGGTGCAATAAGAAGAAGAGAGATCTCGGTGGAGACGCTACTACTACCACGGCGGTTACATTGTCTCTTTTACCAGAAACACCTGATAAACGATCTTTTCCAGATCTGAATGCTTTTCCGGTGGAGAAACAGAAGCGAAACGGTCCTTTATGGCTGAGTTTCAACGGCGGTAGTGAGATGTTAACGCCGCCGTACAAGACGGCGGAGATATGTCGAAGGACGGTGGTTGTTTCTTCGTGTGTGACGGTTGAACGTGTGACTGACGCATGGATCGACGGTTATGGATTAGGGAAGACAAATGAGGAGAGGAAGATGAATCTTGTGAAAGACACGTGTCCTGGTTTTATATCGGACGGTGTAGGGAGAGTCACTTGGACTAATGAGGCGTATAAGAAGATGGCTAGAGA
This sequence comes from Arabidopsis suecica, assembly GCA_019202805.1. Classification (NCBI taxonomy): domain Eukaryota; kingdom Viridiplantae; phylum Streptophyta; class Magnoliopsida; order Brassicales; family Brassicaceae; genus Arabidopsis; species Arabidopsis suecica. Next base: position 14,183,810 of record CM032912.1, on the reverse strand, counting down.
AGATATTAATATTCCGATGGAGGAAGTTGTACCGGAGGAGATGAGTTACGATAATTTTCACGTGATCGTACGGTTAGTGATGAAGGAGAGGCCGATGCTAACGTACCCTGCTTTCACATGCAGAGTGAGATTACAGTACACGTGTCAAGATCGAGAAAGAGGTTCCGTCACGGTGCCTTGTGACGTGTGGAGAATGGACGGCGGTGGTTTTGCGTGGAGGCTTGACGTTAAGGCAGCTTTGTGCTTGTGACGTTCTTTCGATCGCCGCCGTTGGATTCACAATGGTGAAAAATGATTAACGGTCCCGATCGTATAACACATGGCCTTCGTAGAACAGCAAATGATGAACTTTGGTTATTTAATTTTCACCTTGAACATATATTTCTGTGCTTTTTTAGTTTGCTTTTTTTTTTTCTTTAGTTAAGATTTTTGTTTATAAAATGCTCTTTTCTGTCTTGAGTTATGAAATGCTAAATTACTAATCTGAAATTTGTGCTTTTTTTCTTTTGGTTAAAACTTGCAAGAAAGTTGTATATATGTATCCCTTTTCTATTCATCAAAGTTTTATTTTTCAAATTATTCGTTTTCATGTCATTTAAGCTTGAAGAGGAAATTGTCAACATTCGTTTGCAAAGGCGTGTTAACATAAAGAGTCTTCACAAGCCCATACCAAAAAATATAACTAATATTTTACTAATGGGTAGCCTCATGAGATTCATTAATGGGCTTTGTGGAGGTTTAAAGGGCCTGAAAATCAAAAGATTCATAGGCACGTGTTATTCAAACGCTAATAACAAGGCGCGTTAAGTGGATAAAATAGTCAAAATAGTAGAGACAATGTCGGTCGGTAGCCGCGTCTATAACACGCGCTCTAGTAACACGTGTAATCTATTAACCTTGCAATTTGGAGTATTTATACTCACGCGCTCCAAGATCTTTTCACAAACCAATTAGAGATCCAGATTCACTAGATTGCGCCGTAGCCTTCACAGCCGTTAGATCTAAATCTCGACGGTAAAAAATCGAAGGGATATTTGTAGCCGTCTAGATTTGGTTGGCTGGAAATTAACGGCTTAGATTCGATTAAAGGCGGCGGGCTGATCATCTCTTCGGATCTATAAGTAGAGAAGCAAATTTGTTCGTTATTCTTCGTAAGTCTCTCTCTCTCCTCTCACCTCTCACCTCTTTCGTTATTTCGAATTTTTTTTTCTTCATTGGAAGCGATATCTGGAAGCTCTCGATCTAGGGTTTTCCCAAATCGATTTTGGTAGTTTTTTTTTACTCAGTCGAGGGTTTTTCTAGGGTTTCGATTTATCTTTTTCCCCAATTGTCGTTGAGGAAGATAATCTCTTCGGTGAATTTGATTTTGATTTTGACCTGAGGGAGAAGGAAGAAGCTTAGACTAATTGCGATTCTCAGTTTGGTAAGTAAACGTGCAATTCAAAGGAATTCATCATCGGATTGATTCGGTAATCGCATCTTTGTGACTCTTTTTCGGCGAATTGCGTCTTGGCTCGATTGATTGTGGAAAGGATTGATTACTGCAACTTCATTTGAACGCTGCCAATGGGTTTTTGTAGATTCATTGTTGAAGATATCTGCAAGGTTTTTGGAGCAGAGGCATAAAGGCATACTTGCTTGATTTTTTTTTTAGTTCGTTCTATATTCTAATTTGATGGTGGAAAGACGATTAACTCTGAAAAGCGAATGAACTGTTGGGTTTTTGGTTTATAGTAAATTGATGGGCAAAGCGCGGAAACACTCTAGAGGGAGATCATCAGGCTTTGTTCCTGATTACATGCAAGCTGTTGAGACCATTGAGCCTGATGAATTTGTTTACTCAGGGAGGATTGATTCTGTGATGAAACATTCTGAGGCGTCTCCTCCACTGAAAAGGAGACGTTTTGGTTTGAATGGAGATAGCAATGGCGTTTCTAAAGAGGTTTTGTCTTTGTCAAAGATGTCGAGGTCTGAGAGAAAGAATTTAGTTCACAAGTTGAAGATGGAGCTTCAACAGGTCAGGGACCTTAGTAAGAAGATTGCATCTTTCAGTTCAGACACTGTTCTGTTGTCGCCATACAATGATATTCATAGCTGCAGTGATGGGCCTAGGAGGCCGCCACCAGAAAACTTTGCTACATTTGTTGGGTCACAGGGCAAAAAGCGTCCTCCTGTGCGCAATGATAAGCACCGGACTAAGAAAGGTCCATCTCGATTAAATGTCCCAACAAGTTCTACTGTTGCTTCAGTGATGAAGGAGTGTGAGACGTTACTCAATCGTCTGTGGTCACATAAGTTGGGGTGGGCATTTCGTACTCCAGTTGATCCAGTGATGTTGAATATTCCAGACTATTTTACTGTGATTAAGCACCCAATGGATCTTGGAACGATACGAAGCAGGCTGCGTAAAGGTGAATACTCTAGTCCTTTGGACTTCGCAGCAGATGTGCGTCTTACATTTTCAAATTCTATAGCTTACAATCCACCAGGAAATCAGTTCCATACTATGGCTCAAGGTATCAGTAAATATTTTGAATCGGGATGGAAAAGTATAGAGAAAAAAATACCTGTGACTAAACCACCAGTCATTCCCCTAACCAGTTCTGCTTCTCTGGAATCTGAAATCCCTTTTGAAGTAGCACCGTTGAGAAATAAATCAGCTGCAATGAACGAGAGCAAGCTGAGGGTGGAACCTCCTAAGTTGGTCATGACAGATGATGAGAAGAAAAAATTAAGCCAGGATCTGGTGGCGTTAGAAGAAGAGTTCCCACAAAACATTAGTGATTTCCTGAGAGAGCAAAGTGGCAGTGATGGTCAATCTGGAGAAGTTGAGATTGAGATAGATATAGAAACGCTTTCTGATGAAATCTTGTTCATGGTTCGGAAACTCCTGGATGACTATTTAAGGGAGAAAAAGAAATCCCTGGAAAAGAGCGAACCTTGTGAGATGGAGGTAAAGAATCTCTCTGATTATTTTTAGTAATTGTTTGTGTGCTCTAGGAAATATTGACATTTGACTTTTGGTTTTAACTTTTCTATTACAGATTGTTCATGACTCTGGATTCAGTAATTCCCCTCTGCAGGCTAGTAAAGGTAAGTTTTTGCTATTTAGTTTGATGTCGAAAATAATTTACTTCAGTAATCTGATGTATTCATAATCACAGGAGATCTGCAAATTGACGAGGATGTTGACATAGTTGGTGGGAATGACCCTTCGGTCTCAAGCCATCCTCCTCTTAAGATAGAAAAAGATGCTGCATGTAGAAATAATGAAAGCAGCAGTTCGAGTAGCTCTAGTTGTGAATCAGGGTCTTCATCTAGTGGTTCGTGTTTATGCGAGCCTTCTTCTATTTCCTTAGAATAATCATTTTATTTCTCTTAAATAGTGCAGTGATTTGTACAGAATGTAAGAATAGTAAAGATTGGAAATAAAGCAACTTTTATTAATTTATTGGAATGATTAGTATTGGACTCCTGAGTCTTGTTTTGTAATTTGAGCCTGCGTCATGTCCCGTATTTTATTTTCAATGCTTTTTCTCTGCTCTAGTAAGTATGGTTGTCCTCTTGCTATAAAGGATATTGTAGTTAGTTTCTGTGGTTTATCATTTATGACGAAGGAATTTAGTTCTTACATTGTGGTTTGGAAAACTGTAGAATTGATTACTTTGCTTTACTTTTCCCCTTTGGAAGAGCTTTTTATACTGATGTTTTATGTGATTATCTTTCAGATTCTGATTCTTGTAGTTCCTCTGGGAGTGAAACAGATTCCATTAAAGCTTCAATACCTACAAGTAGAGAGGTATATCTAACAGTGGAATAACTTATGTTATGGAGTCTCTATGTTTTGATATTGCTCTAAATTTTGCAAGATTTTTCATTTACTCACCAAGATTTCCATGGACTATTTGCAATCATAAAAGTGAAATTTACTACAGAAGAATAAGTATAGTCTCCTCTTTAATTTAGGATAAAAAGGAACCAGGAATTGGTATAAACAAAAAGGAGGATGATAGCAACAGTGAGAAGATATTTGTAAATGGTTAGTCTCTTTTCAATTGATGTATGCGAGTTGGAGTGTTCGGATAGAGAATTCTTCCCGACACTCATTCTTTGTTCTCTGTAGATTCTTTGAATGAATTGGGTCAACTTGAGCATGCTGTTGGGGAAACGTCGACCACCATGGATGCAGTAGTTGTCGTTCCAGATGGTAAGAAATGAAAGTTAAGGAAGGTTGGAGATGGTAATAGCTGTTTATTTTCAAGTCATGATTTTACCTGTCATGTTTGGTATTATAGAGGTGACTGCTCCACCTGAGATGCAAATTTCCCCTGATAAGCGATACCGTGCGGCTTTCTTGAAGAATCGTTTTGCTGATACCATCATGAAAGCTCGAGAGAAGGCTCTTACTAAGGTTGAATTTTTAAGTGCCCAATCTACTGTTTGACGAAAATGCTTATGTGAATAATGTGGAAAGGTTTAATCGAAAAATTTGATGCATCAAATTTCAGGGTGAAAAAGGGGATCCTGAAAAAATGAGGATAGAAAGAGAGGAGTTTGAAAAACGGCTAAGGGAAGGTTGGATTGTAGTGCATCGAGTGTGTTTATGTATTCATCATTCCTAACTAAATACGTATTGTTAATTCTTGCGACTTCCGTTTGATTAGAAAAAGTACGGTTACAAGCCGAGGCCAAAGCAGCTGAGGAGGCTAGGAGAAAAGCCACAGCAGAAGCCGCAGAAAAAGCGAGGAGGGAAAGAGAGCAAGAGAGAGAAGCTGCACGTCAAGCTTTACAAAAGGTATAAAAGACTTTTCAAGCTTCTCTTCTATTATTTAGAGTCTTATCATGGTGTACAATCATGATAAATGACTTTTCTGGTCTGTTGCAGATGGAAAAGACAGTGGAGATAAACGAGGGCATACGATTTATGGAAGACCTCCAGATGCTTAGAGCTACAGGTGCTGAGGGTGATCAATTACCGACTTCCATGGAAGTGATGAGTCCCAAGATTAGTGATGATATATTGGGTAGTTTCAAGATGGAAAGCAACAGTAATCCATTAGAACATCTAGGTCTGTATATGAAAATGGATGAGGATGAGGATGAAGAAGAAGACCCGCCACACTTTAGCCAAAGAGAAGTAGAAGACCATCCCTTTGATGGAAGTGAAAAACAGGAACATAGTCCTCACAGAGTAGAGGGTGAGGAACAACTTGTTAGCGGAAATGAAGAGACGGCGAGCCAAAAGGGACATGATAGTGGGAACCAAGAAGATGAAAGACACATCAACCCAAATGAAAGAGAAAAAGAACTGGAGAATATGCCAGAGCAAGAAAGTGGAGTTGACAAGGCAGAGCAAGAAACTGAAGTTATCGAGATGAGAGAGCAAGAAAAGGAAATTGTTGACATGGGAGTGGAAGAAGTACGCCCCCTTGACAGAAGTGAAGGACGTACACGTAGTTCTCACAGAAAAGAGAGAGGGGACCAACTTGTTAGCGGAAATGAAGAATCAGTTAGCGAAAAGGCACAAGATCATGGGAACCAAAGAGATGAAAACCCCATCAATCAAAGCGAGAGAGAAGAACAAGTAGAGAATGTGCTAGAGCAAGAAAGTAGAGTTGATGACAAGGAAGAGCGAGAAACTGAAGTTGTTGACATTGGGGAGCAAGAACCTGAAGTTGTCGAAATGGCCGAGCAAGAAAATGAAGTTGTTGACAAGGGAGTAGAAGAAGAACTTGCCGTTGACAGAAGTGAAGGACAAACACTTAGTCCTCACAGAGAAGAGGGAGAGGACCAACTCTTTAGTGGAAATGAAGAACTGGTAAGCCAAAAGACACAAGATAATGGGAACCAAGAAGATGAAAAACCCATCAATCAAATTGAAAGAGAAGAACACGAGGCAAATGTACCAGAGCAAGACGAAATTAGAGTTACTGAAAAGGAAGAGCAAGAAACTGAAGTTATCAACATGGGAGAGCAAAAAAGTGAAGTTGTTGACAAAGGGGAGGGAGTGCAAGGAACTGAAGTTGTGGACAAGGGAGGAAAAGAAAGTGAAGTTGTTGACAATGGAGAGGGAGAAACTGAAGTTGTGGACAAGGGAGAGCAAGAAACTGAAGTTGTGGACCAGGGAGAGGAAGAAACAGAAGATATGGAAGTAGAAATTGATTGATAAATCTTTTTTCCGGGTCTTGTTAAAAGCAACAAGAAGAAAAGAAAAAGTGGGGGATGATTCTTATTATGCACAAATTGTGATGTGGCGTGAAAAATGGCTAAAGCAAGCAAAAGAAAGGAAAATCCAGAGACACCTAGAAGACAGAGAATGAGTCTGTTGTGCCTATTTTTTTTCAACCTGACTGTTGATAATGATCCTAAATTGATGAAGAACAAAAAGAGGAAAAAAAAAAGAAAACAATTTTGCTTAAAGAAAGATGATGTCGAAAAGCTGAGTTTGGCATCAAAGCAGCAAATTGTGATATTGTTGAAATGTGCAAAGTTTTTTTTTAAACTTTTTAGAAGTAATCTGTACATGACAAGTTCGTGTTTTTCCCATTGAAACGAGACTCTTTGTAGCAGAAGAATCACTTTTATTACTTGTTACCCCTGATACTTTTTGATCGATCAACTAAACCCAAATTATCTACGATTCTGGATAAAGGGTATTTATGTCATTTAAACTCCGTTTTTATTAGATGATGCAAATGCACTGAGAAGCTAAGACAAAGCGCAGAAAATGGTGGGAGCGACTGTGGTTAGTAAATGGACTCTCTGTGTTACTTCGCCGTCGGTTAGAAACTCGGCAAGTCTCAATCCACACTGCTCTCCGGCCAGGGTTAACCTACGCACAGAGTTGGCCGCATTTCGTCCTCAATTCCGTCTCTTCTCGCGCGATTCATCATCTCGCCGCCGTCTTCGCGCTTCCAGCTCCGCCGAATCGGGAATCTTCCTCCCTCACCTTGTAGCTTCTATGGTTTGTGTGATTCCCCTCCATTAATGAGAATTACTTTGTTTTCTTACATTGAAGTGATGATTGAACTACGAAATCAGGAATTTAGGATTCATATTAGTTAGATAATTTTTTTGATGAATCTCATTGAAATTTGCTGACCTTTTGATCGTTATTACGTTGTTTTCTGTATTGTTTCAGGAGGAAGTCGAGGAGACTTACATTATGGTGAAACCTGATGGCATACAACGAGGCCTTGTAAGCGTTTTTGCTTCTCGTTTTTCTGGTTTTTGAAGTTGGAGCTTTGAATGTGATTGGCTGATTGCATTACACTATCTTACATTGAAGTAATGATTCATTTGATGTTCTTAGGTAGGAGAAATCATCTCTCGCTTTGAGAAGAAGGGATTTAAATTGATTGGGCTCAAGATGTTTCAGTGTCCAAAAGATTTGGCTGAGGTTTGACACTCACTCATAACAACAGTAGTTTGATAGCGTTAGATTGCTTCTTTAGGTGATGTAACTAAATCATTGACAAGTATTTAGAATTTGAAGCCTAATCATGACTTTTATTTCACTTGTTTACTACATGACACTGTCTAAGTTTTTTTTATTTGATTGACATAATTATTGTGTTTATCTCAATTGCCAGGAGCATTACAAGGATCTTAGTGCTAAATCATTCTTTCCTAACCTGATTGAGTACATCACTTCAGGCCCAGTTGTGTGTATGGTATGGCTATTACTATGCTCGTATTTGATTTTCCCTGATTTTCAACTTGTAGTTAGATGAGTTAATTGTTTGTGACTCTTTTAAATCTTGTAAAGGCTTGGGAAGGTGTTGGTGTTGTTGCTTCAGCCAGGAAGCTAATAGGGAAAACAGATCCTCTTCAAGCTGAACCTGGTACTATAAGAGGAGATCTCGCTGTGCAAACCGGAAGGTTGGCCTTTTATCACCTTTTAAAATTTTTAGAAGTAAGCACTTACTATAATTCTCATGGTTTGATATTTTTAAATTATGCAATTTGCAGGAACATTGTGCATGGTAGTGATAGTCCTGAAAACGGCAAGCGTGAGATTGGTGAGATTTCTTGTTTCTTAAAAAATCATTCATCCATCTTTCATCATAGATAGAGGCATTGACTATGTCCAACTTGGTTGCATTACTGGAATTTTTGTAGAATGCAAATCAATGTTGGTTCAGATTCCTTTTTCAATCAAACTTGAACACATAAGTAGATTAGATTATACTTGATTACTCAATTTCTTAGGTTCAGTATATATCTGTTTGGATTGGTTAAATCATTTAAATATTTACTATCGCTTCTTCATTTACTTAAATTGACCAAGCATTCTCATTCCTTAGTTTGCTAAACTTTTGGTTTTCATCTACTGACATTTTGGCTCTTGTGGTTGTGGCATAGGTCTGTGGTTCAAAGAAGGCGAGCTATGCGAGTGGGATTCAGCTCTGGCTACATGGCTAAGGGAGTGATCATTGAAAAGACAGTTTCAATTATAATGGACTTCTTACTTGTTTTCTTGTTACTGATGATGAGCTTTGGTGTTTTGTTCCTGATTTTGGCGGTAATATAAAAACTGCCAATTTATGGCTTGATTCTTCTCATATCTTTAACACTTTTCATGTAATCAAAACTAGTTATAGAATTCAATTGCATTTGGTTCTACGTTACAAAAACATCTCCTTAATCATTCATCTTCACTCTACACTAATGAAACTTTTCTAACGACTCGAGGTAAGAACATCAAGGGAAGTCTAATGTGCAGAGATACAAAAGAGTGGCTTTACAAAATGCAGGTGCGTGATTGAGATTGTTCACATCAGTGTACCGGAATGATATTCCGGTTTACTTCTAAGACCGGTTTGTATACGGAATCTCAATGTCCTCGGGAGGAAGTTCCCAGTGATCGTCTTCTTCGTCTTCTCTGGATACATTTCTGTTCTTGCGGATCTCTGAAGTTGATTGCGGCTTTGGTTTAGGGTTTGGTCTCCTGTAAAATCAAAATCTATTGACTCAACTTCTTCAAGGTGTTTCGAGAGAGAGAGAGAGAAGAAAAAGTGAAAAAAATCAGACCTTTTCCGATACTTCTTAGCAGCTTCTTTGGTCTTCCGTATCCTTTTCTCCTGAGAGCTCTCGAAGAATCGTCGTCTTCGAGATTCCTGCAACACACCAGCTCTGAAACACGACCTCTTGAAATCGTTCAACAGCTGCTCCTCCGATTCGCCTTCTTTAGGCACCACCTCGACGTTGTAGTAACCGGACTTGAAGAAGACGAGACTCGCGTTCGCCAGCGAAGGATACGCCACTCGATTGATGACGTCATCGTGCTCAGCCGTTAAAATCTTCGTCGTCTTCGAATGCTGTGATGATCTCGCGGATACGGAAGACGGAAGCGTGATAGGTTTCAGACTCGACGGAGACGCCGCTTTCGACGAGAGAAGGGAAGAGAGTAGCTCCGAGAGAGAAACTATCGATTCTAGCGCCATTTTTTTTTCCGTCTGAATAAGTGAATATTCATTTCATTCTTATTACATTTATTAATTGTAACTAGTGTGCTAATTAGAGTGGTTAAGTCTTAAGTGAGTCTACTAATCTGGTTTAAAACGACGACGTTGTAAGCATATAAACGAGACCAGTGAACTTTGATCTTTGAAAGCTTCTCTCTTCTTCTCTGTCTCTCTTTCTTTTTCTGTCATTTTGTTTTTGGTAATTATGCTGAAAACAACGATTTCTCCAATTTTCTCATCGTTTACGTGTAAACCCAAGACTTCGAGGTTGATTTTTCAAGCTTTTAGTAAGGTTGTTCTTCAAGATACTCCACCAAGTGCTCGACGAAATGCGTCAACCAATCTGACTACGTTACATCAAGGTCCACCAACCTCAGCTTACGTTCATCTTCCGTTTTGTCGCAAACGCTGCCATTATTGCGACTTCCCAATCTTAGCTCTAGGCACGTCTTCTTCTTCTTTAACCAGTCCGTCTAATGTCTACGAGGAAGGAAAAGAAGATGACCCGAGAATCACAAACTATGTGAATCTGCTTGTTAGAGAGATAAAGGCGACAAGAACGGATTTTGATACGAACCCGAATCTAGAGACGGTGTTTTTTGGGGGTGGGACGCCTTCTCTTGTTCCTCCAAAGCTTGTTTCTTTGATTCTGGAAACATTGAGTTTGAATTTCGGGTTGAGCCCTGATACTGAGATATCAATGGAGATGGATCCAGGCACGTTTGATGGTCAGAAACTGAAGGAGTTGATGAAATTGGGAGTGAACAGAGTGTCTTTAGGAGTTCAAGCATTTCAAGATGAGCTTTTGAAAGCTTGTGGAAGAGCTCATGGTGTCTCTCAAGTGTATGAAGCAATTGAGTTTGTTAAAGAATGTGGAGTTGAGAATTGGAGTATGGATCTTATATCTTCACTGCCTCACCAGACATTGGAGATGTGGGAAGAGAGTTTGAGATTAGCTATCGAATCACAGCCCAATCATGTTTCTGTATATGATCTGCAAGTCGAACAAGGCACAAAGTTTGGAAACTTGTAAGTACATAGTCCAAGTTTGCTGCTTTAGATTTTCAATGTATTCTGACGAACTGGGTTTATGAACTTGTGTAGGTACACTCCAGGACAATCCCCTCTTCCTTCAGAAACACAATCTGCAGAGTTTTATAAAACAGCATCATCAATGCTCCGTGGAGCGGGTTATGAGCATTATGAAGTCAGCAGTTACTCGAAAGATGGGTTCAAGTGCAAACACAACTTGATATACTGGAAGAACAAGCCATTCTATGCTTTCGGTTTAGGTTCGGCGAGTTATGTTGGAGGGTTGAGGTTTTCAAGGCCAAGGAGGCTAAAGGAATACACAAACTACGTCGCTGACTTGGAGAATGGGGCAGCAAACTGGTGTGGAAATGGTGATGTTGATCTCAAGGATGTCGCGACAGACATCGTAATGCTATCTTTCAGAACATCTAAAGGGCTTGAACTTAAGGAGTTCGGAGAAGCTTTTGGCACCAAGTTAGTGAAATCGATCTGTAAAGTATATGAGCCTTATGTGGAGAGTGGGCACATTGTTTGTTTGGATGATATGAGAAGCGAAGTGATGAGTGATGAATTCAAAACCTTAGTTGCAAATGATGAAGTGAAGATTGAGGATCATGTGAGGTACCTTAAACTGAAAGATCCAGATGGTTTCCTCCTTTCTAATGAGTTGATATCTCTAGCGTTTGGCGTAGTAGCTCCTTAAACCTTAAAGCTACTAACAAACAAAGGTTGTTTTTATACATCCATACTGTTATAGATTGTGTTTCAAACTGGATGTTATCATTGATGTGTATGAAGATTCGATAAAATTACAGAGAAAAATCTAATCACTATTCCTATATTGTGGAAGGAATCATCTGTTTCTACAAGCTTACAGAGAAATCATTTGTCTATGTATTCCATCTGATATCCATAGCAACTAGCTTCATAACCCCAACGAAACACTCTCTTTTGGGAATCCATAAGTATCTGGTTCGAGAAGGAGAAGTAATGTGAGAGACTTGTGATTCACACCAAACCAATATCGAATTTGAAAACCTTTTGCTCTCTCATGAACAGTCTGAAGCTCACCTGTACAACATGTTAAGAGAAAGGGTAGACTTTAGGAACTGAAAACGATTCGATATACGACAGCGAGATTCTGTAGGCTGTCTAGGGAATGAAGTTTGTACATCTTTAATAAAGCCAATGCTTGAGAGGATTACCATATTATGAAGGTTTTGGTTTTTTTCCAGTTTTTCTAATCCGACGCAACTCTTGTGTTCCGCTTCTCTTTTCTCTGTAAAAGACAATAGAAACAACAAAATGACCAAAGACTTCTGTAGAATAAAACAATGATGGAAAAAAGAAGAAGTAACACCATACTGTACCTTTGATATAAGAAGACTAGAAGATAAAAGAGTGGGAGTAGCATCAAGGTCAATATTGAAATGGCGAGGTAGAAGACACCCGATTTCTTCTGCACGAATTAGCATAGACTAAGATTTTAACAGAAAACTGATATATTCCTTTATACTGGTTTCCACAAGAAACATATAGCATAAAAGAAGTAAATGAAAACAGATTTGCTTTAAAACATAATTAACAACCTCATTTAGCACACATAAGTAACTGCGATGGTTTAACAGATCATACCTTGCCTCCTCTAGGAAACGGTTTATCTTTTCCAGTGCAGGTATGAGCATCACAGAATTGGCGCAAAAAGTGTTCTTCAATCATGAAAAGTAAAAATCAAATAGAGTGATTCGGGCACACTTCAAAAAACTGTTTGAGAAACATCATCTAGTATTCAATGAGTAAATATTCACTTGGAAGTAAGGAATCATACCATGAAGACGGCTAGCTGAGGGACCTTGACTCACTGGGAAACAACTATTGGCAACGCTCTAAATAATCAAGAAAGGGAATAAACAAGTATATAATAAGAAAGACGTCATGGATCCAGAGAGGAAAAAGCAAAGAAAGATGAAAGAGAATCTAAGAAAGAAACCTCGCAGAGATGACGGTTTTTGGCAACAGCAGCAGGGTTGCACTTGGTCTTCGGTTTTTTAGAGCTCAATACAAAGTCACAATGCAATGCCCCACACAAGTCGGCTAAACACTTTGTATCAGTCTGAGGCATTCAAATAAGTTTTCTAGTATCAGCTTTCGAAACACATAACCAGAAAGTAATCTCAAAATCTAGCAATATATGACCGAGACCACGGTAACGGAATCCACATACATACCGTATTCAAAAGATTATAATGTCTAGTGCTGAAATGCTTGTCAAGAAATTTCTCATCATTGAAACTTTTCTTGCAGTAACCACATTTCCATTCGAAGACATCAACATGAATCTTATGCTGTTCCTGATCTCTGTATAAGTCATTATCAGGATGAAGCCTACAATTCTTTGGAATTTGATATCTTTCTCGTTCCACAAACGGTGTCAAATACTGCAAAAAATCCATATTATAAAAACAATCAAAAATCTATATAAAATCAACCAAATTCAGAAATAAAATAAGAAATATTCAATTTTGAATTGTATACTTACATCTTGTATAATCTGCCAAGCTGCTCGACTTCTTTCTCGTGAACAATGTAATTCTGGAGCATTATTAACTTCTACTTCTTCGTTCACCCATCTAAATTTCATGACAAGACAAATCAATATAATCAGACATTGAGAGCTACATCTTTGTCTGAAATTGGAAATAATCTTACACAAAACTAATCAACAGTAGTTGCAAGTTTTTGTTTTTCTATAGAAAGACAAGAGTTAAATCAAGTGGAGTTGCTAGAGATTCACCTAGTAGATTCAGATTCTTCAAAACCCTATGGAGAGAGTAAAAACATGAAAAGTTCATTGATTATAGATCAGAAGAAGAATAATGAATCGCTAAATCATGAATATATATAGGTGATGTTCAAATACCTGAGAGAGTGATTGATGAAGAAGAAGAAGAGCAAACAGTAGAAGAATCACGGGCAGTGATTCACAAAGTCTTCCCATCGAGCTGTGAGATTTTAGCGACAAGAATTTGATTTCTGCAAAATTTCTATTTTTTGTGAATGTTTTGGGTTTAGGCCATTGGGAATGGAGTTATAACTGCATCCAAACAGATGGATTTCGAGACATTCTAGGCCCAACTCTCTCTAGTTACATAACTTTCTTGTGCTGGGCTAGGCCCAAAGCTCTCTAGTTACGAAACTTTCTTGGGCTGGTCTAGGCCCAATTTTCCAGAGTAAACTACAGAACTTAGTGATGGAATATTCTCATATTCTTGTGCTCTAGCTTGTACTAAATGTCTCAAATTTAGTTTCCACTGTTTTGGGATTGATAAATTATTGGATACATGTAATCGAGGTATGTAAATACAATGATTTGTACTACAGTATGTGATTGTTATACAATCATGTGTCCTATGCCATAATACAATACGGTAATGTAGATTTAAATTTGGTAGTGTGCGTGTGTGAGTTGTACACGATAAAATAAAATTTTAAAATATATCTGTTTTTCATAAGAATTTTTCGATTGATAAATAAATAAAACTAAGAAAGAGGCTGGAAAATTAGAATAAAACAATATGGCAAGATATTATTGGTAATTTTGTGATATATTTATATCCATTAACCTTTTAATTTAGTGATTGATTTTTCATATTGAAGTTGAAGTGCTTATACTTTTGTTAACATTTTTAAGTTAAACGATTGTGTTTATCTTTAAAAAGCCGTTCATATACAAGCCCCACCACACATATATATTAAGTGTCGTGACTTGTGGGATGAAGGATATGGTGAAGATGATCTATTTGAGAGAGTGTATGATTTGGCTGACTCGGTTTTGGTTGAACAAATGTTGGGTCGCGCTATTAGTGGAACACTCCCTCACAACATTTTGTTAATTACGACCGATCGTGATTTTAACCTTGCTTTACGTTACTTAGCTACCGACGGTTATTCGGTGTTTCAAGCGAAGTTACCAAATCCTGATAATGGTTTTGTTCGTACCCATCTACGTGCAATTCGTACATGGTCCTGGTTAAATTTACATTGTTAGAGAAATTGTCGATCAGTACGATGAATGTTCGAAAAAATGTCGATCAGTTCGACGAATCGTCGAAAAATCGTCGATTCGTACGTAAAATATCCGAGAATATGAAAACTGGCCACGATCATTGTAGTGCGAAAATGGCATTAACTATAGTACACGAGTTATAGTTGAAAAAACGATGTCAAATTAAGAAGATGCACCGAACACAAGAAAAACAAAAAAATAGAAACAAAAGCTTTTTAGCAAGTTAAAAATCATTCTAATTAAAAATTAAAATAAGATAATCTAGCAGGATATTATTGGTAATTTTGGGATATATATGTCTCCATATTAACCTTTTGATTTTTTCATATTGAAGTTGAAGTGCTTATACTTTTGTTAAGTATTGTGTTTTATCTTAAAAAAAAACATTAACATTTTACTATTTTTACCAAACACTTCTTGTAAATCTTAATAAAACAGTTTTGCCTTTTGAAAATATGGAAAAATAATTGGCCTTAATTAGCCTTAATAAGCAAATCTGCTTTAAAAAAATAAACAAATCTGCTTTAAAAGACTTTCTCAATACCACGTTTATAACGCACGTTCTAGAGGAAAATGTATTAAGGGATGCTTGACACTTTTTTTAATCGTGTTTTGTTAATTTTTGTTTGAAAATGATTTGTTTAGGTAGTACGGTTAGGGATTTACGCGGGAAAGAAGAAGAGGTGTAATAATGTTGTATAATGTAAACAACAACAACAACAAAAAAAAAGGTTTGATTTGGTTAATGCTGTTGTCAACGACGACGACGTGTTTCCCTCTAATGTTTCTCCTTCCTCTCTCTATATTACAACTGCATTTCTCTTCTCTCTCCTCCCAACTCTCTCTTTCTCTCGATAGGTCTTGATATTTCCTTTTGCTTTGATCTCAACAATGGCGGTAAGAACAAACAACCTCTTCAAATCTCTCTTCTTTGATCATCATGATGATCATTTTTCCAATAAGTGTCTAGCTTTCTTGATGTCTAATGAATCCTCTGTTTCTTGGTACAGGGAAACAAAGGGAAGCCATTGCCAAAGTTTGGAGAATGGGATGTGAACAATCCCGCATCAGCCGAAGGATTCACAGTCATTTTCAGCAAAGCTAGTGACGAGAAGAAGACCAAGAAAGCATCCGGCGCTGGCCCTAATAGTCTGGTTTCACCTCAGAGAAACCAAAACTCCGATCAAAACAATCACCATGATTCCCAAAACCCAAAAGCTAAGGTAGTTTACTTTTTCTCATTGCATTCAACTTTTTAACTCTTTATCCAAGAACACAGATTGCTTACCTGATTTATGTTTTCTGCGCAGAACAAATGGTTTTGCTTCCGTTAATTCCTGCGATCTTCTGAAGAATCCGAGGGGTAGGGAAGCTGAAGCAGTTTTGCAGAGAGATCTCAAACAAAGTGAAACAAAAGGGTTAAGGGTTAAACACCCATACATCTCAGCTTTCTTCATCTCTCTTCTGCTGATATTTGTTCAGTAAACTTTTTGTTCCTTTCTTTTTGTTTGCCAACATTTTTCCCATAATGGATATAAATTGTATCTTTTGACTCCATCTAAGAACTATGGAAATAAGATTTTGAGAGATAGTCCTTTGCAGACATAATGCTATTAGCTATTATTATTCATATCGATGAAACAAGACCATAACATGGCTTCTGTACATCCTTCCAATAGCTTCAACCTCTCTAAAACCCTAACAAAATTAACATTCGATTTTACTGAGAGGAAGTCACGAGCTTTAACTCTATAAGGTCAGATTGCCGTTTCAGAGCTGACACCTGAAGAAGAATCTGCCGTCAAAAGATGCTGAAACAGAGTCTACTTAAACTGGGATCACAAGATTTGATCCCACCATCTATCTAAAAAAACCCGAGGCCATGTTTACGGCTTCGGTTTCAGAAAATTGAACCCCTCTTAAGAGGCCAACGACACAGCACCAGAAAATCATAGCAGAAACATGTGTCCTGACATAGAAGTAAGCAAAACAATCTATGTACATATATAATGTCGTTGTTTTGGTTCTCCGTTCTAGCAATTGTTGTGAGATTCAGATATGAACAAAACCAGGCAGATATCCAGGAAAATTATTTCAGAGGAGAGCCACCAACGGAAGAAGACCAAATCATAAACAGAACATGCTTCCATTAGACTGAACCTTAGTGAAAGAGTAGATAGTTACAGTTAAAGCGGGAGAGAAAAGTTATTGGGTGAGAATTCTGTAAACAAGCATCGACTTGCCAGATAGATGTAGTTTGGAGACTATAATTTACCTAAATGTTTTTATAAACTCCAAAGCCAAAAGAAGAGTTTGATCCTAAGAACTGAAAAGCCTATGATGGTAAAGAAAAAAAGTATCCCTTACGCAGGCTTCTGAACATGTGATGTCAATGCCAGCTGTCATCTTCATTTCCGTTAGCGCCAACTTGAGGAGCTTCTACGGTTTGGGAGCTGCTAGGCGAGAATGTAGGCGGTATGGAATGATCAAATCTACAAGCTGGACCAAATTTGCAGATGCCATATCGGCTGTAGTGTGTGCACATACTCTGATCCTGAAAGTTTAAGGAAATCAAGCAAAAAGAGTTTAAAGTGTGAATAAGTGATCGATCATAATTCTTGTCCTGAATCAAATTCACCAGGAAGATCAAGTTCTATAGCATCAGAAAGAAGGAAAGAAATTCATTTTTACGAACAACATTTCTCAAGAGGCTTCCTAATACTAGCACAAAAGAACAGCATGGGCGGGGAAAAAACACTCACAGGTCTTAGGGGCAAGCCCTTGTCATTGAAAGAGAATGGAGCTTGCTTAGGCAATCTATTTTTGGGATGATGGTATTTGCATTTATATTTGAACTTACAGTCCCCTGTTTTAAGATAATAAGTGCACTCTGGTTGATCCGGGCGTTCTGGGAATTCCTCACCAGGCATCTGGTGTTGGTATTGTGAGAATGAACTAGTTTCAGCCAATGAATTGTTCACCGGGTATGTGGAAGGAGCAAGCACACTCCTTTCTGGTGGATAGGCAGAAGACGCCTACACCAATAAAAATGAGAAACTTCAAAAGTAAAGTACTATAGTTTTATCAACATAAAAGAAAAAATGCAACAAAGTTAGTAATGCAGAGGCAGAGCTGAAGTTAACTACCTGATACCCATTCCACTCTGAAGCTTGAGGTGAAACTCCGCGATTATGGGGGAACATGGCTGGAATGAAAGGAGCAGTACCAGTACCATTCATATGTCTCGTTGAAGACCAAGAAGTTGAACTTGCTTGGGATGGGGCATTTGGGGAAAAGGGTCCACCATTATTACCACGGAACATGGGAGAATCAACTCCTCCGATAGCCGTAGGATCAGGATGATTAAATTTGCAGTCAGATCCAAACTTGCATGAGCCATTGCGCATGTAGAAAGGGCATTCTTTCTCTCCCTGTCAATAGCTTATACTATTATAGCTTTTCCATAAGGCTGTTGGAAACAGAATGTTAGAACTGTATAAACCAATTCGTGGAATACCGGTCTGATAGGAAGGCCAAGGAAGTTAAGTTCTGGTCCTGAGGCCAGAGAAGTATGCTCTTTCATGTGGCTAAATCTACAAGACTCTCCATATTTGCACCCTCCAGTCCTGAAGTAGTACTGCAAACCTCGGAATTAGAGGGCATAGGTAGGATATCAGTAGACAGACTTTCAAAAGAAAAAGGGGAAAAACAGAAGAGAACAAACACATACAACACAAAGAAGAGGCTAAATAGTGCACTTCCCATAGAAAATTAGAGAATGAGAATGATATGTCTATGTCTGTAAGCCGTGATAAATTAATTCAATTCAAGATAACAGCAATATTCAGACATGGAAAAGGCGACCACTTATCATCCACCTTTTACAAACCAAGCACCTAAAAAATCAAGCATAAATTCAGCAAAACTAAAACCTAATCACAGCCTAAGACACTAACATGACCCAACTATCATACAAGTGTTGGAAGCTTGAACGAACTTTGAGAAATATAACATAAGCGATGATACACAGAAAGAAAATAATGTAAGCTTGCTAAGCCAATACATAGGAAAGGAAGAACATTTAACCTTACACTCCATCAGCTTAGGATTCTCCACATCCTCGTCTCTTTCCCTTACTTTCTCCCTACCAATCTTCCAAATAACAAAACATTAGAATAGCAAAAAAGATCATTTTCGTTTAAATTAACATAGTCCTTTTCCCTTTCGCGTTCTTATACTCCCTAAAAACTTCAAATCCTAAACCAAAACAGCAGAGCAATAGAAAACGAAGCAAACACAAAACTTAAAACATAAATTCTAAATCAAGCTTTCCCCTTTTGGTTCAATAGACAAACCCCAATTAAGAATCAACATCAATGTCAGGAGAGCAAACAAAAACTATGACAAATTGAGAATTAAAACATGCAAAGATGATTGAAGAGGTAAAAGAAAAGTACTTGAAGTTTCTTTCGAAGAGGGTGATTGAACTTGCAACTTGATCCGTATTTGCAGCTTCCTGTTCTCATATAAAACGAACAATCCTCTGCATCAGGTCTCACTGGATACACCACCATCATTCTCTTCTCAATCATACTCTCACGCTCTTCTTCCTCCTTTCGATCGCTCCCTATTGCCCTCGAATCCGTTTCTACATTGACACTAATCGGAACACTCAGCTCTTCCGCAGAATCATCCAAACCCACATTCCTGAATTGATTACTTAGCTCCTCAGAAACGTGATTGAGATCAGACGGAGCCTGATCGGCGACGGTGACGGTGACCTCATCGGAGGAAGATCGAGACGGATCGGGTCCGGTTGGATTCGGGTCGGAAATTTCTTCAGGCTTGCTCATGATTTACTCAAAATCACATTACAATTTTACAGAAATCCCTAATTTCAACCGAGAAGAGAAGATCAAATCAAAGAGGGTAAAGAAAAAAAGGAAGAACCAACGAAGAAGAAGAAATCAATTCGCGTTTTTGGTTTGATGGGTAGTTTTGTCCTTTTTGTAAAGCGACATAATGTGAGAATCAGACAGAAACTGTGTCTCGAAAGTGTAATAATTGATAGTTTAGTTTCTAAAGCAAGGTTTTTATATAAATTGCAATCAAGACCCTGAAGTTGTCTCCTCATTCGCGTCTCTTCACTACATAGTATAGTAGAATTTTGACCGTGGGTAAATATCATACCAGAAACAATGAGCAGAATTAAACAATCATATACTATTAGGAAATAAGTAAATTTGATTCCTTTTTTTACAAATAAGAAAATGTAGTTCTTAGAAAATTGTTACTAGTTAGATAGAATTTGATTCAGTGGCAACATATATTAAAACAACGAATTTTCAGCTGTAATGGATTTGGTAAAACATTTAGAGGGACCAAATTAAACGTTTTAAGACTCTCGATTCTTCTCTTGTGTTCAAACTTCAAATCTTTTGGATTTTGAACCATGTATAAGAAGCTAAAATTCGTCAGAATTTTGTTTATGATTTTTCGACCAATTCTTAACGGAATTTGAATTCGCCTAAAATCAATCGGAAATTTCTAGCGGATAAAATTCATCAAAATCGGTTGGAAAGTCATCGTAATAGTAGTGTTGATGTGTGAAACAACAATTATCATGTTTCTCATTTTACAAGATAAGATCCTATTTATAAAATAAAATTTTTTTAAAAAAGTCAGATTTCATAAATGGTTCATTAAATTCTATTAGATTTTAACCTACCTTTCAGATTCTTTTATTTATAATATATAATACAAAATAAAAATTAAATCTTATATTGATTTAATAATAGATATTCTCACAAAACCTTTTTGCCTTTTGTTTTTACCTTATCACCGTTTGACATAGTATATATAAACACAAGCACATATCCAGAATCTTTACTCTTGAACAAATATCAATCAAATCATCCACCATATACAAGCAAAAATGGTCACAAAAACAAAAACAATGTCTCTATCATTGACACTCCTCCTCTTCATCCTTGTATCTACCGTCTCCGTAACCTCAACACTAAGAAACCTCTCTCCAGCGGCTGAAAACAAAGGAGTATGGTGCGTAGCGAATAATAAAGCGACAGATGAGCAGCTACAAGCGAATATAGACTGGTGTTGCAGCTACGAAGGAGGATTCCGTGATTGTACACCGATCAATCCTGGTGGAGTTTGCTATGAACCAAATACTCTAAGAGACCACGCATCGTACGTAATGAATTTGTATTACCAGAATCTTGGTTCCACCAAAGCCCAATGCACTTTCAACGGTACTGGCACCCAAGTTCGTAAAGACCCAAGCCATGGCGCTTGTATTTTCATATCTTATTAATACATACATGTATGTGTGGTAAATTATTAAGCCCAATCTTTAAATAAGTTGAAAATACTATGTATGCATCAAATTTCTCTAATCTCTATATAAGTTAGTATGTAACTATTGGAGTATATTAATTCTCAACTTATAGAATATCTTCATATTTCTCTAATGTTGTTGATGAATCATTTTAAGAACTTCATATAAACGCAACTCATGAGATGAACCTACATATATCTTGAAAGAGCTTTTCAAAGATTTGGAGGTGATTATAAACATTAAACTTGATGCAAATAGGAAAGATTCTTCTTGCTGGACTCTGACAAAAAAACAGAGGCTAAAATTAAATTTCGATTAATCCTATGAAAAATAAGTTGTGGAATCTTCAAACTAGCACGAGGACCAGAGTATTCCCTTGGAAAGGAGCACACGTTGTGGCTTATCGATTAGAGATAAGTGGACTGAAAGTTGAATTACATTGTCCGTTACGTGGATGTGACAAAAAAAGAGTCAAGAAAGTTGAAAATTACATTGTCAGTTACATTGCTAGAAAATGTGATTTTTTAAATGATGCATTAAACGATATTGGATTTTCTTCTATATATACATGATACTACAAGGAAAAACAAACAAATGAGAGAATATTACATATTTTTGCATTAATTATTACAAAACCTTATTTTCTTCTTATTACCGTTTCATTTATTGTATATATAGACACAAACACATAAAATGTTTACTCTATAAACAAATTAAATATCAATCTATAAGCAATAATGGTCACAAAAACGATATCTCTACCATTGACGCTCTTCTTCTTCCTCCTCGTATCCACCGTACATGTGAACGCCACACTAAGAAACCTCTCGCGTGCGGCTGAAAACAAAGGAGTATGGTGCATAGCGAATGACAAAGGGACAGATAAGCAACTACAAGCGAATATAGATTGGGTTTGCAGCGACGAAGGAGGATTCCGTGACTGTGGCGCGATCAAGCCCGGTGGACCTTGCTTTGAACCAAACACGGTAAGAGACCACGCGTCGTTCGCAATGAACTTGTATTACCAGAACCTTGGTGCCACCAAGGAACAATGCAATTTCCATAACACTGGCATTGAAGTTTATATCGACCCAAGCCATGGCTCGTGTGTTTTCGTATCTTATTAGCATTTTAATTTCCGGTTAACATGTAATATGTGTGGGAACTTGTTTGGCCGAAACTCCAGTTAAATAAGTTGAAAAAGAATCTATCCATCAGAATTCTCTAATTAATCTCTATATTTCTGGTCAAGTGTCTAATTTTGTCATCGGGGCCGGCCAAATCAAAGAAAAGTTCTTGTGCTTAAAAATTCAATAGTTGTATCACCTGTATAAGAATTTGAACTTTGAGAATGGCCTAAACAATTTTTTTGTTTAACAACAAAATCATTAAATAGGTAAAAGTTATGTAGCTCATTTTTTTCATTCATTTTATAGCCTTGTGAAACTCTGGACCGGCTTTGTTTGTCATTATGTCAGTTTGAACATAGTGAGGTTACAAACGTCCAATAAAAGAGATTATATGATGACGAAAACAATTAATGTCTTAATGTTTTGGTGAAAATATTTACAATTTTCTATATGGTAGGTAGGCTAGCACTATGAGATAGTATAACAATGCTTTAACAACTCTAATTTAAAGACAAAAACATCGCTCAAGAGTACTTAATCAGCGTCAAACCTCCTCATCTCTGTAGATTAGGGGTCGCAAAATTAATTATATAGGTAGGCTAGCAATATAAGATGGTATAACAATGCTTTAACAATTCTAATTAAAAGACAAAAACATCGCTCAAGAATACTTAATCAGCGCCAAACCTCCTTATCTCTATAAATTAGGGGTCTCAATATTACATAAAGACTTTTCATCAAGAATTCAGCATCAATCTCATTCACATTTAAACTAGGACTTTGGTCTGTGTAAGCACCAAAGCGTCTTTCATCATCATTGAACCTCCTCTACTTTCAAATCGGAGCTTTATCTCAACACATAATCGGAGTACAGTTAAACATCTATAAATTAATACTCTATAAATTAATAATCTCTCTAAATTAATAAATTCTTCCGGTCCCGAGTTGGGACCAGTGTAAAATATGACATAAATCGATAAATTAATAAGATAATAATTTTTTTAAAAATCCTATGTAAACATATGGTCCCATCTATATCATAAATTAATAATTGTATAAACTTATCAATATATATATATATGTATATTTAACTTAATATATATATATATATGATATAAATTTATATATGTCATATATGAATTTCTATGATATATATTTAAAATATTATATGTAAAAAGTTTAATGAAATATGACTCTATTATTCAAAATAAGTTTGTATTGTTTTTAAAACTTAATAATTGATTTTCTACTTATAATTATTTTTTTAAAGATTTTGCTTAAAGAAAAAATTTAATTTTAGATAGAAATTTTTTAAGAAATTACAAAATTAATAAAATCTCTATATAAATTAATAATTATTAATTTATCGATAAATTAATACCTATCTAAATTAATAAAATTTTCTAATCCTAACATTATTAATTTATAGAGGTTTTACTGTATATCTCTACGAAGTCAACCTTCTGTCTACTTAGGGCATTGTCAATGACTTCTCTTAATGTTTGGAGGCCCATGGGAATTTGCAATGATCAACTTTCGAAACTCCTACTTCTTATGTTGGTCCATTTCTTAGTTGTAACGGGGGGATAGTAAAATTATTTTTGTCAACAATCTTATTTTTTGGTGAACTTAGCAAATATCGTTTTGATATAAAAATTTAAGTTGCATGACGCGCTTTCACATAAAGTCACACATTCGTATGTAATATTCACTAAATGTAACTCACTTAATATATTCATAGGTGTCTTTTTTTCAAAAAAATTATAGGTTTCATAGAGGCATACATTACATTTTTAACCAAACAATGACTACCCCACCAATTCAATCTTGTTCAAATCCGTAACTAAAATGTTTTAAAGTAGCTTATAAATGTTTATTTTTCATTAAAATAAATATTTGAGTTAGTTGTATATAGTTATTTATAAATCATCAATTTTAAAAAATTATATCCATAACTGAAAAATATCTAGTTAAATATGATATATCAAAAGATCTACAAAATAATTATAATAAGAAATATATCATAATATTTTTAATGGAATAATCTTTAGAGAGTACTTTTTTTTTAATGTATTACTTCTTCTAATTATCTCTCCCTAGTATATATATACATGCCCTTGCACGAAAAGATAACACATAAAAACTATTGAATCCTTTACCATTTCCAATGTCGTCGTTGCAACTTTTAACACTTGTTCTTCTCGTATCAACTGTCGCTATCCCCGTCGTGACTTGCAGACAATGGTGCATGGCGATGCCTGGTACCTCAGATGAGCAGTTACAAGCCAACATTGATTTTGGTTGCAGCAACGGCGTCGATTGTACACCGATCCAACCTGGTGGAACTTGCTATGACCCTAACACGTTATTCGACCATGCGTCGTATGTCATGAACGCTTATTATCAAAGCCATGGGCGTATCGAAGATGCTTGTAGGTTCGGCCGTACTGGCTGTTTTACTTTTGCCGATCCAAGTAATGGCTCGTGTATCTACTACACTTAAAAAAAAAAAACTCTTTGTGAGTGTATAAAGATTGTGGTATTGACTGTTTATTTTGAATATGTATTTTATTTTGGGTTGTTGTATACCCAAACTATATTATAAATTTTAAAAAAATTGCATATGAAAATTGCGATTTTAATGGAATAATTTATAGAGAGTTATTTTATTGATTTATTAAATCTTCTAGTTCTCTCTCGTTAAGTCCTTTCCCAAATAAGTACAAAAGTAGCGAGAGAGAATCACTCTTGTTTGGAAAAGTCTTTTTGTATATTTTCCATGTAACTGCAATAACGTAAGCAACAAATTAAAGGAAACTTTCTGAATACGTAATTCCATATCATAGTGATTCCATAATCACATCCCTTGAAATCTTTGGTCATAACTCTAGATGATTCTCCATTGTATCTCTATATAAGAAACCTTGTAATCACATTGAACGATAAACATAAAATTCTTACAAAATACATATTAACATTTCTTTATTTCTCATTCAATGTCGTCGCAGCTTCTAATGCTCTTTCTTCTTCTATCTGCTGTTGCGATCCCTGTCGTGACTACCAGACAATGGTGCATGGCCATGCCGACTGCAACAAACGAACAATTACAAGCTAATATTGATTTTGCGTGTAGCCAGAATGTTGACTGTACACCGATCAAACCTGGTGGAACTTGCTATGAGCCTAACACGTTATTCGACCATGCGTCGTTTGTCATGAACGCTTATTATCAAGGCCATGGTCGTACCGAAGATGCTTGTAGGTTCAACCGTACCGGTTGTTTTGTTTTTATCGACCCAAGTAATGGCTCATGTGTCTACTACACTTAAAGAAGCTTTTTCCGGTTTGCGTTACGTACTAATTATTGATTTCCGGATAGATTTTTTTTTTATAATTGTTTATTTTCTGATGTTTGTATCCCCAAACTAAAGTATTTTAATATAACGATTGTTCTGTTTACGCTTCAATGTAGTAGTGATCTGATATATATATTTTTGTAATGTGATTATTAAGAAATGAGAATATGAGATGGTGGTGGAATAATATCAATTATTGTTGAAACATGTCAAGCATGACAAACAAATACTAGGGGATAGATAAATTGACGCCAAGAAGAAACTGTATTCGTACAAATTCACATTGTTTCATTCATCTAGGATATCTAAACTTTTCTCTAACCATCTTTGATCGTTGTCAATGGTCTACAAAACAAAGTTATTTGTAAATTTCCTATATTCACAAGAAAATTTATAATTTGGCTATACAATGTCATTAAGTTACTAGATCAACTTTTTTGTTTTTGTTATTACGCCAATATGCAACGAATTACTAGATCACATTTTAGTAGATTAATATGAACATATATTAAACTGGAACAACATATATACTAGTTTCCTATGAATTGAACTGGCTAGTAAAAAAAATAACTATTGTTAATTGAACAATATATACAAAACTCATCAAACAAATTGGAACTTAAAAAATGAACAAATGGGTAAACTTTTTTTTTTTTTTGGCATCAACTTTTGCTTTAAGATATGTAAATAACTAAAGAAATTCCATAAATTTGAAATTGAATATTTGAATTTTCTGTTTTCCTTTGACCAACAAAAAAAAAAATCTGTTTCCCTTTTTTAAACTTAAATTTGGGTGAATTTCTATTTTTTTTTTTAAATTAGGGTAAATCTGCAAGACGCACGAAGCTGACAAAATTTCTGTTTAGTTTCCGTACTTGGGATAATTTATCAATCTTCTGCAAAAATTAAAAAACATATAGGTTTGAAGAAGAAAACATCAAAACATTGAGATCCATGTCGAGAGAGAGGATCAAACGTGAATTACCTCCCGTTCAAGAGGTACTTGTACTCGCATCTGCTTTCCTTCTTCTTCTTCTTCTTCTCAAATTTGGTTAATTTTACTCGATAAGAGATAACACAGATCCTTATCTTTTTGATAAATTCTTAAAGCATATTGATAAATTGCGGAAAGTGGTAGAGGAAGGCAATTACTATGGAGCTTTGCAGATGTATAAATCTATCAGTGCAAGGTTCGCAGCTCAATTTCCTTTATAATCCTTTTGCTTATTGCTTGATTCTGCATTGACCCTTTTTTGAATTCTGGTAATTTGGATGAAAAAATTGGATTTTTGATTATGAATTGGCAGATTATTTGTTTCATACATATGTTTGGATTGACAAAAGATTAGCCCTTTTGGTTTGCAGATATGTCACGGCTCAGAGATTCTCTGAAGCTCTTGATATCCTCTTTTCAGGGGCTTGCATTGAACTAGAACACGGCCTGGTTTGTTTCCTTTCCTTCTATATTATTCTTTATGCATATAGTTGTACTTGGAATCTGGAGGGACATGTAATCAAATACTTTAACAAGGCAGAATCTTTGTTTCTTCTTGTGCACTTTTGTTCAGTTTACTAGAGGTAATTTCTTATTAAAACTGAAATTTTACAGGTGAATTGTGGGGCGGACCTTGCTATTTTGTTTGTCGATACACTAGTTAAAGCCAAGTCTCCTTGCAACGATGAGGCTCTTGGTTAGTTCGAATTCACGTATAATCGCTTTGACCTATTGCAGTTTTCGGTTTATACTGAAATATTTCCGTCAGATCGTATCAGGTGTATTTTCAAATTGTTTCCTCGGGTTCCTGTACCACCTCATTTGGTAGATGTGAGTGACGATGAAGATGTCCAAAATCTTCAAGAATCTCTTGGGGAAGCCAGGTCACGAGTAGAAAACTTGACATCTTTCTTGAGAGCTGCTATAAAGTAAGCCAGGGCATGTGTATTATTTCACTTATTCAACTGATATTGTCCATGGTTTTCATAGTGCTGTTTCTTCTTTCTTTTAGATGGTCTGCAGAGTTTGGAGGCCCACGTACTGGCTATCCTGAGTTGCATGCTATGCTGGGTGATTACCTCTACACCGAGTGTCCTGAACTTGTAATCTTCTTGTAGCCCTTTTTGATTATAAAGTTATACTTATACATTTCATCTTTCTTCATTTAATCGGTTTTTAATATATTTCTCACAGGATATGGTCCGGATATCCCGACATTTTGTTAGAGCTGAGGACCCCGAGAAGTTTGCATCTATGCTGGTCAACTTTATGGGAAGGGTCAGTCTCTTCGTTTCTAGTTGTCTCATCTCTTGATTTCTATATTAGTCTTTAGTTTCAGTGTAGAGTAATTTTTGCACTGGGATAGAAATTCAAGAAATGTCTGGATTTCAATGTAACCTCTCGTGGCCAAAAATATGTGTTTTCTTACTTGAATACTACTTTACAGTGTTATCCCGGAGAAGATGACCTCGCAATTGCAAGAGCAGTTCTCATGTAAGTTCATGCTTTATAATTGGATACAGAGATAGCAGAGTTTGAAAGGAACTAAAGAGATTGATTTTTCTTTTTTTGCATGATAGGTACTTATCTATGGGTAACATGAAAGATGCAAACTTTATGATGGATGAGATTAAGAAACAAGCGGAGACAAAAAATCCCGAGCTTTCAGAATCAGACCTTATCCAATTTATCTCATATCTTCTGGAAACGTTTGTTACCTACTTAGATCTTCTTCTTCCTTTAGTCTTTTCTGCTCGTTGTTGTGTACTTAAGGAAATTTTTTACCCAATACAGGTTGCAGAGGGATGCATTGCCTCTTTTCAATATGTTAAGAGTAAAATATAAGTCAAGCATAGATAGAGATCAGCTGCTTAACGAGGTATACAGTTGTTAGTTACTGGTCCCTCGTTTCTTCAACAATATGCAACCTTTTTGTTTGGTCTCTGCATGTTTTGATCCTTTTTTATTCAATATGTTTCTCTTTCACTTCTGATGAAAACCCGGAAAATGTGTTTATATTTTGAAGTTACTGGACGAGATTGCAGAGAGGTTTTACGGTGTGCAGCGTAAGAATCCTTTGCAAGGAATGTTTGGAGACATCTTCAAGGTAAATTAGATCGCTATATATATATATGATCTGCATATATATCATTTCTTGAAGTAACCGTTGAAACTCTCTTTGTAGATGATGGGCTGAGGAAGGAGTTTTAAGAGGCAAGAATACTCTCCTTTTTTTGTTTTCCTTTCGGATTTGTATTTGGCAATGTACTAATAATGGATAGCTCTGGAGAATTCTCCAGTTCACAAGTTATTTCTCTTTTCCTTGAGTGGGTGAAAGAGTTTTGTTCTTTGTAACATTTTACATTTGTTTGTCTTTACTATATTACTTCAGGATATATAAAATTAAACTTCAATTTACATTACTGTCAAACTAAACCTCAGACACTTTGTGTTGGGGAAGAATAGCAACTGTTTCTCTAGATTCAAAACCACTCGCGATTTTTAGTGTTGTTGTACTTGAGACATAATGTGAGAGTTGTGCACCCACAATACGAAACAAGAAGTATTACAAAGCATCAGGAATCTCGAACAACATTTGAAGAAGAGAAGCAAGTACAGAGCCTTGACATGGTTGTGGCTTTAAGCAAGTTAGACTGTGCTGCATCTAGCAATGAATCAGCTTCAAGTGATTTCTCGAAACAGGACTTAGCTTCTTCCCATCTGCGTTCAGCCACAAACACAAGTCCAAGGTTGTTGTATGCAGGTGCATAACCCGGTTTGAGCTCCAACGCCTTTGAGAACATTGCCTTGGAGACTTCGTACTGCTTTTTCTGTCTGTAGAGGTTCCCGAGGTTAGAGTATACCGTGTGAGCTTGATCCTCGGTTGACACGGCCAAGGCTCGTTTGTATACTTCCTCGGCTTCTGAATGTTCATCTGATAACTGCAGCGAGATACCTAAAAGCCAACACATGAAATTAACATAAGAATTATGCAATGAACTTAAGATTGAGGACCCCATCGATCTCCTAATGCTTAGAGCAATGTGATTAATCTGCAAGCATTGATTTGAAGGTGGTGTTACCGAGATTTGACCATGCATAGCTACATTCTCTAGAACGACCAACCGCTGCCTTGAGGTATTTTTGTGAGAGTTTATATTGTTGAGAACAGAGACTATGAAGACCGAGCTGATGCCACCGGACAGCATCTTCAGGATCCTCTGTTACTGCCTAATGTGAACAAAAAGAGAATAATAAGATGAAATGTTTTTAGATGTGAAAATATCTCTCCATTATCTATTTGTGGTAACTTATTGACTTATTTCAGGAAATCAGTCTTTCATCTATAGTCAAATCTCTTCAGTTTTCCTCCTATTATACCCAATTAGTTATTATTTGAATGCAACATCTGAAACTAACTTCTTAAGCATCGAATCGCAGAAACGGCATACCTGCTTTAAGCTGTACACAGCCCGCTCTTCCATCTCTGTCAATTCATTTCGGTCAGCAACAAAGGCAGCTGCAATTTCATGCTGTGCCTTGTGAGCCATGGCAAGCCCTGCCCAAGCAATGGGAGGGTCAATTGGAACAGATTCCCCTTCTCTTATCACTGAAGCCATCTCGTTGCCAGCCCATGAAAGCTGGTCGCTTGCATCCTGAGCCCTTTCTGCATCTTTAATTCGTTGGACAGCAACAGCAAATCTAGTAGCCATACAGTTGGGATCAAGCTTGGCTGCCTGAATAAAAAAAGGTCAAGTCAGTCAACCATAACCAAGATTGCAGTGTAAGCCAAAGAGTTTACAGCCAGAATCTTATTATCACACAACCAGGTTACATTTTGAACAGCCACCATCAAGGTCGAGAATAATTAAGCTACACAAGTCTCTTTCTCCTATGCATTTTTAGTTGAATATATGCCTATTGCAATAGAGACTGAAACATGGACACAAAACCACAAGTAAAATGTTTGGTAAAAACGAGAATATTCAGACCAAGGTTTTTTCTAATTTATGATAAGAGGTTGATATCCCCAACCCATTCAGAGGAACAGCGTCCATCCTAATCTTCCCAAGTTAATATATGAAGAATGGGTAGGATATGCAGGACTCCTGATACTTATTGTGCATTACTTTCACCAAGTACCAAATATGCCTCGAGAAAAGGTGAAAAGGAAAAGGTGAAAAGGAAATCAAGTAAAAGAAACCCTTCTGTCTAAGATAAGGAAAACAATGAACAACCTCAAAACAAAGAAGTGAGCCAAGAGCACCTTCTCCAAACATTTGCTAGAGCTTCTGTGATCACCCATCATATAATATGAGTTAGCAAGATTCACCCACGCATGTGCAGACTTTGGATCTGATCTTAGAGCAGCCAAGAGACATTCCTTTGCGACATTCATAGGTGCCTTCTGATCTTCAGAAGCATCAGCACCACCATTAGCCCCGGCACCTGACATCATTTGAAAACACATTCACAGGTTACCAGTGAAAATACAGTTTACATAAGATAGATTTCCTCTACTTTTTCATTTGCACTTTGCTTAGGCAAATTGAGAGGAGAAAACAATTTAGAGGTTCTTTGATAAGAAACAAACCAGCGACAGTTGAACTGTGTTTGCAGAGAAGCTCGGCAGCATAATTTATCAAAGCGGCAGGATGGTTATGGTCTTTCAGTACCAAATCTTGAAAACATTTTGCTGAAAGCTCCATATCGCCACTGGAAGACTTGTTCATTAGAGAGAAGTATCACGATAATAGTTAGACAATTGAGGGGAAGAAAACTCCTCACCTTTGAAGATAAGCAACTCCAAGGTTTGCAAGGCAATCATAATTGTCAGGAACAAGAGCCAACAAAGATGACAAAACTGATACGGCACTCTACAAATTAACAAAGCAAAACTATATCACAAAAGGAATCACATTGGTAATCAACCAACATGGTGAAGAATTTTACCATTAAACAACCAGCTTTGAGAAGCATTAAGCCAAGGGTATTCCACACGGCTGCCTGTCTAACATCTAACTTTATAGAATCCTTTAATTTTGAAAGAATTTCTTCAAGCTCTTCTCCCTCAAGCTCTTTAACAGAGTCAGTATCCCCAAAACCATCCAAAAGAAGACACTACAATGTTTCAAGTGTACAATGTTAAAACCTTCGTGTGAATTTTCAATAAAATAAGGAGCTCTCGAATACAAGACTTCAATATGAAATTTGGTTCAGACACAAAGATCATCACCTGTCCATGGTGAATTTGAACTAACAAGAGAAGTTCTGGCCGAGCAATTTCTGGCTCACAACCCAGTAAGATCTCTTCAGCCTTCTCATATTCTGGTATCGCCTAAAACCTTCTAGCAGTTAGAATCAATAAGATGATAGTTATTTTAAGACATATCAGGGTTGCCTCAGCTCAAGCCTACCTTTTGAGGTTGGCCCAATCGTTGGAACATTATACCAAGAATAAAATGGGCATGAGCATTTTTAGGCATCTTCCTTGCAACATGAATCAAACCCTATAAGCAGAGAAGGGTGATCAGAATTAATATCGATCATCATCATCATAAAACATTAGACCAATAATCAAATGGGGTTAGCATTATGAAATTAAGAGCAACATCATCATTCATTCTCCAAATGTTTAATGAAGAAAGCAATGTTCTTGGCAACTTTATGAAATTCTAGTCCCCATCTAAGTCTTAAATGTTGGTTACCTCAATATGACTTTAATGATCGCTTATTTCTGGAAAGGGATTGAACTTTTTGGCGTAAGAAAAACCATGTTCAATTAAAAATGATACCAAGGGTATTTTGATCAGGTCATCCGCAAAAAAAGACTAAGCACACTTTGTACCAAAACTATGAGACAATAAACTCACCATTTTGAGGTTACTGATTTTTTCTTCCCGGGATGCAGGGACCCCTTGATTAGCCTGATCACCATCTGCATCAAGTCCACAATCAGAGGAAGCCTCAATCTTACTTCTCGAGCGGCATTTTCCCACTTTGCTGATCTTTTTGGCTTCTACTTCTCCTGGTTCCACCTCCTTGCATGTTAATGTACCTCCATCTTGATGACTTTCCTCGTTAGTCAACCTACAAACACACAAATGTATTCATCGGTGTTGAGAACCTTTTAGGCATATGAACCCAAACAGAACGTTCCAACTCTTATCAGTTATCAACTGGTGGACCATTTAACTCAATAGACTTTAGTTTGCCACATCTTTTCCATATCTCTAGCTCAGTCCAACTTGACATAATTGTACAAGAATTTAAGAACCCTAAAGAATTAATCTTTCAAGATAAACTCTCTGAGCTTCTCCTACCCAAAGCAATAAGAATCAAGCCTTATAAAAAAAAATCTCCATTTCTAAAGACTCTTACTCAACGATATCCAAAGTCTCGATTTTTAGATTTACGGCATAAGAAGACGACAATTTCTTAACCCCGTAACAAAAAAATGTCACTCAATTATAAAGTTTTCTTCCGAACAGAGGAAAAAAATCTCAGCTAAACAAAGTTAGTCGAAAGCAATAGAAAGAAGAAAGTAAACACACACAACTCTGTAGAAGCAGAAATGGATACCTAGTGATGGGAGGAGCAGGGAGTTCAATGGATGAGTCAAGATCGTCATTCTCCGGAGGATTGAAGTTGAGGTCAGCTAAAACTACAAGCTTTGGAGGTCGAGCAGGAGG
This sequence comes from Arabidopsis suecica, assembly GCA_019202805.1. Lineage (NCBI taxonomy): Eukaryota > Viridiplantae > Streptophyta > Magnoliopsida > Brassicales > Brassicaceae > Arabidopsis > Arabidopsis suecica. The sequence continues at coordinate 14,150,718 of CM032912.1, read as the reverse complement.
CCTATCAATGGTAGGAGAGTCAGCGGTCATGGGTTCGTATTTGACGGCGATCGTCTCCGGCCGGTCCATCGATGGTTGAGTGCGCCGGAAAGTAAAGCTGAGCAGAAGAAAAATTAAAAACAAAAATAAATGAAGAGACTGTTTGGCAACGAGGATTGGTCTGTCCTTTGGTTGCTCTACACTAATCTACCGGAGCCGGAGTCAAAATAATATCTCACCGACCGAACAAAGATGTTTTTATTTATTTTTAAATCTATTTAATAAGCAATTTATTTTTGTCGATTTGTTATCCATATTTTCTATTTATATGAACAACATTCATTATAGTTTTTTAAAGAATATTCACAAGAGTAATATGGTTATAAGTTAAAAAAAATTAACTATTTTTGTCGATGTCAATTTCCTTATTACCAATAACAAAGACCAACGAGAGACTTTTACATTGTAACGAAAATCCATCAGAAAATTAGAACACACTAAAAGATATCAATACAAAGACAAAACACAATAACAAAAGAAACACATGAAAATATAAACATCTCATGTTTATCTACCAACCAAATCCATACATATATAAGATATATAAAGTGAGGAAACCATCGTAAGCTTACACAAACATAAGAAACTGATAAGAGAATCAGTCATCATCACTCTCACTCACTCATCACCCAGTTGCAGATATCCCAAACTCAGGAAGGATCCAACCATTGTCCATGGCATGACTAGCATACAACTCAAACTTCTCTTTCGCGTTCGGTATATCAAGTGACAAGTCATCGAGGCTGTCTTTAACACGACCAAACCCTTTTGTCATTTGGTTAGTTGTAATCAATCCTTCACCAAAACACTCCTCAAGTAGATTCAGTAACCGATCATTCTGCTTTTCCATTGCCATCACCAAAGCTTTCTTCACTACCTCGTGGTTGAAAAACGGCATCCCTAGATCGCGGATACATTGACAAGCTTCTGATGTTACTCCTCCTGTTTCGTATTCTTCTAAAAGTTTCGAGATTTTGTCCTTTGCATCTTCCACTATCCAGCCTGTTCCACCGCCCCAGCTTCTCAGGAGTCTCTCTCCTGCGTGTCTGGCAGAGATAAGAGACCTGGCTGAGCGGACTGTTTCGGTTCCGGTTGACTTTGGAGGTAGCTTGGTTGAGATCTCTTCAAGGTTAAGTGGAGCTAAGACGTCGTCAATCACAGCTCTAGCTAAAAACAGAGCAAGTTCGTTTGATGCGTCCATGATGTCTAAAGCTGTGTCTTCTGCGGATTCCAGGAGCATAATGAAGCCGTTTATGAAATCTTCGGTTGAGAATAACTCCATGTGTAGAGCAGAAAGAAGAACCGAAGCCATTTCCTTTTCTCTGTTTTTCCTATCTAGAGCAAGAGTTATGAGCCTCTTCAGAAACACCGGGTTATATTCAGGTGTCCCTAAATCTTGAAGACTGCGGATTAGCTCAGGAATGTCATCTGATAAGAAATATTCCTGAATTATGTTCACTGTATCCTTCTTGTACTGTCTTAGCTTTCCGTCTTGACTCGATTTCCCTCCATCTTGATCAGAGGTAACCTTAAATGAATCATCGAGCCAGCCTCCAGAAATAGCCTTTGGAACTATCGAATCAAACAGCTTTTTGGCAGATGGGATATCTAGAGCAAGGTCATCGAGACTCTCTGCTACTCGGAAGAATCCCTTCACCATTTGACTTGAACTGATCAGACCTTCTTCAGCAGCTTCGTTCAACAACTTTAGTATAAGTGACTCGGCAGTTTGAGATTCCATAGCCAGAACCAAAGCCCTCTTCACGACCTCGTGATGGAAAAACGAGACACCTAATTCCCTGATGCATCTACAAGCTTCGTAAGTGTCTCCGTTTTCCACATATTCCTTCAAGATTTCAGATATCTTTTTCTTTGTTTCTTCTACTGTAGTGTGAGTGCTACCTCCCCATTTCTTCTCCACTAATTCTGCATGGTGAGGAGCTGAGAGATAGCTCTTTTCTGCAGTTACAATTACCTGAAACCCTTTGGAAGATTCTGGAAGTATCTTCTTAGATCTAGCCAGGAAAATCGGGGGGAGAATTTCGTCAACGATGGCCCGTGCAATAAACAATGCAAGGACATTAACAGCATCAAGGATGTCCACAGCAAGGTCATCAACAGATCTGAGAAGTCTAATAAATCCATCCCTAATTTGATCAGGTAAAATGACATCCGCATACAACGCAGAGAGTAGCACCGAAGCCATTTCCTTCTCCTTATCGTGCCTGTCCATGGCCATAGAAACAAGTCGCTTGGTGAAGTAAGGATGATATTCACTTGAACCAAGTTCCCTGAGGTCAGATGCCGCCACTTTCACATCCCCAGTGCTAAAGTATTCCTCAATGATGGAGACTACAGCCTTTTTGTAATCATCCAACGGGTCTGATACAGGTGAATCAACCAGTCCATCATATGCGTCCTGTTAAATTGAGTAACGCATAAATCAACTACTAGTAAAGGAAAGAATCAGCTGATGCTAGATACAATTCCTAAAAAACAAGAAAAGTATCCAACACAAAACAAAAGGCGCAAATACCTCTCCACTATCGTAATTGGGATCATTCTTGTCAATACAGGAGTCACCCTCATCAGTGTCAAGAAGCTTTCCCCAAGTTCCTTTTCCACCAGCACCATCTGCAGATATCATTGCCACATAAGTAAACCATATATCACCTGAACCCTTTTACTGAAAACTAAAGTCTAGAAACTGCTTTCATTCAAGCAAATTTGAAAGGGAACAAGCAAAAAAGGTTCAAGAGAGTTTTTAATACCCTTCTTTACACGGATATGCTTCCCTGAGTGAGTCCGTCGCACATGCCTATTAGGAAACCCAGCTACTGGTCCTTTGCCACCAGTGGGAGACTTAATGTTCAAATCAGCAAACAGAGTATGAGATTTGGGCGATGATGACAAACTTCCAGAATTCTGAGTTGCTATTTCAAGCTTTTTCCACTGTCCATCAGTCAAAATTCCCTCACCCGATGCCATCTATAACAATAAAACAATCACTAACTCATAAATCAAATATAGAAAGAACCTCATAGTCACTGAAGCCAACAAACAAAAAAACCTTCCTTTTCCCAAAAACACCTATTAATGATCAGTAAGAAATTTGTATCAACGAAAGTTCTTACCTTTCGCAGTAATTATGAAACCCATAAACACTGTGAATCACAAGAACACACAAGTGCTATTTTCTACACGAGAGACCTTAAAACACTCCAAAATCGATTAAGTAAACAAAACAACACAAAGAAGTATGTATACAACTCTATATAAATAATAAAAATATAATCTTTGAGACCTGTGATCGCAAGAATACAATTCCAAATCGTGAAACAAAGTCGTCTTCTTTACTGCTTGGCTCGGATCTCGAGCCAAGACAGGAAAGATAAGGAATCGGATCTCCAGCACCGGGAAAAAAACGACCGGAAAGTAACAACGATTGTAGATAACTATCAAGAGAGTCGCAAAGATTCAAAAAGTCACCGATTCCCAGACAACGACGAGAGAGGAAATGGATGAGGATCGCCAAAAAAAAAACACAACAATAAAATAAAGTTTAGTGGACTGTTTATATATGATGATACACGTCATCAACGAAATACGTGGAGGGTTTAGATATTTCCTTCTTTTTAATTTAGCCTCCGATTTTTATATGATTTTGATCCAAAACAATGGGCTATATTGGGTAGGTTCGGCCCATTCTATTAGATATCTTGGGCTACGTTAATACAAGTTTAAAGCTTCATGGAAATATGGAATCATTAGATCATCTTTATAGTTTTTAAACCGATATATGGATATTGTATTTTATATGTTTTTTAAAATAGAATCCGAATTAAAGATTAGTAGATTACGATTTAATTAACTCAACATTGTTATTATTTTGTGTTATTTTAGTGAATGTACTATGTGTACAAAATTATTAATTTTGAGAACACTGATAAATGATAATAAGTAGAGAAGTTGGCAAGTAGTTTTCAAGCAAAACCGGTCACATGCCTTTTGTCTCTATTTTCTGATCCGACGGTTCTCTTTATATCTACCACCTTAAATCTAATCCAACGACTCTAATTTTTTTATATAAAGGTCAATTCTCTCCTTTGTCAAAGTTGAATACTTGAATTGATTTCGTATGGAAGAAAAAAAAAACAACTTTTAATGGTGAGCATTTGTTTAAAACAGTAATTTGTTTGTTTGATTATCCAAATGATCAAGTTTCAGTTTGATAAGCAGTGTAGTCAATAATTAAAATGGTTGAATTAGATATTACCATACTCTATGATTACTTACTTGCTTAGTCAAATGCGGTCAATTTTTTCTGTATTCTATGAATCATTGAAAAAAGTAGTGAAAGATGTATAGATTATACTATATAGTTTAGCTTTTCAGCATTGAGAATATTCTGAAAAAAATAAACATTAATGTCGGTTCTTCACGTACGGGAATAGAATCATTTACTACTAATCGAATAAATGTCCAAAAGTGTCTAAAATGTAGTAAGAAAATTGTCATTAACTGTTTTCTGCAGTTTATGTACCAAAATACACAAATTGCTAGTTAAATTTATAAAATGATTTGTTACAAAAAGTAATAAAAATCACTAGACTAAACCTCATGATCCATATTTTGGCGTAGTTTAAATTCATCAACATAAATGGATAAAAATGTCGGCGAGACTTATAATCGAATAGTTTGATAAAGTTTTTAAAGACATTGTTCTTTTTAAAGTGTGAAGGAGGATATATAGCGATGCAAACACTTCCCATGTGCATTGATTGTCAACACATTTTGTACCAGCCAAAATTTCAACATAGGGTCTGATTGTTAGATATGAATATACTACTATTCTTTTAAAAAGTTATATGAATTTATGAAAATTGTCAAGTGTAAAATTTATTAAAAGATTGGACTTGAGCACATGGTTCGATGGTCCCAAAATCAAACCTCTATGGGCCAGTGTCGGCTCAGTTCTCATATTCTATTGTTTTGGTGGGTCTCTTCTCTTATTCTTTTCCGGTTTTCCCTTTCCCTGCAAACAACTATATTTATGAGACACCAAAAGAAAATCATTTTGTAAGAAGATAATAATAACTAACACTCTAAAACTAAAATTATCAAATAATCAAAGTGTATAAATATCATATTGTTACTTTTAGTTATTGAAATATGGTTTGTAGAAAGCAGAAACACTAAAGTCTTGAAACGTAATACTACTATATGAGCTTTAACAAAAAAGAAAAAGAAAAAATCAGTTAAATTGAGTTAACTGTTAGGCTATTGATAATAATCAACCGTTAAAACGTAAAAGTAATAATAAAGGTAGTACAAAATTAAACCGCAGTATTAAATATTACTAGTACTAAAGTACATTACTAACACAGACAGTGTTGACTTTTGGTGCACCGTACTTAGTGTTATACCAACATTCATCTTTAAGTTCGTTGAGATTTTAATTACGAGTTCTGTGTTTTTTTCTTTAAGCCACGTGACTCATTCCTAAGCGTTACCTGAATGTTGAATACTGTATTAATGGCTATCGGTTTGATCTTTAATTATTAAGAACTGTTGAGCCAATTATATTTGTAATGATGACTTATATACTACTCCTTCCGTTTTAAAAGTTTTGTGATTTTTACATTTCCAAAAAATATTTATAATTTCATTTCATTACATTAAGATTTACATGATATTATATTTGATTAATATGATTATATCAAAAAAAAATCTTAAAACGGAGAGGAAACAAATGTTGAATGCATACGAGAGTGAAGGTTTGACCTTCGCTCTCCGGTATTGAGATCTTGAAACTTTAGTCATTTCAAAATAACGACTTCAAATGCAAGGATTAGTTAATTTTAATGGAAATGTCTAAATTTATTTTATGGTTTGGTTATGGTTCATTTTTTTATGCTTTGTTGATGATATATAGCATGCATAACTCGTTACGTTTAGCTCGATCTGGATATAATAACACATTTTGTTCACTATTTCTACATGATTTAGGTTGATTCCATTCTCAGTTTTCTCACACCAACATTATTTTCATAAGAAGAGGAAAAAGGTAAAGCAATGTGGGTCCAATTAACGTCAAGTTGCATGCGCAATAAATCACCCGAAGTGTTCATATGCTATATAGCCTCTAGCTTTGCTTTGTCTTTCTCCCTTCACTCATATGTTTCTTCCTAATTCTCCTATTATACCTTAAATTTTATCAACAACAAAAAGCCAAAGAAACACAATGCTAAATTCTTCATATCAATCCTTCACACTTATCTTTTTCTGCTGCATTTTATTCTCCGCCCTCGCTTCGTCTTTGCCCGTTTCCGATCCTGAGCTCGTTGTCGAGGAAGTACACAGGTATTGTAACAAAAAATGTAAAACATTTGTATACACTCAAATGTTTCCTTAAATTATTGTTTCCAAGTTCTTTCTCTTCAAGGCTAATTTCGTTCTTGATCACAAACTCACTTGTTACTATATTGCTGCATTAATAGCTATGACTTGTTTGAGTACACCTAATTACGTTTACGTACGTCAAGAATAATAAATGCTAATATATTGTTTGTTGGTTAATGCTTTAGGAAAATAAACGAGTCTATATCAAGAAGGAAGCTAGGTTTCTTCTCGTGCGGGACTGGTAATCCAATCGATGATTGTTGGCGATGCGAGAAGGATTGGGAGAACAACCGAAAACGGCTAGCCGATTGCGGAATCGGTTTTGGCAAAAACGCTATTGGTGGTCGTGATGGTGAAATCTACGTGGTCACAGATCCAGGAAACGACGATCCAGTCAATCCTAAACCCGGAACACTAAGATACGCGGTAATTCAAGATGAACCGCTATGGATCATTTTTAAGCGAGACATGACGATCCAACTAAAAGAAGAACTCATCATGAATTCTTTCAAAACCCTAGACGGACGAGGAGCCTCCGTACATATCTCCGGTGGGCCATGTATAACCATACAATATGTAACCAACATCATCATCCATGGTTTACACATACATGATTGCAAGCAAGGTGGAAATACTTACGTACGTGACTCACCAGAGCATTACGGATATAGAACGGTATCGGACGGTGACGGTGTGTCCATCTTCGGTGGGAGCCACGTGTGGGTTGATCATTGCTCGCTCTCGAATTGCAACGATGGGTTGATCGATGCGATTCGTGGATCAACGGCTATAACGATCTCTAACAATTATTTGACGCATCATAATAAGGTTATGTTATTGGGACACAGTGATACGTACGAACAAGACAAGAACATGCAAGTCACTATCGCTTTTAACCATTTTGGAGAAGGCCTCGTCCAAAGAATGCCAAGGTATTTTATCAAAACAGATTTTATTTTATTTAGTATACCTATATTTGTGGATATGTGTGTCACCAACTATAAAAGTCAAGTATATTGTCGGTTGGACATACGCTTAAAAGAAAATAAGAAATCCAAAATACAACTACTGCTCTAAACTTTATTAATTTTTGTTCTTTTACTAAATCTAAGATGGATCAACCGAAATAAGTATGCTGTCTAAATCAACTGAAATATAGTTGGGTTAGTTGAGCTAACATTTTGCAATTATCTTACTCTTAAATGTAGATCAATTGAGAGAGATAAAATTCTATAAGTTCTATTAATAGAACATGAAAATTGATTTTAACAACCTAATGAAAAGTTATGTAAATAGGTGTAGACATGGATATTTCCATGTGGTGAACAATGACTATACACATTGGGAAATGTATGCAATTGGAGGAAGTGCTAATCCTACCATCAACTCTCAAGGCAACCGTTTTCTTGCCCCTGATGACTCATCTAGCAAAGAGGTTCACCAATTTTTATTTTTTCTTTAATTTTAACCAAGTGCTATGTATCAAATTATGTCACTTGATTTTATTCAAAGTTCTAAGATTGTATGCTAATATTTTGTGGGGTGGAGAATAGGTAACAAAGCACGAGGATGCGCCCGAAAACGAATGGAGAAATTGGAATTGGAGATCCGAAGGAGATCTAATGCTTAATGGTGCATTCTTCACCTATTCTGGCGCTGGACCAACTAAATCATCAAGCTATTCAAAAGCTTCGAGCCTAGCCGCGAGACCGTCCTCTCATGTTGGTGAGATAACTATCGCCTCGGGTGCACTCAGCTGCAAAAGGGGTTCCCATTGTTGACCATACCCCACCAACGTTTATGTGTCGCATGTGTGTATATACGTATAATATAATGAAACCAGCACTTGAAAGCTAATTATGTAATAAATCTTGATGGCAAAGTGAAGAAGTGTTTATTACACATTTTATCTGGCCGTTGTGTCGGCAGAACTATTTCACTTGGTAAAACTTACTACTATAACTATAAAAATTACTCTTTTTTTTTTTTTCCGATTCCTGGCCACTGCGAAATTCACATGGCGGCTGCAGGCTTTTAGGACAACGTCAGTTTCGCTTGGACACGACGCTAGTCGGGCCACTTCGGTGGGACCGGACACCTGGGTTATAAAAAAAAAAAAAAAATTATACTTTTTCCCTTAATGTACTATTGAGATAATAGTATACTATTGTGATATATATGAATTAATTAGCAAGTCGTTTGAAATACTTCATACGTCTTAGACAAAGTGTCATTTTAACTCATTGTAATTTGTACACATGTAAATCTCTCCGGCCGTTGCAAAAAGAATGTTGTTTTTGAGTTGTTTTTAGCATTAAAGTATTAAAACGAACTAGTAATCTTTCAAACACAGCTAATAGTTAACAGAATAACATAATCCTATAGAAAAATACAAAATGGGTGATAAAAACCTAGCCAATGGATAAATTCGATTCGATGGGCCTCTTAAAAATAGTTATTTAGTAACAGCAAATACTAACCATAACAGGTATGGTTCGTTGATAAGTTGTCGGGTCTATAAATAATTAAGCACCTTTAATCTCCTTCACATCATGACAATCCTCTTATGGTAAAATAGATCGAACTGAGTGAAAAACGAATATATCAATGCATTTTGAAATGAATTCTCTAGCTACAATAGTACTATTAGTTTCTGTTATATCAGTTTCTATCGTTCATGCCGGAAACATTCCCGCGGTTATAGCGTTCGGAGATTCGATACTCGATACAGGCAACAACAATTATCTCATGGATTTTTTATAGACACAGACTTGAGATTAAAAAAGTCGTTCTCCTCGGTAGTCGTGCCAAGGCGATTTTAGGGCGATCTGCATCTCGTTCGTAGATCTCCACCGGAGATCGGCCTCTCGCCGGTCGCCGAGAACATCTCCTTTCTCCCTCCTCCTTCAATTCTGTCTTATGAAGATCATTGGCTCTGTGGTGGAAGTGCCGCCAGATCCTCCCGATTTGTCACAGCTGGAATCCCTAGCGCCCTCCTCAATGGCCGCCGTCGTTACTGATTCTTCAGTGGCCGCCGTCGTTGCTGATTCTTCAGTGGCGTCGCTCCCAGACTCGTCACAGCAAGCAGAGACTGTAAGTGAAAAACTTACATAAACCCCAAGATCTTTAAACATCTGAGTTAATCACTTAATAGAAATATAAAGAGGGTTAGCGGAATACCTCCTTTCATTGCAGCGGAAAAGTCTTCCTGAACGGTTTCCTGAATGGAAGACGGAAGCTTTAAACTTAAGGTCGGAGTCTCGGTTTCTCTCCCCTGGCCTACAAACGTTTTCTCTAAGTGTTGCAGATTTTCGGAACTTCCTTTATGATGGACTAAAGGTTTGTATTTATAGGTGGAGAGAGGACCAAGATCCGCTTTTAGGGTTTTCTCCGGATTGATCTCGACCGTCCATCAAAGTAGAGCCGGAGGCATGTGTGACAAGTGGAAGCGTAGGAGTTCGACACATGTCGTAATCGTGACACTTGTCACGCATGCGCATCTTAACCGTGACACTTGTCACGCATGCGCATCGTAATCGTGACACTTGTCACGGATACGCATCGTAATCGTGACACTTGTCACGCATGCACATCGTAATCGTGACACTTGTCACGCATGCACATCGAAATCGTGACACTTGTCACGCATGCAAATCTTAATGCGATATTTGTCGCCATTCCACGACACTTGTCGTCAGTATGCGACACTTGTCGCGACTCCTTGACATTTGTCGCCTTTACGCGACACTTGCCACCGTTCCGCGACACTTGTCGCCGTTATGCGACGCATGTCGCCATTCTGTGACATTTGTCGTTCGCCTTTAATGCGTATGCTCTTGCATATTCGCCACTTGTCCATGAGCGGAAAACTCGTTTAGGTTACCAATTATACATTACGGAATAACAATTCTGATAGAAAACCGACGACGACTATACGACCACATAATAGAGAAATGAAATATTTCTTACATTATGAAATATTTCTTACATTCTCCCACTTGGTCGTTAGTACAGTCCATTATAGTTTTTCTAGTCAGAAAACATAAGGCCGGCGTAATATGTTATTCCTTCTCTTTTATTTGGTTATCATAAGTGTCTTAGCCAATCCGGTAATCAATGAGAGTCATGGCGGGCACATATCATTTTGCAACATGATTCCTTCCATGTACTACTGCATTGATTACTTTCATAACTAGACCATAAAGTTATCGTAATGGTCCCTTTTATGTCTTTAAGTACTGACTCATTCCGTTATCATAATTTCCAAAACAATAATGTGTACACAATGGAAAACAGAATATATATAAAAGATGTAAAAGTCATAATGAGCTCAAATAATTGTCAAATATAGGCAATACATAATCAAACAATTTAACTAACGCTATCCTCAAGACCCATACTTTCCGTATGTTTCATAAAGGTCTTAGGCGGTAATGCTTTCGTAAATATATCTGCGACCATAAGTTCAGTGCCTATATGCTTAATGACAAACTTTTCTCTTTTAACATCTTGCTTAAGTGATAGATATTTAAGGTCCATATGTTTGGAGCCTTTGGATATCCTATCATGCTTTGAGAAGAAGATTGCGGCTTGATTGTCACAATAAAGAGTTAGAGGCTTGTCAATAAAGCTCAAAGCCCCAAACTCAGACACGAAATTCCGCAACCAGGTTCCTTGAATAGAAGCTTCATAACATGCGACATACTCAGCCTCCATGGTGGACGTGAAAATTAACTCTGACTTTTGGCTTTTCCATGATATGGCACCTCCACCAAGGAGATACGCATAGCCAAGAGTACAATGTCTAGAGTCACGGCATCCACCAAAATCTGAGTCTGAAAATCCAACCATCTGTGGATGTGTTGTTTTTCTATATGTCAGCATGAAATTTCTTGTTCCCTTTAGGTATCTCAAAACTTTCTTTGCAGCTTGCCAATGCGCGATTCCTGGGTTACTCTGAAACCTCCCGAGCATGCCCACTGCATGGCTTATATCAGGTCTAGTACAGACCTGCGCATACATCAAACTTCCCACAAGAGATGCGTAAGGATACTTCTGCATTTCGTTACGTTCCATTTCATTCTGCGGACATTGCTTAAGGTTAAGCGTGTCACCTTTATGCATAGGAACAATGCTAGAAGAACACATCATCATGCCATATCTCTCAAGAACTTTATCAATATATGCTTTCTGAGACAATCCTAAAATTCCAAGTGATCTATCACGGAATATTTCAATTCCTATCACATAGGATGCCTCTCCCATATCTTTCATTTCAAAGTTCTTTGAGAGATAACTCTTGGTCTCATGTAATAGACCAAGATCACTACTGGCCAATAATATGTCATCAACATACAGAACCAAAAATATGAACTTACTCCCACTGATCTTGAGGTATATACATGGATCTACTATGTTTTCTTTGAAACCGAATTTCGTAATGATTTCATCAAACTTTAGATACCATTGCCTCGAAGCTTGTTTCAGTCCATATATTGATTTCTTTAATTTGCAGACCATATCTTTCTGACCTTCGATTATGAAGCCTTCAGGTTGACGCATATAGACTTCTTCTTTCAAGTCTCCATTAAGAAAGGCGGTTTTTACATCCATTTGATGTAACTCGAGATCATAATGAGCTACTAATGCCATGATAATTCTGAATGAGTCTTTTCTAGACACAGGTGAAAAAGTCTCACTATAATCGATGCCTTCTTTCTGATTAAATCCCTTGGCTACAAGTCTGGCTTTATATCGTTCTACATTGCCATCACAGTCGAGTTTGGTCTTAAAGATCCACTTACACCCGACTGCTTTGTGTCCTTCAGGCAAAGGAACAATGTCCCAGACTTCATTCTTTTACCAATCTCTTAATTCTTTCACTTGAAATGTGTCCAAGCCTTTTATGCCACAAGTAATACGAATCTTTTCTACATGTTTTACGCTTAACTCCACTTTTATCTTGCAGGGTGAGATGTGTTTCAAAATGTTGATCAGCCAAAATTAACATATAAAGACCATCAACTAATATTCCAGAACCAATACGATTAGAGTTCAGAAATAAATTGAAACAACCATCTCCTTGAGTCGATTTAAAACCAGCTAAATCAAGTTTACTTAATGAAACTAAATTACGGGAAATAGATGGAACATACAATGTTTGAAATAAATCTAAACAAAATCCATTATCCATAATGAGACGATAAGTGCCAATAGCTTCAACTGGCACTCTGTCTCGGTTTCCCATAAATAAGTAGTTTTCACTTGGATTTGTATTCTGGATCGTAAGGAATCCCTGCAAGGAATTGGTTACATGTACATTAGCACCGCTATCAATCCACCAAGTATTAGAAGAAACATGAGTAAGATTTGATTCGAAAAAGCTTACTGAACCCATAAGGTTACCTTTCTTTTCGAACCATTCTTTTCTTTTATGACAATCTTTCTGAAAGTGACCAGCCTTTTTGCAAAAATTGCATCGGTCATCTTTCTTTGCCTTTTTCTTCTCATTAGCTTTGGTGGAATCATTACTTCTGGGTGGTGCTCTTTTATGACCTACTTGATGCCTTTTCCCAGCTTTAATTCCAGCTTCTTGGACATAATGAGCAACTTTAATACCTTCACGACCAAGCCTAGTCTCCTCTTGGACCAACTTAATGTTCAATTCATTACTGGACCACCTTTCGTCCATAGCATTATAATTGATCTGAAATGGTCCATACTGAGGAGGTAAGGAATTTAGGATAAACTGGACGAGAAATGAATCATCCACACTCATTCCCAAATTCCTTAGCTTAGCCGCAAGGTTGGTCATTTCAATGCAATGTTCATGCATAGACCTTGTGCCATCATACTTCATGGTTGTAAGATCTGCCATAAGTTTCCCAGCAAGGGATTTGTCTGCAGTCTTAAACCTCTCTTCAATGGCCGCGAGATAAGCTTTAGCTTTCTCAGCAACCGGGAGGGAAGATTTGATGTTATTAGCAATTGTCATCCTTAAAAACATAATGCTCAATCTGTTCGATTTTTTCCCAATCTTTATGGAAAATAAATTCTTCCTCAGTACTGTCCTCCGTTATTGGATTTGGTTCCTCTTCACGGAGTGCCAAATCCAAGTCCAGTACTCCTAATGTGAACTCAACTTTCTCTTTCCATTCTGAGAAGTTGGTACCATTAAGGATCGGAACATTTGAGACCATGGATGACAAGCCATCATGAATTGATGCTGCAATTTAGAGATACAACAAGTTTTAAAGAAGTTCTAAAACATAAGCAACACATTACATTAATTGAATAATACAATAAGAAATTATGGCGCTCCTGTGGGTAGTCACCATAATTTCATTAAAGTCATAATATTCTAAATACGCTAATGAGTGATGTACTGAATTACTTAGACTAAGTTATCTGTGGATATCCTTAGGCTTCACAGATACATACACTCCATTAATTTTCAATCATATTTCATGTTTATAGTCTACCTGTGGGTAACTAATTATAACATAAATAGATCGAATATGCAAATTCATAATAGGGTAAAGTCACTGTGGTGATATCTAAACCCTTAACATGCATTTTAAATAAAACAATTATTTTTGTTCTAATAATGAACAAAATAATTGAGCATAAAATGGGATCTTCGATAAACTATAATTCGAAGAAACCCTAAAATTTGCATATAATACTAATTGCAAAATAAACTATAAAATAACAATAATTCAGATCTGGAAAAAATTCTTTACTTCCAGATCTCTTACTTTATGATATTTAAAACTATAGATCTATTAAACTTTATGGATTAAACAGATGTTTAGATCTGGCTCTGATACCATATGTAAGTGAAAAACTTACATAAACCCCAAGATCTTTAAACATCTGAGTTAATCACTTAATAGAAATATAAAGAGGGTTAGCGGAATACCTCCTTTCATTGCAGCGGAAAAGTCTTCCTGAACGGTTTCCTGAATGGAAGACGGAAGCTTTAAACTTAAGGTCGGAGTCTCGGTTTCTCTCCCCTGGCCTACAAACGTTTTCTCTAAGTGTTGCAGATTTTCGGAACTTCCTTTATGATGGACTAAAGGTTTGTATTTATAGGTGGAGAGAGGACCAAGATCCGCTTTTAGGGTTTTCTCCGGATTGATCTCGACCGTCCATCAAAGTAGAGCCGGAGGCATGTGTGACAAGTGGAAGCGTAGGAGTTCGACACATGTCGTAATCGTGACACTTGTCACGCATGCGCATCTTAACCGTGACACTTGTCACGCATGCGCATCGTAATCGTGACACTTGTCACGGATACGCATCGTAATCGTGACACTTGTCACGCATGCACATCGTAATCGTGACACTTGTCACGCATGCACATCGAAATCGTGACACTTGTCACGCATGCAAATCTTAAAGCGATATTTGTCGCCATTCCACGACACTTGTCGTCAGTATGCGACACTTGTCGCGACTCCTTGACATTTGTCGCCTTTACGCGACACTTGCCACCGTTCCGCGACACTTGTCGCCGTTATGCGACGCATGTCGCCATTCTGTGACATTTGTCGTTCGCCTTTAATGCGTATGCTCTTGCATATTCGCCACTTGTCCATGAGCGGAAAACTCGTTTAGGTTACCAATTATACATTACGGAATAACAATTCTGATAGAAAACCGACGACGACTATACGACCACATAATAGAGAAATGAAATATTTCTTACATTATGAAATATTTCTTACAGAGACTTCTACCGCAGCGCCCACCCTCGCCGAGCGGTTCAAGTCTTCTCTTCGAAATCTCCGCAAGATATCCTCTCCGGTGTTGGTTGAGGATGGTACTCCGGTCGTCCAAGCTCCTGAATCTGTGCTTTTGAAAACGGCAGTTCAGTGGAAAGGACACATCGTAGCGCAATTTCACGGCCTCATTCCTCATCCGAAGAAAATTTTCACAGATTTGAATCCGGTTTGGGGAAAGTTTGGTAATATAGTCATTCGTAATGTCTCCGATACTTCCTGTCTCATATTAATACCGTGTTCTTCAACTCGTGAATGGGTCCTGCAAGTGGGTTACTGGCAAGCTGGTAATTGCGCATTTTCTGTCTTTCCTTGGTCGGTAAATGCTTCCCTTGGAATGCAGGAACTCGAATCTGCGCCTACTTGGGCGGTTCTTCACAATATTCCTCCTCAGATGTACTCGCTAGACGGCATCAGCGTTATTGCAAGTGCGATTGGTGAACCCTTGCATACTGAGAAGTCTAAGTTGGATCCGTTTAATATTGGTAATACCAAGGTGAAAGTTGAAATTTCTCTAGAGAAATCCCCACCAACTACCATCATAGTTAGGGATTCTCTGTCCAACTCAGTGAGAGTTAATGTCTCCTACCCTAGATTGCCACCAAAGTGTTGTAATTGTGGTAGATTTGGTCATCTCCTCAATAGGTGTCCAAAACCCCAAATGAAGAAGAAGTTTGGGGCTGGTGAATTCACTCCAAGTGGTACTGCTGTTGCAGCAACGAATATCTCTCTAGGTAATGGCTCAAAAGTGAAACAAGTGTGGAAGGTTGTTAACTCAAATCAGACTGCTAAGATTGCTGAAGGGGCTGAGGTATTGTCTGAAGCTCAGAAAAGGACTAGAATTAGAGCAGCCACAAGAAAGAGATCAAAGGAGAGAAGCAGAAGTTCTCCTCCTAAGGGAGAAACAGTTAGTCATCAGAGAGATATGACTATGTCTCTGCAGACTCAGGAGAAGGTCAGGGAATGGATTAAGGAAAGAGATGAAAAAAAACTCATGGGTAAGGAAAAAGATGAAAAAAATGTCAGTGTTCAAAATTCTGAGACTGTTGAGATATCTGAGATTCCTTGGACAGTTGTGGGTCCAAAATCTAAAGGAAAGGAGAAGAAGACTCAACTCACTGGGTTGAGGAAACAGATTCCAGGTGTTATGAGTGTGAAAAAGTTGGCTAAATTGGAATCCAAGGTTTTGTTCAGTAATAAAAGGAGAGGAGAATCTTCCCAGTCAAAGCTGGTTGGCCCCGATAAATACAGGATCTCCTCTGTTCCGTCTTCTATTCAGCCTAATCGAGGTAAGTCCTCGGTTAGTGCAACTTGAAAGAGCTTTGCTCTCTACCTTCACTTTTGGGTTAATTATGTCGAAGGTCTTTTGTTGGAATATCAGAGGGTTAAATAGTTTATCTCGTCAGAGTTTTGTTAGAGGCTGGATTATGAAGAATAAACCTTTACTGGGTGGTATTCTGGAGACGCATATATCAGAGGAGAATTCAGTCCAGCTTTTGCACAGTTCCTTTCCGGGTTGGAGAGGGGAAATGAACTATGATTTTGCTGAGAATGGAAGGATCTGGGTGGTTTGGGATCCTTCTATCTCTGTGGTTTGTCTATATAAGTCAGCTCAGATCATATTATGTGGCGTGTATATACCTGCTACCAAGGAGAATTTTTCTGTTGCTTTTGTCTACGGTTACAACACCATCATTCAGAGAAGATTGCTATGGGAGGATATCTCTAGAATTGTTCAAAACTCTCCAGCTAATACAAGACCGTTGATGCTGCTTGGAGACTTTAATCAAATTTTATCAGCTTCTGAACACTACTCACTTATCACTCATCCTCTTCCTATTGTTGGAATGTCTGAGTTTCAAGATTGTTTAGCCGATAATGAGCTGTCAGACATGCCTTGCAGGGGTACCTTTTTCACCTGGTTTAATGGAAGAGAAGAAGATCCAATTTTACGCAAACTTGACAGGGCCTTGATTAATGAGCATTGGAGAGATGCTTTTCCTGAAGCTTTGGCAGTTTTTGATCCACCTGGGGATTCTGATCACTCTCCCTGCCTAGTCTCTACTGCCTCTGTCCTTGCTAAGAGTAACAAGTCTTTCAAGTACTTCTCTTTTTTCTCAACTCACCCACGTTTTTTGAAAGTAATCACTGAAGCTTGGAATAAAGAGGTTGCAGTTGGGTCTAGGCTGTTTACTATTACTCAAAGGATGCGAAATGTAAAAATTGCTTGCAAAGTGTTGAATAGAGAAGGATTCAGTAATATTCAACAGAGAACAAAAGAGGCCTTGGCTGAACTGGAGTCTATTCAATCCGCCCTCCTAACTAGTCCTACTCAAACGTTGTTTAGACAAGAGTTTGTTGCGAGAAAGAAATGGAATTTTTTTTCCCAAGCGCAGCAAAGCTTCTATCGTCAAAAGTCTAGGATCAGATGGATGAAAGATGGAGATGCAAATACTACTTTCTTTTACAAGTCAGTTATTGCTCATCAAGGAAGAAATTGCATCAAGTACCTTAGAGGGGATAATGATGAAAGGATAGAGAATATTGATCAGGTCAAATCGATGCTTGTTTCCTATTATCAGAATCTCTTGGGGACAGAAAACACTGACCTAAGCCCCATGCCAGTGGAAGAAATCAAAGATTTGGTTGCTTTTAGGTGCTTACCTGACTTGGCAGCTCAACTATTACAAGTACCTTCTGCGGCTGAAATTAGAAGAACGATTATCTCAATGCCCAAGAATAAGGCACCTGGACCTGATGGATTTCCAGTGGAGTTTATGTGGGAAGCTTGGGATGTTGTAGGGCAAGATACTGTTGAAGCAATTCAGGATTTCTTCTCTACAGGGCACCTTCCAAGAGGGTTCAATGCTACTGCAATCACTCTGATCCCCAAAATTACTGGTGCTGACCATCCTACTCAATTCCGACCAATCTCTTGCTGTACAACAGTTTACAAAGTAATTGCAAGGCTCCTCAAACAAAAGCTTAAGCTCTTCATTTCTGATGCAGTTCAGGCCAACCAGGTTGGTTTTGTTCAAGGTAGGCAGCTTTGTGAAAATGTGCTGCTTGCATCAGAATTGGTTACTGATTTCCACATCCCTGCTACCACCACTAGAGGCTGTCTTCAGGTTGACCTAGCTAAGGCTTATGATAATCTGAATTGGGATTTCTTGTTGAATGTGTTGAATGCTATAGAGCTGCCTCATCAGTTTATTGGTTGGATTAAGGAATGCTTCACTACTCCTTCCTTTAGCATTGCTTTCAATGGAGAATTAATTGGTTTTTTCCAAGGGAAGAAAGGACTTAGGCAGGGTGATCCAATCTCTTCTCTTTTATTTGTTCTTGCTATGGATGTGCTCTCAAAGAAACTTGATAAAGGAGTGGTTACTCAGAGGTTTGGTCTGCATCCCCATTGTATTGCTCCTATGATCACCCATTTAAGCTTTGCGGATGATATACTTATTTTCTTTGATGGTGGTGAGGATTCCCTAAATGGTATTCTAAGTATTCTTGACGATTTCAGAATAGCCTCTGGGCTTGGTATTAACCTGAATAAGACTACACTGTTTTTGGATGGAGGAGATATTCAAGGCGTCCAGTTACTTGCTTCAAGAATGGGTATCAGTCATGGTGCGTTACCTGTTAGGTACTTGGGAGTGCCGCTTACTGCTTGTAAAATGAAGAGACAGGATTACCAGCCACTCCTGGATAGAATTCTTGGCAGATTCAATGGCTGGACTGTAAAGCATTTGTCTTTTGCTGGGAGACTCCAGCTTATACAGTCCGTAATTTACTCTACTATAACCTTTTGGGCATCCATTTTTATTCTTCCTAACCAATGCCTAGATGAGATTGAGAGGTTGTGTAGTGCTTTCTTATGGAAAGGTGCTCCTAACTCGGCTAGAGGTGCAAAAGTCAGCTGGGACTCCGTTTGTACTCCAAAACAGTGTGGTGGTTTAGGTCTTAAGAGATTATCCCTATGGAATCAAGTCTTGGGTTTAAAGCTTATTTGGATGATCTTTGCGGCTGGAGGTTCTTTATGGGTCTCATGGGTCAGAAGAAACTTGATTGGTAATAGATGCTTCTGGGATTTGGAAAACATTACCTCAGGAAGTTGGATATGGAGGAGTTTATGCAAATTGAGAATCATTGCCAGACCCTTCATCATTTGTGAGATTGGTTCAGGTGTTACTTGCAGTTTTTGGAGTGACAATTGGACTGGTTTGGGCCCTCTATTGGATATTACAGGTGATTTGGGTCCTAGACTGTCAGGACTGCCAAGATCAGCTACTGTTGCTGATGCTCTGAGAGAGGGTAATTGGTGGCTGTCCTCCTCTCGAAGTAGAAATCATACTATTCGACTGCTCAAAGATTGCCTTCCTTCTGCATCTATCGTTAATATGCAGGATGAGGCTGAGGATGATGTTTACCTTTGGAAGATTGGAGATGGTTCTGCTTCAAATATGTTTTCGACTGCTAAGACCTGGGACTTTCTCCATCCTCCTGGACCTACCGTCGATTGGTCAGACTCGGTTTGGTTTAAGGGAAGAATCCCAAAACACTCCTTTATTGCTTGGCTCAATTCTCGTCACAGACTTCACACTAGAGACAGATTAATTAGGTGGGGATTGGCAATTCCATCTATTTGTCTTCTTTGCAGCTCCGGGGATGAAACTAGACAACACTTGTTTTTTGACTGCTCTTATGCTGCTGAGGTTTGGCACTATTTCTCGGATAAAGCCCATGTTTCTCCTCCGACATTGTTTGAAGATGGAGTTAGATGGCTTAAGAATCCTTGCCGCGACAAGAACACGGCTTGGATTCTAAGACTCGCTTATCAAGCCTCGATGTACTACATTTGGAAAGAAAGAAACTCAAGACTTCATTCCTCCTCCTCCAAGCCGTCCTCTGCGTTAATACTAGAGATCAAGAGCATTCTACGATGTCATCTTGACCCCTTGTCTAGAGCTCAGAAGATTGTTCTTCCTGAGCCTTCTCTTTTGGTCACTTGGTTTGGTGTTTTCCAGTAGATTAATTGATGTAATCTCTGTTTTGTACTGTAGGTCGTCTCTCTTTTGGAGGATCACTGTGTAATTCCCTCTTTTAATTAATGAAAAGGTATGAGTTAAAAATAAAAAAAAAAAAAAAAAAAAAAAAAAAAAAAAAAAAAAAATTATCTCATGACTCTAACTAAGGTTAATTTCTATCCGTATGGAAGAGATTTTGTAACTAGAAGAGCCACAGGAAGATTTGGCAATGGAAGAATTCCTACAGATTTAATTGGTAATTTCTTTTTTAAAAATTAATGTTCATCAATTTTTGGTTATTAAAAAGTGAATTCATCATTTATTTTTTTGTGGGGTGAAATATGAATGCAGCCGAAGGTTTGGGAATAAAGAATATTGTACCAGCTTATCGTAGTCCATTCCTTCAACCCAATGATATCCTAACCGGTGTTAGTTTTGCTTCTGGTGGTTCCGGTTTAGATCCTATGACCGCCAGAATTCAGGTAATTAAACTTAAGATAATGTGATTTGAATTTTTTTCATCTAACTATTATACTAATATTTTGATATTTATTACAAAAAAAGGGAGTTATTTGGGTACCAGACCAGTTAAACGACTTCAAAGCTTACATAGCAAAGCTAAACAGCATTACAGGAGATGAAGAGAAAACAAGATCAATCATATCGAATGCAGTTTTTGTCATTTCCGCTGGAAATAACGATATTGCCATCACATATTTCACAAATCCAGCGAGAAACACTCGATACACTATCTTCTCATACACTGACATGATGGTTTCATGGACTCAATCATTCATAAAGGTATAATACTTTGGAAAGTTCATTCCAAAAATTTCATACTTTTACTTAAAATTTTATTTTGATTACTTAAAATTATACTGTTCGCTAGGAATTATATAATTTGGGAGCGAGAAAATTCGCGATTATGGGAACATTACCATTGGGTTGCTTACCAGGAGCAAGCAACGCTCTTGGAGGGTTATGTCTAGAACCCGCAAATGTAGTGGCTAGACTCTTTAACCGGAAGCTAGCGAACGAAGTCAACAACCTCAACTCGATGCTGCCAGGTTCTCGTTCGATATACGTCGACATGTATAATCCTCTTCTTGAACTCGTCAAAAATCCTCTAAGATCAGGTAGACATCTAACTCACCAAAATGTTTATTGTTTTAAAATTTTTCATTGTAGGCAATCAATTTTTCACAATCATACTTTCGGTTTCTTTTAGGATTTACCTCGCCAACTAGACCTTGTTGTTGTGCTCCGGCGGCTCCGATACCGTGCTTGGATGCGTCTCGTTATGTCTTTTGGGACATTGGACATCCATCGGAGAAAGCTTATCAGACTATTATTCCTCCGATTATCCAACAAATCCAACAAAGCTTCGCTTGATTTGGGTGTTTTCTTCTACTCAACAATTATTCTATTTACTGTATGTGTATATAAAAGATTTACTCTTCTTGTAACTGTTAAATGTTGCTTATCTTATCTATGAATACATCTTAACTATTATATATTAAACCACCTCTATGTACATACAATCGTTGTTTCCAAGTCGTACTACTCCACGCCCTTAAATATTTTCTTCAATTTTTGGGCCCTTTTGAAAGGTTTAGACCCAATTTATCTGATCTCACTTAAAAACTGCACACAGCTTCTACGAAATCAAAATGTTATCTAAACCTGAAGCCCACAAATTTGTTTTTAGTTTGACCAAGCTCAAAGATTATTTTAAATAGCTAGAGCCTTAGCAGTTAGCACCAAAACAAACTACCAGCCACGCCACATTGAGAATTTGTGAGCCACACGACGATGTGATTTAGTTTATTCTATTTCAATTTATATATTTTGCTGTGTTCCAATTAATAAAATACAAACTTATCCAATCATAAAAGTGTAAAAATCCATTAAAAAATATTTAGAAAAAAGAGGAAAAAAATAAAGATAAGTTTCCAATTATGAAGGAGTCAGCGCCTCGTCGACGTGGTTGCCTGGTTGGCTCCGAAGACCAAGGGAGGCTTCAGGTCAACGGTCATCCCTTTTTGAGATAGTCAACCATTTTATGTAAACTTAAATTTTGAATTTGGGTAATATATTTAAATTTGATGTGTTAAGATTTTTTTTTTTTGGTGTTAGACTATTTTTTCAAACAATTAAAAATTATGGATTGGAGAATATGGAAATACACACATTTTGTAGATTTCTACTGTTTTTATAAGTACATCATGATTCATGATACTTTGCACATATAAATATCCAAAAAGTCCAAACCCTAAGGATAAGATCGGAGTATAGCATACACATCAATGTTCAGTACTTCAAGAGTTCAAGTGGAATATAAACAGTTTAGAATAGAAAGTGTTCTGTAATATTTTAGTTCCTAAATCCTAAAATGTGTTGGGAAGAATCTTACATGAAATCATCAAATCCATTAGTTTATTAACACTTTTCACTTTTCTCTTCCGTCGAAACTTATCCACAAGTTTTGGATTTTGATGTTTCGTTTTCTTAAAGAGCCATTTGTGAATACTTAAAAGTTATAACAACAACTTGATTAATTTATCGAATATACATATACTTTGTACTGTTGTAGAGTTAATGAAAGGAAAACACCCCCAACATCTTATAATAAAAAATGTAAAATATTATAAAACTAAAAAGTGTACATAACTCTTAATTCTTAAACCATAAAACATTAATTTCCCAATAGTTAGATTAATAGTTATTATGGCCTAATGAGATGTCTACACTAGTAGTTAAATGTCAACACGGATACTGAAATTTCTTGGAACATATATATGCTATATGGTTTTGAATCCGAATTCATTTGAAGTATTTCAGATTCATATTTGTCCATCTCTGATATTCAGAATTTACTTAGATGTCTGAATTTCTTCAAAGAAATATAATAATATATGTATGCGCAACATAAAGTTCTTCTTTGACTACGTGTCATGATGTCATTGGTTTAGCTTGACTCCCATGATTGGCCTAGACTATAAGATTTGCCACGTGGTAATGCGGCGAAATTTATTTCCACTGATGTTAAATTTTTTGTGCTAATTTAATTTTATAAACCACAATTAACAAAATCCAGTGGTATAAATGGATAAATCAAAGATTGACAAGTGGATAGACAAGAGGGCTTGAGAGTGGATGAGGATCAAACCAGCCACGTAGACGAGGAGGTGGCTCTTGGGAAGAGGCAAGGGTCGGTTTACTTCAATAACCGGCCTTTCTCAAACTTTGAATAATAATATTATCAACACTTTTTCTACATTACAAGGCAAATTTCTTGACCGGTTTGATCACTTTTCCCACGTAGGATCAATAAAAAAAACATAAACATTCGTGGCTTCATGAATCATGGGGACAAACATCCTACATGGTACCAAAAGTAATAATACATTACTTGTTTTATTGTCATCCCAAACATTACAAAAGCAATATTATTTCTAGGTACTTTTAGTGGAAAGTAAAAATAATAATATATGGGTGTAATGTTGGGAATATAATATAGTCGACATTGATGTATCAAAAGGTCCAATTAAAAACATAATATATTGTTAATGATCTATAGGTTAGATCCTGTTGGTATATCAGGTTGGCACTTGAGAATAAGATAATATTTGTTATACAATGTATTTTTAATATGTTGTGTTAGGAGGCACTGCGGCTATTTGACAATGTTTGAGGCATATTAATGGTAGTGAAGTTTACAATAATGCATTACAAAATACTTTATACATATCTAAACGTATAGTAAGATGAATATAACTGATCAAGGACTTTAAATATGATCATTTAAGTTCTGATTTGAGAAAATAAAGTTTCATAATTAAATAACATATGTCATGATTTAGGTCCAGAAAAGATATGCAGACTTAAATTTTCAAACTTTGCAGACTAGGAAAATAAAATGGAACTTATCTTCTGGACAATTTTTTTTTTTGAATATGTGCTTTGTATATTTATTAGTCAAATAATAAACATACAATGACATAAGTCCACATGGGCTTTTTGTTGTTGGGTTTGTTCACATTAATTAGTTCTTTTTTATGTCAAACACTAGTCTATTTTCAGTTTTTCTGCTTCAAATTTTTAAAGCAAGAGAGAAAAAAAGTTGTTCTGTTTCATTCTAGTTTATAAGTTTTTCTAAAATGTAACAACAAAACTATATGCTTCAAAGTAAACTCAAATAATGGGTTGTATCTCTGTATAGAATAAGGTACAACTAATATTTATGTGTTGTATTTGTGTCT
Organism: Arabidopsis suecica; assembly: GCA_019202805.1. Taxonomy (NCBI): domain Eukaryota; kingdom Viridiplantae; phylum Streptophyta; class Magnoliopsida; order Brassicales; family Brassicaceae; genus Arabidopsis; species Arabidopsis suecica. Next base: position 14,126,205 of record CM032912.1, on the reverse strand, counting down.
ATATATATGATTATCAACTTATTGAAACGAAAAAACCATATCCAATTACTCGAATATGGGTTTGTGTTAAAGACAACCGCAAATTATTTATCAATGACTCATGACTTATCTAAGAAATACAGATCTGAGACCCCAAAACTCCTGAATATACAGTTCACTACTTTTTTTTTCTCCAATTATTCTGGTTACAAAAAAAACAGAGATTCATTCCAATGCACGCGTATACAAATGCGCGTGGGGTAAAAGAGAAACAAAAGAGATATTTATTATAAGAAAATGCCACGTGGTATTAACAAGTAATCAAAAAGGACCAGGCTTCGTTGAGCTGTCTATAAAATCCAGAGATGCATGCCCTCAAGCTTCTCCATCATCAATTAAAACCCTCCCCAGCCACCAACACATTTTTTTACCAACACTCTCTCTTCCTCTTTCTCTTCCTCTCTGAAATTTAAACGATGGCTATAACCGCCACTCAAAACGACGGCGTTTCCCTAAACGCCGATAAGTTTTCATATGATCTTGTGGAAACTGATGTTGAGATCATCACCTCCGGTCGCCGTCGTATTCCGGCACACTCCGGCATCCTCGTAAGTTTTTTTTCTTTCTTATATATCTGATGAGCTTCGTACTTTCTTTGAATAATCGAACATTTTTTATTTTGGTGCTTATTTTTTGTTTGTTAAATGCAGGCTTCGGGCTCACCGGTACTGACAAACATCATCGAGAAGCCGAGGAAAATCCACAGCCGATCATCAAAGAGAGTTATTAAGATTCTCGGTGTTCCATACGACGCCGTTTCAGTCTTCGTCAGATTCCTCTATTCTCCGAGGTTCGTCTTTCTCTTTGTTTTCTTTATCTTCTTCATCGTCAGATTTTTTTCTTAAATCCGTAGATTTATTACTTCAAAAATACAAATCATGCTAAAAATAATGATTGATTAGATACATCATCTTAAAGATCTTTACCAAACTCGACTTTTCCAACGTTTTAGTCATAAATTAAAATCACCACAACGAGATTGCGATTGATTTAGACTTGTTTCATATTCAAAAACGTGTGAAACAGAACACAAGGAACACGAAACTTTGTTTACAAAATTTGAATAAATCAACGGCAGATTTTACCCTAAAGAAATTTAGAATTAGTATACAAAATGACTAAAATACCCCTATATTTATCTTTGTTTAGTCTCACCGAGAAGGAGATGGAAAAGTACGGTATCCATCTACTGGCTTTATCACACGTGTATATGGTGACTCAGTTAAAGCAACGGTGCACAAAAGGCGTCGGTGAGAGAGTAACCGCCGAAAACGTCGTCGATATTCTCCAGCTGGCTCGTCTCTGCGACGCACCTGACCTCTGTCTCAAGTGTATGCGTTTCATTCATTACAAGTTCAAGACCGTTGAACAGACCGAAGGATGGAAGTTTCTTCAAGAACACGATCCTTTTCTTGAACTTGACATTCTCCAATTCATCGACGAGGCTGAATCGGTAATTAACTCAAAACACCTTTTTTACCAAAAAAAAAAAAAAAAACTCAAAACACCTTCTTTTTTTTTGGGTTCTTCAAGAAAACTCTGTTTTAGTGTTTTATTGTTTGGTCCTCACGGTACTAATCATTTTTTGGATGAATTTCTTGCAGAGGAAGAAAAGAAGAAGGAGGCACAGACGAGAACAGAATCTGTATATGCAATTGAGTGAGGCCATGGAATGTATCGAACACATATGCACCGAAGGCTGCACACTGGTCGGACCGTCGTCTAACTTAGACGACAAGTCAACATCTCAAGTAAAAACCGGTCCATGCAGTGCGTTTTCGACTTGTTACGGACTCCAACTTCTGATACGTCACTTTGCGGTATGCAAGAAACGAGTCGATGGCAAAGGTTGTGTCCGTTGCAAGAGAATGATTCAACTCCTTAGACTCCATTCTTCGATCTGCGACCAATCTGAATCTTGCCGTGTCCCCCTTTGCAGGTAAAAAGCCGACATTTTAGAATCATCAAAACCACATTTAAAATGTTTCTAATCATAAAAGTTTTTAACTTTTCGATAGTAGATCTCATTTGATTTTTTTTTTAACTTTCGGCGCCAATAATTACATCTTTTGTGGTGGTAGCCTACTTATTAGATAATGAGTCGTGATCGGACGGCTGGAAATATTTTGTTATGTTGAATTATTAAAAGATATTTAAAGAAATGAGAATCTGATTTCGTTGTCAACTCTTTTTTTTGGTGATTGGAGTAGGCAATATAAGAGTAGAGGCGAAAAGGACAAGAAAATGGTTGAGGACACAAAATGGAAGGTACTGGTGAGAAGAGTTGCGTCTGCGAAAGCCATGTCTTCGTTGTCTCAATCAAAGAAGAAAAAAAGTGAAGTGTTATTAAAAGAAGAAGCAGAAGATTTCATCAGAATCCGGAACAAATTAAGATGAATATTCAAAATATATGTTTTTAGATTATATAATGAGCGTTTCTTAGAAGCCAATATTAGTTTGCTTGTTTGTAATTTGTCTCTCGGACCGGTTGATTGGGTTAAATTTGTCGATGAGTAACCCTTTTAATCTGTCGATTTGTTTGGTCGGTTGAATTATATATATAAAAGTGTTATTGGTTATATATAAATGGTATTAGACTATTAGGCTTTTGCAGACTGTGGTAAAAACTAAAAAGTATACAGATTGATCCGGTTTAAACTCGCTAACATAGAAACTCGAAAGGATTATTGAATCTAAATAATGTGAGTTTTGACAAGATGGAAACAAATTCTCTTTGGCGTTTGATTGGTCATGCCAGATTATATGACTAGACCTGATTGCATATAAATCACAAAAAATCTAAATGATTTATTCAAGTTGGATCGGTCTAATCAATCACAATAGTTTCAACTATGCATGATACAAAGGAGAATTTGGATGGAAATAATAGAAATTCAATACTATTGGAGATCAAAATTGACCAACCGGTCTCAGTCACTGGTATAGTGGAAGGTTGATCATGATTGAGGATTCAAAAGCAAACAAGGCAAATTATTAGAAAAAAACATGTGCTTATAAGTTAACACAGATATTTTATTAAATTATTCATTTCATTCTTGGGTTCGACTGGAAAAGGGAAAGACGCGTGGGGAACAGATGAACCACGCAATGTGGTTTCGTGTCGGATGGCTTTACTCTTACATTTCAATTCATACTTCTTAACTACCAGGTGAATGCACTTAATTAAATTTTTTTAATAATTTGTTCTTTTTAAAATGGAAATGAATATTTTCATGTTATAACAAAAGTTTTGGCATAAAAAGGTTAAACAAATCGAGCAAGTTTATTAACTAAAGGTTTCTCTAAATTCTGTTCCAGGAACAGCCTTAAACTGATAATATCAATCAAGGCTTTTAATACATTGTAATTAGAAGAAAAAAAACTAGATGACAATTCCATGTGATAAGTGACAAACCCGTCAAGCTTTCGAGTAGTGGAGCAATGCAGCTAGCCATCGATGTTTTAATACTAACGACAACAATGATTCTTATCATGACGATAGAAGGGCCTAAAGATTCAACCACGTATGAAAAAAAAAAACCACGTATGAATTAAAGAAAAAACTAAACAAAAATAAAAGAAATGTTTTCACGGACGACAAAAATGATTCTTATCATGACACTAGAAGTGACAAAAGAGATTCAACCACGTATGAATTGAAGAAAAAAAAAACTAAACAAAAAGAAAAGAAACTATAATCTGATTTAAAATCGTTTTGTATGACATTTGAGTTGTTTGTTAATATCTGATTTATAAACTTTAAATTGCATTGATGACATTCTCGTTTGTCATGAGAGTTAAACACACAAAACTTATACTCCCTCCGTATTTTAATAATTGTCGTTTTAGAATTTTTATTTTTTTGAATTAGATGTCGTTTTCAAATTTCAATGCAAAATTTCTTACTTTTTAATGTTTTATAACATCATAAAACATTAAAAAGTAAGAAATTTTGCATTGAAATTTGAAAACGACATCTAATTCAAAAAAATAAAAATTCTAAAACGACAATTATTAAAATACGGAGGGAGTATTTCTATCTCTAACCCTATACTATACATTTCAACTTTCTTCCTATTTCTAAACTATCCACGCAGAAGAAACGTATAAAAGGTAGGATCAGAAATAGAAATGGATATCAGTTCCAAAGTTATGGTATCTTTGATCTTCGTTATAGCCTAATGTGCTACTGTTTTGATCACACCGGGAGTAGCTCAAACGCACCCAACATATCCGAGTATATTCCCATTGATCCGCTAAAATGTTGGTCATCTCTCTTCAATATTCAAGGAGGTGATGGAAGATGTTCCCATCGAATCCGTTCTTCCATCACCTCCTTAAGGGGAGATGTGTGTGTGCATTGTGCCTAATTCTCCCGGACACAATTGAAGATGAGAATAAAGTTTCTAACTGCTTCAGTATTAGGTGTTAGCACTGAAGTCTACGGTATTTATCTCTTGAGTTTTTTTTTGTTGTTGTTGTTAGTACTTAGTACCAGTAAAGGGAGACTTATAGGAACTGTCAAGTTGTTTTCGTTTGACATCTTAAATTCAACTCAGATATGCAATGCAAAAGAAAAGAAAAACACAGAGTAATAGGGTTTGAATGTTGATAGACATGAATCACTATACGTCGTCAAACAAACATGAACCAATCATATAAATCCTTTAAGCTACATAAACTCCATCATCTTGGACCGAAAAGAGGAAAATGCTCTGTTTCATTGAGAAATAACAGATATGATCCAAAAGCAATGAACAGTCCCTAGTAGATTCAAGATCATAACCCATTATTTTCTAAGGTTACAGCCTTGGCAAATGAACGATTCACGACAAACAAGAATGCAATTAAATTTCAGAGTTGGAACAACAAAGCTATTGAAGCAGGGAAGGAATCTCTTAAAACTAGAATTCAAACTTGGAAAAGGCTAATGTCATTTTTCTGATCTAGATTACTACAAGTTGCAAGTGCAAGTCTTTGAATGCCAACACAGAGAGATTACTATGACTCACACTAGCAATGTCTGCAAATTCTGCATTTTTGAGTTTTGATCAAATTTAAACCCATTTCTAGCTTTACAACTAAAGTAGAAAATCAGTATCCTCTTTATCTAACTCAAGATATCAAAGTTGGTAGAAAAGTCGAAAATCCATCAGATTTTTCACCAGTTTAGCGAACAAACAATCTGAAGATACCAACCATCCGCAATAAACATTGAGTTTCTAAAAAACAATGGAGAATCACTACCTGGATGACAATGAGACTTTAGCCTAAGATATCATCTAAGGTTCCATGTGATCCAGAGTACGCCGGTTAGAGCTTAAAGAAGTAATCTCATCTTAACACCTAGCGCTAGAATCAAACCGGGTAAACTATCCTTAGCGGGTCTCCAAGCAAATGACACATGAAAAGTACACACTAACATCAAAGCTTATGAATTGATAATGGAATCAAGAAATCATGCCGGCACAGTGCAATAGAGGAAAAACACAAACTTGGAACATCCAACTAGCAAGAAAACTCAAGACAGCAAATTGCAAATCCTAAAGAATTCAAACAGTTGAAGTTATCATAAAGACATAACACTGCACCATGTGATGTGAATTGCGTAAAAGTTTTATTAGAAATGTGTTGGCAAAACAAACGATGAACACAGACTAATGACAATGCAATGGAATATAGAAACTTTTTGTTCTAATTCAAGAAAAAAGGTTCATCCTTTGAATCTCAGTCATTCAGAAGACATGAAAAGAGCAAACTTCTCACCGGAATAGTAAAAAAATGGATAAAGCAGCAGCAAATTCTACGACTTGCGACCAAGCTGTTTCCTGAGTTTCCTATACTTGTGCTTGTTCATCTTCTTCTTCCTTTTCTTCTTCACACTATCAGCGTAAATCACAATCTCCTTCGCATCCTCTTCCTCCACCAACGACGCTGTTTCAGCTAGATCCAGACCTTGAATCATTTTGGGATTTAAGCATAAACCCATGGAGAAACTAGGGTAAAACCGCATAGGTTGATTGGAGTCATTCCCGGAGAGTGTAATCAAAGGATTAGCAAAAGAAACTGGATCGGTTTTCTCAATAACAGATTCGATGTTGTTGTTGTTGATGAAGGGCTTCTGATATGTGAAGAGAGAAGGAGTAGTAGTAAGCCTTTGGATTGAATTGAAGCAAGACTTGTTTTTGAAGAATCTATGCATTAGATTCGCCATTGCAGAGATCAAAACCCTAAGAAACCAAAATCTCGTCAAACACACGAGTGAGGACGGGTGAAGATGACGACGACGTCAGGTTTTGAAACCTATTAAACGTTGCCGTTTCTCGGTGATAATAATGAATGAAATGAAATAGGAGAAAAAAACAAAAAAGTGCCCACACGCAGGATCGAACTACGGACCTTCAGTTTACAAGACTGACGCTCTACCACTGAGCTATACGGGCTACTGCCAATTAATTCTCGTTTAATCATTATAGATCATTCTTTTACCAAACACATCAGTTTTTGTTTATAAACTGTCTAGGTTTTTACTGTAAAACACCAAATTATCAAAACTTTATGTAGCCAAAGTTTATTGAAAGTATACACAAAACTTTTAAATTATTGGATCGGATTGGTATCACAAAATGGTAAGAATTGGTTAGCAGTAAAAACAAACACTAAACAGTTGATTAAGTTAAAGAACAACTAAAATAGAATACTAATCAAATCACTACATACAGTAAAACCTCTATAAATTAATACTCTATAAATTAATAACCTCTCTAAATTAATAAATTCTTCCGGTCCCGAGTTGGGACCAGTGTAAAATATGACATAAATCGATAAATTAATAAGATAATAATTTTTTTGAAAATCCTATGTAAACATATGGTCCCATCTATACTATAAATTAATAATTATATAAAATTATCTATATATATGTATATTTAACCTAATATATATATATGATATAAATTTATATATGTCATATATGAATTACTATGATATATATTAAAAATATTATATGTAAAATTTTTAATAAAATATGACTCTATTATTCGAAAAAAGTTTGTGTTGTTTTTTAAACTTAATAATTGCTTCTCTACTTGCAATTGGTTTTAAAAAGATATTGCTTATAAAGAAAATTTTTATTTTAGAAATAATTTTTTTAAGAAATTACCAAATTAGGAAAATCTCTCTATAAATTAATAATTATTAATTTATCGATAAATTAATACCTCTCTAAATTAATAAAATTTTCTGGTCCCAACATTATTAATTTATAGAGGTTTTACTGTATAATGTACATTTGAAAGTTAGTTTTTTGCCTTAAACCAAACAAAATTACATCACATGGAACTTAAAACTAACTCAATGATAAACGGTTTTATTTGGTTTTCGATTTTGTAAAACTGAAAACCAAAAAAACAGAACATTTGGTAGACATATCAAAACATAACAACACATGAACTCAATATCAACGAACAACTAATTTGTTTGCAGAACTCTTCCAAAGAACTTGAGAATCAATAACAGAGAGATGCTTATCATCAAGCCTCTTCCATGTCTTAATCGATTTCACATTTCCCCATTTTCCTTTCCTCTTCTTATTCAAATCAACAACCACAACTCTAGCTCTTCTCGCCCATCCAGCTTTACCATAAGCATGGTACCCAAATCCACCACCATAGCATAGATTCAAACCTTTGAGTTCACCGCAGAAGTCGTTGACATGGTCGTGACCCACAAACACAGATTTCACATCTCCTCTAGCTACCAATGTTGTGAAGAAACCCGAGTTTGTAGAAGCCGCGGATGTGCCTTCTTGTCTCACTCCTTTTGTAGCATTCTTTGAGTCGAAACTCCAAAACTCTGGTAATGGAATGTGGAAGTAAGCTAGTCCCGGAGCTATACCTTCTTGAGGATTAGGCTTTGCCTTGTACTCCCTCTGCAATATCATCAAAACCAGAGTCAAAACAACAATGTAGAGATCAAAAAACAATATTGGTTCATCATTGATGTACCTGAAGACGTTTTGAAGTGCGGTCGAACCAAAATTGCTGAGAAGTTTTGATCCAATCATAACCTTCCATGTAAGGAACACTAGAGTAATCTCCACTATCGAGAAAATAAAGATTAAGAACAGATTTGTTCTGTAGTTTCGAATCAGCAGCTCCATTGATTTGGAGATTGTAATTACCAAACCCATCAATGTAATGAGAAGCTTCAGGAGGATTCACTTGAGACAAAGTGTTGGGAAGCTTCACAATGTGATTCATGACTTGTTGTCGTGTAAATGTAGATTCTTGATCATGGTTTCCCAAAATAGCAACCCATGGGATTTTAGACGCAATCGCCGGAGCAAACGCAGCGTTTAGGGATTTCACAGCGTCTTTAACATCAAACCCAAAAATGTTATCACCTAATTCGAAATTTCAAGATTAGGGTTTATATCAACAACCTGAAAGTTTAGCTTTTTCAAATCGAGGGGAGAAAAGTTAGGGTTTTGTTCATTTTACCGGTGAAGACGATGAGATCAGGCTTCTCGGCGGCGATGACACGGGACATGAAGATGGTGGTGTTGAGGTCGGAGCAGTGAGCTTTCTGGCTAGGCAGAACATTTTGACACCGCGTCGTAGCGCCGTTAGCAAAATGCATATCCGCCACTTGTAGTATCTTGAACTCGCCGTTCACACCGAACCTTAGTTTCCGACGATGAGCCGCCGCCGGAACCGGAGCTAAACAGAGACATGCGAGGAACACGGATAAAAGGAAGGATACGAATAGGCTTCTTCTTCTTCTTCGATTGTCCGCCATTGTTTATGTGACAAAGAAACACGATAAGTGGATTTGTTCCTAGTGTCAGTGAGGAGACATGTGAGCAAGTGTGTAGGAAGAAGCCAAAGAAAACAACTTTGACATGGAGGCTTTTAAATTTTGTTAATTTTTTTAAAGAGGTTTTATTTTTAATCAGCTAGTTAAATATTTTGGCGTGATTATAATCAGGATTTATGACACACAACTACCAATTACCAACCATATTTTTTCTTTGAACTCACATGCAAACTCATAATTAGACATGTCAATTAGGGCCAAAGCCCGCGGGCTAGCCCGGCCCAGCCCTGAAAAACAGCGGGCTCGGACTTAAAAATATATGTCCAGAAAAAATCGGGCTAAAGGGTTTTTTGAGTTTAGCCCGGCCGGGCTCGGACTAGCCCGAAAAGCCCTTTAACAAATATTTTGATCTTTTTTTTTGTTAATATTTTCCTTTAATTGTAAGATTTGTTGTAAAAAATTTGTTTGATAGAGTTGAAAACTCTAAACATAGTTTTTTTGTTGTGTATTACTATAAATCGAAAAAGCAAATATTAGCTCTACTACCTAATTTGAATTATTTTGATTTTATATTTTATCTAGTATAAGTTTAAACAATTTATTAGGATTATTTATTTGATTTTAACTCTCTTTTTTAAAAACTAAATTAGCGTTAGTGGTTATTTAAATTTTGATTGACTCGTTTCATATATAGATTTTTTTTTAAGAGATATTATAACTTATAAGTTTGTTTTTTTGTTGTCGGAAGAAAAGCCCAAAAAAGCCCGGAAAAGCCCTGTAGCCCTGTTAGGGCCGGGCCGGGCTTTGAAATATAGGTTCGGAGTTTTTACGGGCCGGGCCGGACCGGGCTCAAATATGTACGGGTTTTGCGGGCTTCGGGCCGGGCCGGGCCGGGCTAGCCCGATTGACATGCCTACTCATAATGGCAATTACATTTAAGGTTTATCAGTCTCCACATAAGACCTATAGTGATTAATTAATTGGTCCAGAAAATATAGTTGGGGACACAAATTCTTTGTTTTCGTTTGTAAACACTTCTGGGTTTTACTTGTTAGTTGCAGTTGCGGTTGCCGTTGCGGACGTAAAAAAAAATTCCGATTAATCAATAGAAACAAAGCAATCCTTTCAAAATAAAAGTCGTTAATTAACTTTATAATAATTAGTTCTACGATACATTACATGAGAAAAATACATACGTAAGTGATTAAAACATCGAATACCAACTTGAACAACATTAAATTGAATACGATATATAATAAGATTAAACATGAAATGGATCGGACCAGGAATGCTTATTCCCCATTTAGCGTCATCAGTGGAATCGAGGACCTCAAGTTGACTTAGCCAGGACAATAGCTTCCAATTCCATCATCATCATCATCAACAACAACAATCTCATCGCGATAAACCAAGATTAAGAACACAAGTTTCTGGTGAAGAACTGACGTAAGAAACATGGCTTGTATAATTTTAAATGTAGATCGATATCAAGCTATATATATTGCAATGTAGATAGATACACAAATTCAGAGACTTGTATAATACATAATGTGTGAGAGTCTTGTAAAGAGAGGTTTTGTGTCGTTGTATTGAGAAGCAAAGCCGTATTGTTATATTCCCGCATGCAAAGTTTCTTTCTCACAGGAAATGGGTGTGGGAAAAAGGTGTAAAGAGTTACCCTTTTTAAAGGTGTGTTTGGCCTTTTTAAAATAACAATGCGATGCTTTTTCATTTTACCCTAAGTTTTTTTACGCAATGTACAGCCTTTACAACTATTCACACCATAAAAATTTGCAAAATTGATAGTCAATATTTTATCTATTATTGGCTTCCTTGGGGTTAGAGAGTGTATATATAAACAGCAATGACATACAAGTTAAATAGTGGAATAAAACATTACAATTAATTAGGATAACTGATGTTTTACGCAATGTTTGAAGAACTTCAAACAATTAATCAACTCTAATACTCCTAATACAGAACTTCAAACAACTAATCAAACTCTAATACTCCTAATGAATATACTTACATTTTTTTACGCAATGTTTGAAGTTCTTCAATGTCCTTTAACATGAACAAAATATGTATAATGGAGTTTATTTCGAAAATGTAAAACAAGATACATAAATTCTAGAAATGATATACAAAAATGTTAATATTGCTTTAGAAGGAAAAAAAAAAGTGATATGTATTCACAAGATTCGATGTTTTAACTTTTATGGGTAATCAAATAGTTGAATTTTACTAGTCATCAATATAAAGATCAGATGCGTATTAATTGTTTTGTTAGAAAGAATTTTAATAATTGATGAAAAAAAAAGAAAGAATTTTAATAATTTTGAAGACGGTGTTAGTTTCGAAATTAGGTCACGCGCGGAAGGTAGGGAGTGACCCAATGGGCCTTCGCGTAAGAAACAATTCTTCTAAAGTAGGGGCCCACTAGATATAGCACTAAAATGCTCTTAACTTTTGTTCTCTTTGTTTTTCCTCCATTTAAACAAAAAAAAAACACAATTAGAGAGAAAATAATGTGAATTGGCCAATCTTAACTCTTTAATTTCATGTGATTCGAGCTGATTTTGAGTGAGAATCATAATTTGGTAGACTTCTGGACTTTTAACAACATTGGGTTATTTTGTCCCACATCGGAAAGAACACATTATGCAGAAACTACAAGCTAGTTGTTATTTTGTCCCATACAATCCTGTATTTCCTACCAGGCTACAACTGTTGAACAAAAGAAAAAAACATCTTAGAAATGTTCATTATTGAACCCAAAAACAATGGGCTAAACAGATCAAAGCCCAATAATAAATACGCAGTGTTTTAACTTTTAATAAACCTGGTCATTTATTTACTCTTCCTCCATTATCTTTCGTTAAAGGGGAAAAAAAAAGGAGAGAAGAATGTTACAGTTTCCGACGTTGATGAGCCAATTTCCGTCGTCGACGAAGACGATTCCGGCATCGTATTTGCTTCCTTTACAATGGCCTCAGCCGCAGAACGAGGAGATTCTTCTCGCCATGGAAGAAGCTGAGTTCGAAGAAAAGGTAGCTTCCTTTTTTGTTTCTGTATTCGGAATCTGCTGATAGGAAATTTTTAATTTTCGAGTGTCACTAAAGCATAAAAAGGTCAATCTTAGCTCTTTAATTTCGTGTAATTCGATCTGATTTTGAGTGAGATTTATTGATTGGGTTTGAGATTATAAGTGGTTTATTCTTAATGTGATGATAACCGGAGAGAATAAATGATCAATCTTTTTCGATCCGTGGTGATGATTCTGCTTTTAGGCAGCTCTTTTTCTTCTCTACTTCACATTGATACGATGAATTTGTATTGAAGACCTTTTCACTAGCAAGAGAAAGGAAAGAAGCTAAGAGAAAAATTCGCAGATTTGGAATTCAGCCATTGTGAAACTTTAGACAACCTGTCTCCTTGTTGTGTGATGTGTTGGTGTTTCCTTTAGTTATATGTTCTTTCATAAATATATTAGATTGTGTGATCATAGACGTGGGAGCTCAAAAGGGAGAGAGATCAATAGGGCTGATTGTCAGTTTCAATGTTGTTCTTATGAATGTTTTAAGACAAGTTTTAAGTAGATTCTTGTCGTTTTGGTATGGTGCAGTGCAACGAGATCAGAAAGATGAGTCCTGCTTTGCCGGTAATTGGAAAACCAGTCGTCGACAACCAACAAGAAGAGGACGATAATGAAGCAGAGGATGATGATGCAGACAATGCAGAGGAATCAGATGGTGAAGAGTTTGAGCAAGAAACCGGATAAATATCTTGAGGCTGGAAAACACACACGGATTATTGCTGGAGTTGGCTTGAAATTTGAGTACACTTATCTAAAAATCTTCTTGTGATAAAACGACTGTGATTCTGACTTCGTAAGCCATTTTTTTTCTTTCTTAGGAACAAGTTGAAATGTTATCACTTTTGGGCCTAGATTAGTCGGTGGATCATTCGTAATTCATTGTCTCAGTCTCATGGTGTTTAAGTAACATTGAAAAGGCTAAAAGCTGGATTGGTTTATGTTTGTGTATTGACATTGGATTTTATGGTTTATAGATTGTAGTGATTTGATGATGACATTTTCAAAAATTTAGACCGGACTATGCTAACTACGTGTAACAAGATATTTGACCAAAAATGATGATTTTAGCGAAAAACTTATATTCTGTTTTGATGAATAAATTTGCTTTGGCAAAAAAGAGAAAAAAAAATGTTTTGTTTGTTTATGTATTAAAAATTTGAGATTCTTCTGTGACTTTAAACAAAAAAATGCTGAAGAGCCAAGTTTTATGAATGTGTCTGCTGGTTGATATTTCAACAAAAAATGCTGAAAAACAAAATATGTGTGGTACTACTACTGGTGCTTCAAAAGTCATTGACAACTTCTAAATATTGTTTGTGGAGTTCCAAGTTTTTAAGTTAAATGGGACAAGTTGCTCACCTAAATTTTCATTCTTTAGTCCTCTTCCTCGGTCTGTCCCATTCACAAGTTGCGAAAAATTTGGAAGTCAACTAAACTACGCCGACTAACTTTTTTTTTCTTCTGTTTTCAATAAATTTTCTGATTAATTAATATATTTTGCTGGTCCATTTTCCTTTTTTTTCTCAAGTGGGGCAAATTTTGAATCGAATAAACAAAGGAACTCCGTGGCTTTCTTCTTCGAGAGGTTTTCTCTCCATAGCAGCTCCTTTTTTACTGTTCATCTTCTTCGACAAATTCGTGGCTCCGATCAACGTTCGTGGGCTTCCAAAGCCACGACGTTGGTTCGGCTTAAGTTTTTAAGTTTGTTTCTTTCTTTCTTTGGCTGGGATCTTTTGGTTTTTATGCAGAGTATCTTCTTCCTATAGTCGGAGATCTTTGGTCTATATCCGCATCGGCCCTATGCCAGCTGTCTTCGTTGTGGTTGGTGAAGCGGTATAGACGGCCATCTCTTAGGCTTCTCCACTCGATTCTCCCTTCAGATCTGGGCGAGATCTGTCTTGGTTTGAAACTCCTTTCACCGGTAAAGTCGATGGTTTCGACATCACCTGGCAGGATTTCTCTAACAGCCTTTTGTACAAGTTCGAGGCTTAACGGTTAGGATCCAATGGAGTTTTATGATTGCACTTCCGAAGTCGACTAATCAGCAAGTGAGACATGAATATTGAAAGGTTATGCTTAGGTTTTCGGTTTCCGACGTCTTGGATTACTTTCCAATCTCAGAATTTCTGACTAATTAGATAGTTGATACTTTTGCAATTAGATCATTAGTTCCTCTGTTTGGTTTATTTATGTTTTCCAGTAGTTTCAAGTTTGTTTCAAGTTCTTATGTTTCCCCAGGATGGGGCTGTTGGCTCCGGGAGTCCGTTATACTCGCCGGCTTTGTATACCTCCGTTGTTTGATAAATAAACATCAGTGACAAAAAAAAAAAAAAAAAACAAAGGAACTCCGTGTGAGACTCTGAGTAATCTCATGTCCTTCTCTAAGCCTGATGAGACAAAAGAAAAAAAAGAATCGAATGTTAACAAACTTAAGAAACAATTAAAAAATTACTTATCAAACAAGTAAAACAAAGAACCTCGTAAGCAACACAAACTCCAGGATACGAAAGGTTGACACGTGTGACGTAACTAATCCACGGACAACACACGTGTTCACATCTCTGATAATTGACACGAGATGATCTCTCAGTATTCGCCACGTATCACGTATAACAAAAACAAACGTCGTACGTGCAAACACGTCGTAACGGCAACTCTAACGGTTAGTAACGGCCACTAACGTCTGCTATATTCTCCGTCTAAATTAATTTCTCCGCCGGTTACGTCTCCGACCGGAAATTGTATAGAAAATTTTAATTCTCCTCTTCACAAAAAATCAACACATCGAAAAATTCCACAAAACCTAAATTAAATCCATTTTTTTTTTAATTGCTTCTTCTTCGTCATTATCATCGTATTCGTATCCGTATCCGTATCCGTATCTATGGCGTATATTCGGTTTTTTCCCCAATCTCCGTCAATGCCAAACGAGCCTAGAGTCTTTGTGTACACGACACGTATAGCAGCAATGAGATTCTTCCGATCTATGATTGTATCTTCTCGGAACAAGATCCGTTGGACAATACCGAGATTGTAGATATCTTCCGTACGCCGGCGACGGTGAATTCGGCGGTGAAGGCGTGACGGAGAACGGCGATTTCGGAGATCGATCACCGCTTGAAGACGGCGACGATTCGTTCTTATGCGAAGATCTCGGAGGTGATAGAACGGCTCTGATCTTAGCTCCGGAGATGCGATCGTACTCTTCGACGATGTTCGCTAGTTCTTCTTCTGATTTAACGGAGATTAGAGTCTCGAGATCTCCGTTTGGTAATTGACATCGTAGATCAACGGAGTATCCACAGAATTCATAGAGTTTCTTCATCAGCTCTGGAGAAACAAAATTAAAAAATCAATCTCAGATTCGGCAAAATCTGAAGTCGAATCGATTTCAATACGAAATTGAAGTGGAGACGAACCTGAGAAAGAGATAGAACGATCAACGGAGAGGACTCTGGTATGACCTCCGACGTAACGGAGCTTGCCGTCAGTGGAACGAGGGAAGATTCTACCACCGTAACTACATAGAAACTTGAGACTGCTTCCACTATTCTTTTCGGTATAATCAACAGCCACCATTGTTGTTAGGGATTTTTTTTGAATTTATGAGGATTTGGGAGAGAAGAGGGAAGTTTTTATTTGTGAGTGTTTGTTTTTGATGTCTTAAACCAAGAAGAAAGGTTGCAGATGGATGGGTTTTATAGGGAAGGAGTGATGTCATGGTGGGGTCTTACGCGTATGGTGCAAATGGAAAATTCGTTGGATCTTCTATGGGCATTTTGGACAATTCTGTTATTCCAAGAACGGAATATTCTTTTATTTAATTGATTCCATTTAAGAAGAAATCTTCTTTCTTTAAAGTGGGTCATCATTATAGACATTGATCATCAAAGAAAATTAGTCATAATTTTTTTATTCAATGAAATACAATAGAAATAATCAAATATTGAATGCTGACTCGTACCTTCTTAGCAGTCTCTTTGTTTATATGACATGAATACTGATTAATATCAATTTTATTGATTGATTTTGGCTTTGAACATGGTCTTATTTTTTTAAGTCATTTTATGCTTTTTTGCTAAAAGGTCATTATTATGTTTGAAATTATAAATTTGTCAAGTATGAAGGCCATATTATGGGTCAAGTCAAATATACACTTTTTCACTTGTTAGAAAAAAGCGCACAGTATATGGTAATATCCGGTAATATTCCAAAAAAATGTGTATGATGACTAGGATTGGTGTAGTCATGACTCTTTTTTTTTTTTTTTCATCAGTCATGACTCATGAGATGGTATGTCTAATGTTTGAAAAATCCCATCGTAAGATTTTACAAAATTTGATTCGAAACTGTTGGAAAGTATTTTTTTCAGACTCCTCACTCTTCAGCAATTGTTTGGGTCCAATTTTTAGCCCATTAAGAGGTTACTCATGGCCCATCTCTGATTACCAACAAAATAAAAGGAAATTAAACTCGCGCAATAAAAAGAACAAAAAATTAAGGTGGGACAAATTAGGGTTACTAATTTGGGAATTTTACTGTCCAAAACGAATCATAAAATATCTACGCTTTTTGTTCCTTTTGCGGCTTTTCGTCGTCTTCCTTGCACTATCTTCCTTCCTTCTGTAGCAACAATTCGATTCTAAGGTTACGTAGTGGAAATTAAGCGAGAGACAAGATCAAAAACTCTGACAACTTCAGTTACGATGAGCTCGTATGATCGTAGATTTGCTGATCCGAATTCGTATCGCCAACGCTCTGGGTAAGTGAAACCAATCGACCAATTTCTTCTTTTTGTTTCCTTCGATCTGTGACTCTTATCTTATCTGTGTTACTTTAGCGCCCCAGTTGGTTCGTCTCAGCCGATGGATCCTTCCGCTGCACCATACAACCCACGGTACAGTGGTGGTGGTGGTGGATATGGACCGTCTCCTGTAATGGCCGGTGATAATTCCGGCTATAATCGGTACCCATCTTTCCAGCCACCTACTGGTGGTTTCTCTGTTGGTCGCGGTGGTGGAAGAGGTGGATACGGTCATTACGGGGATAGAAGCGGCGGAGGGAATTGGGGAGGAGGAGGAGGACGTGGTGGATCGAGTAAAAGAGAGTTAGATAGTGTTTCTCTTCCGAAGCAGAATTTTGGGAATCTTGTACATTTCGAGAAGAATTTCTACGTGGAGAGTCCCTCTGTGCAGGCTATGACAGAGCAGGATGTTGCTATGTACAGAACCGAGAGGGATATATCTGTTGAAGGTCATGATGTTCCTAAGCCGGTTAAGTTGTTCCAAGATGCTAATTTTCCAGGTATTTTGATTGGATTGGTCAAAGTGTTTTTAGGCTTGATTAGTTGTTCTTAAATTGAGGGAATGTTGCTTTATTATCTCTGTTAGATAATATTCTCGAAGCAATTGCTAAATTGGGATTTACTGAGCCAACACCTATACAAGCTCAGGGATGGCCAATGGCGTTGAAGGGTAGGGATTTGGTTGGTATTGCTGAGACTGGCTCTGGTAAGACATTGGCTTACTTGTTACCAGCGTTGGTTCACGTTAGTGCGCAGCCTCGATTAGGTGAGTATTACAACTCTATGTGATAATCTGATTTAGCTGCATTCATTTTCTGGGCAAATTTTTATGTGTATCGTTGGGGTGTATTAGGTCAAGATGATGGCCCCATCGTTTTAATTCTAGCGCCCACGAGAGAACTAGCTGTTCAGATTCAAGAGGAATCAAGGAAATTCGGGTTGCGATCTGGTGTTAGAAGTACTTGTATCTATGGTGGTGCTCCTAAAGGACCTCAGATTCGCGATCTTAGAAGAGGTACTTTATTTTCATTTTAATATTGTAGTTTTTCATGTCTGGTTCTTGGATGGAACATACAAGTTTATGAATCATGATTGGCTTGTCAGGTGTTGAGATTGTAATTGCTACACCTGGTCGTTTGATCGATATGTTGGAGTGTCAACACACTAATTTGAAGAGAGTGACTTACCTTGTACTGGATGAGGCTGACAGAATGTTAGACATGGGATTTGAACCCCAAATTAGAAAGATTGTATCTCAGGTATGTTTGTACTTCCTCCAAAGCTATCATGTAGTGTCATTAAGGAAAGGGTGGTTGACCAACAGGATTCAGTCGATAGATTTTTCTCTTCTCTATTTATTGTTCTGTTGTTAAATAAGAACCATTACGGCTTTCTGTTGAGATTGTTCCTTCTTTTTCACAGATCCGACCTGATAGACAAACACTTCTTTGGAGTGCAACATGGCCACGAGAGGTTGAATCTCTTGCCAGGCAGTTTCTACGAGATCCATATAAGGTTTACTTGATATTTAGTTTAGCTTATTACTTATTAGGATTGAGTATACTGTCGTTGAATAAAGTAGGGGATGTTTTATGTTGTGCACTAAAAACAGTTGTTATTTTGTAGGCCATTATTGGATCAACAGATCTAAAAGCTAACCAGTCTATTAACCAAGTAATCGAGATTGTACCGACGCCAGAGAAATACAACAGGTTCTTAATTTTTCTGTAATTAGATAAGAAATGATTTATATATATATATATATGATATGATGCTTATGCTTTTTTTTGTCTTTTTGATAGGCTCCTTACACTGCTTAAGCAGTTAATGGATGGGAGTAAAATCCTAATATTTGTGGAGACAAAGAGAGGGTGTGATCAAGTGACTAGACAATTGAGAATGGACGGATGGCCAGCTCTTGCCATACATGGTGACAAGACCCAATCGGAAAGGGACCGAGTCTTGGCAGAATTTAAGAGTGGACGAAGCCCGATAATGACTGCCACTGATGTAGCAGCAAGGGGACTTGGTAGGATTAACTGTGATACACAATAGGAGAGGATTAGACTTAGCCAATTTCGTTTTCTTGGGGTTAAAAGATAAAAACAAAAGTCGCCTGGCTGCCGCTTTCCACAGTTTCCTCTGGTATTAGGAAAAAAAGGCACATAGAAAGAAAAAGGGAGCTTCTTTGAAGAATTTGTTTCCTGCATCCATCTCCCGGGCATGGAGCTGATTGGTTTTTGAGCAGCCTGGGCGACTGACACCCGCTTGCATTAATAGTGTTTTAACGCCGTCCCACACACTCCTTATCCCTGCAAGTTAAGGTGGGCACATTTACTAGGAAAAATGTGTTGCTCTTAGTTTCTTGATCTTTTCAGATCTGCAGTTGTAGGGATAAGGGGTTCTTGTCTTCTCTCCTCTCCTTCCTCTAGGCTTTAAACACCAAACTCATTTACACAAATAATTTTCTGTTCTTCTTCCTGCATTTCATATCAGTCTATGATTTACTTCTCAACTTTGTGTTTCTTCTTTGGTTTTGTTTTGCAGATGTGAAGGACATTAAATGTGTGGTTAATTATGATTTCCCAAATACCTTGGAGGATTACATCCATAGGATTGGTCGAACCGGGCGTGCAGGAGCTAAAGGAATGGCCTTTACATTTTTCACACATGACAATGCTAAGTTTGCAAGAGAGCTTATCAAGATCCTTCAAGAAGCTGGTCAAGTTGTACCTCCTACTCTCTCCGCACTAGTCCGGTCATCTGGTTCGGGTTATGGAGGTGAAACCTCATTTCTCTTCTCTCATTTGATGAGATTTAACCAATCTTGCTTATTTTTTGTGTGATGATCTGATTCAATTTTGTTGACTTGTTTAGGTTCTGGTGGTGGAAGAAACTTCCGGCCAAGAGGAGGAGGACGTGGTGGTGGGTTTGGAGATAAACGGTCAAGATCGACTTCAAACTTTGTACCTCACGGTGGAAAGAGGACTTGGTAGAGAGAATATCATCATTTTGTCCTTAGAAAAACTTTAATTATGATGATGATACTTGATGATCAGCGTTTGGTTTCGAGTTGAAGTTCTCTGTCGTAGAGAACAAACTTTTACTATTTAACTATAACCTGATTTCGCTTCTTCTTCTTCATGATATTATTTTAACATTTTACCTTTTTCTTAATTTTGTCTACTAAAAGAAAATACACTTTGGTACTTTACTCTCAAGCCTCCAAAACTAGTTGTTAATTACATCTAGAACATGTTTTCTTCTGCTTTTTTCCAACAAAATCTAGAAGATGTCTTAGTTACGTATGCTTAAGGTAAAATTTATAAATTCACCCCAAATTCATGTGTATTTAGGTAAAGAATCTCTTTACATTAATTTGTCTGACATTGTCTACCGGCTATCATTAGGAAAATTAAGTAATTATTAAAATTTGCTAATTTGGAATCGAATGTGGAATTATATAATCGATCGTTTGTTTAAAATTCAGTAATTATTAAAATTAAATTTTTATTGCAAGATAATATTGTAATTAATAATGTGCGTGTATATAACAACTCCTAGTAATGACTTTCTCAGGCATAGTAGACACAAATTTTGCTCGGAGTAAAAACTTGGGAATAGAGAGAGACAGAGACTCTGAGTGAGAGAGAGAGACGAAGATGGAGGCAGACGAAAGCGGCATCTCTCTGCCGTCGGGACCCGACGGACGTAAGCGGCGAGTCAGTTACTTCTACGAGCCGACGATCGGAGACCACTACTACGGTCAAGGACATCCGATGAAACCTCACCGGATCCGTATGGCTCATAGCCTAATCATTCACTATCACCTCCACCGTCGCTTAGAAATCAGTCGCCCTAACCTCGCTGACGCCTCCGATATCGGCCGGTTTCATTCGCCGGAGTATGTCGATTTTCTCGCTTCCGTATCGCCGGAATCTATGGGCGATCCTTCCTCTGCACGAAACCTAAGGCGATTCAATGTCGGTGAGGATTGTCCAGTCTTCGAGGGGCTTTTTGATTTTTGCCGTGCTTCCGCCGGAGGTTCTATTGGTGCTGCCGTCAAATTAAACAGACAGGACGCTGATATCGCTATCAATTGGGGCGGTGGCCTTCACCATGCTAAGAAAAGCGAGGCCTCTGGGTTTTGCTATGTAAATGACATCGTTCTAGGGATTCTGGAGTTGCTTAAGATGTTTAAGGTAAATGCTTCGATTCCTTCTGATGATCTCAACTATTAGCTGTTCATAGAGAACTTCTTGTTGTTCTTCTTCTGGAAATTTTAGGGTTTAAGCTTATCTTATTGAGTGGTTTTTCTATAATTTACCTGAAACCTTGAAGCTTTGTGTGATTATCGAATGAAGCTTTGATTCTTTTATGTTCCTGAACTGCGTGTTACCTTTAGAAGCTTCCATTATCATGTTAGGTCAAGTGCATAAGGTGTTTCTGCAACTTATAATCTGTGCTGTTTATTTGAAATTCTGATAAAAGTCATTGTGAGTTAACTCCGTTCAGTGTTTCCATGGCCAAGGGATGTTGGTTTGTTTAAGAATTGGAAAGACATTTTTAAGTTTTCTACATTGCCTCTCTGTTTCAATCATCTGATTCTTTAAGTTTCTCTAGTTTGGATTCCGTTGCTTTGTTATTGTATTCTGATAGCATCATTCAAAATGTTGATTGAGTGTGGAACGATGTTTCCATTGCTTACGTCTTAATGCTTTCATCAAATTTTGTTTGCAGCGGGTTCTCTACATAGATATCGATGTCCACCATGGAGATGGAGTGGAAGAAGCGTTTTACACCACTGATAGAGTTATGACTGTTTCGTTCCACAAATTTGGGGACTTTTTCCCAGGAACTGGTCACATAAGAGATGTTGGCGCAGAAAAAGGGAAATACTATGCTCTAAATGTTCCACTAAACGATGGTATGGACGATGAAAGTTTCCGCAGCTTGTTTAGACCTCTTATCCAGAAGGTTATGGAAGTGTATCAGCCAGAGGCAGTTGTTCTTCAATGTGGGGCTGACTCGTTAAGTGGTGATCGGTTGGGTTGCTTCAACTTATCAGTCAAGGGTCACGCTGATTGCCTTCGGTTCTTAAGATCTTACAACGTTCCTCTCATGGTCTTGGGTGGTGGAGGGTATACTATTCGAAATGTTGCTCGTTGCTGGTGTTATGAGGTCTCTTCCATCTCTTTTGCAGTTCTTCTATACTTTTTGATAATCATATAGGTTTTTGTTCTTGAAAGTGTTTGTTTCTGTTGCCTCGTCACAGACTGCAGTTGCTGTTGGAGTAGAGCCAGACAACAAACTCCCTTACAATGAGTATTTTGAGTATTTTGGCCCAGATTATACGCTTCATGTTGACCCAAGTCCAATGGAGAATTTAAATACGCCAAAAGATATGGAGAAGATAAGGTAATATCTCCTACTTTCCCTTTTTATGGTCTTTGTACTTGGGCTGCCACTGAACTTCTACCTAGTCCACTCTAATTTTAAGATGCTAATGATGCTCAAGATTGTAATTCTATATGTAACATATGAATTTTTCTTTGTGCCAGTTCCAAATAGTTAACGAAAGCTTTTCATGGTTGAGCTTTTAGCTACTGAGCCTTCTTGGCCTTGTCAATGGGATACTTTGAACTTAGAGAAACTTACTTTTTGAAATTTCAGGAACACATTGCTGGAACAACTTTCGGGACTAATACACGCTCCTAGCGTCCAGTTTCAGCACACACCACCAGTCAATCGAGTTTTGGACGAGGTAATTTTTTGACTCATTCATTGCTGTACATCTCTCTCTTTACTGTTTTTAGTTGCGTTATGTCTTATTGAAAACCAACTCAGTAGATCTGTTATCTTAAATCCTTAGCCGGAAGAAGACATGGAGCAAAGACCAAAGCCTCGCATTTGGAGTGGAACTGTGACTTATGAATCAGACAGTGACGATGATGATAAACCTCTTCATGGTTACTCAGGTCGTGGTGGCGCAATTATGGACAGGTAATAAAAACTCTTCAGGGATTAGAATTGATCCTCATTTTTTAAATTCTTAACAGGAGATTAAGAAATGAATTGATGATATCTCTTAAAATCTACAGGGACTCTACAGGTGAAGATGAAATGGAAGACGATAACCCAGAGCCAGACGTGAATCCCCCATCGTCTTAAACCAGCTTGATGGTTGGTGGGTCTTTTGCCATATGGTAATGTCGGCAGATTTAAGACACAAGTTAGGGGAATGATGATTCTTTCATGTTTTTTCAGCAACCCTTTTGAGTTCTGTGAAAACGCTGCATTGATAGAACGGTGACAACTGACTAGTATTTTGGCCCAAAGTTAGAAAATCAGAAATGTGAAAAATGCAAAGAACCTTTTTTTTCTTTTACTATGGCTTAATTTATTTTTTGTTCTCCGAAGTTGTTACCATTGAAGTAAAAAAAAAAAACCATTGAAGTCTGAAATCATTCATCGAAAATGTTAAAATTGCACAATAATTAAGAACAGTCATGGCCAGGGAGCTTGTGTCTCTCCAATATTTCCGACCACCGCTTCACATATCTCGACATTTCCTCAACCTCTCTCCTCCTCCTTCAACTATCAATCTCCGGCCAAAACCTCCGCAAAACCCAATCTTTATCCGAACCAACTCTCACCGCAACAAAACTTCCGCCGACGACGACGGAATCCCAGCAGACGACGTCAAAACCATCGCCAAATTCAAATCCCGTCACAATTACATTAGAGTCATTGAAGTTTCCCGAAAGACCAATCACCCACTCGCTGGTTCTCGTCTCCTCCTTCTCGATAATCCCGGTAACATCCATAGCATCTCCTTCCTTCTTAAAACCTTAACCGATAGCTACTTCGACGTTTTCGCTACTCTGCCTCCGATTATACCTCCGGGACCAATCGGTATCCTCGGGTTCGGAGCTGGTTCAACAGCTCGATTGATTCTCGAGCTTTACCCTCCTGAAATCACTGTCCATGGATGGGAACTTGACCCTTCTGTGATTGACGTTGGTAGAGAGTTCTTTGGCCTCTCTAAGCTCGAAAGAGCTCATAAAGATAGGATTTTTATCAACATTGGTGATGCTTTGAACGCTAGTGTTAAAACCGGGTTTTCGGGTATTTTGGTGGATTTGTTTAGTAAAGGGAGTGTGATCAAAGAGCTTCAAGATCCTCAAGTGTGGGAGGATTTGAAATGTAGGTTGAGGAATAGAGGGAGGATTATGGTGAATGTTGGAGGTAAATGTGTGGAAGCTGAGGATTCTGAGAGAGATGGAGGTTTGGTTATGGAGGAAACGTTGAAAGCTATGAGTCAGGTTTTTGGAGATAAGCTCTTTGTTCTAACGCTTGGCAATGGGAATGATAGCTCAGTGGCTCTCACGGGCGACTTACCGGATCTTGATGCGTGGAAGAAGAGATTACCGCGTAGTGAATTGAGAAGTTATGTTGATATGTGGATACCTTACAGAGAACTCAGCTTGAGATATTAGCCTTAGATGATCTTTGTTGATAATCAGTTTAGGTTTGTGTGGATGTTGCAGTGTCTTTGAAAACTCATTTTGGTGATGCCAAGCTATGAAACTTCATTAGCTAATAACAAAACTTGTTCTGTCTCAGAGAGAGTTATAAGGGTACAAATTATTGGCTAAACCATCGTGTCTTTATTGTTGATGAATCTTAAGGTTTCTAGTTCTTTCACGGGGATTGAGATTACTCATAACTGTTATGTATGATTTGTTCTGGTATTTTGAACCTAAATTCGACAATGATCTTTGTATCTGTTTTAATGAAATCGAAAGTATGGGCTCTTCTCGTCTTCTTGGGTGTTCTGACAGTTCATACTCTGAATGAGAAGATATAGATAGTGGTTAGGTTAAAAGCCATTGAGGTTTTATCACAAGGCAAAAGCATTACAGTCACATGATCTTTCTTCGACATCATCATTTAGCTCTTGATTGTTTCGAACGCAATATGTAAAAAAAAAAGGTTTGTGTTTACACATGACAGATGGTTTTTATTTATGAAGATGATTAATGATTCATTTGAATAATTATTTAGTAAAAGCACACGTAAAGAAACAATCAAGATTTTAAGTTCTTTTTTTTTGCACTTGTTCATTTATCATCTCAAACTATAGACATCTAAGCGCAAGTTACTTGATAATCAATATTTTACATCTTTAAGATATAGACTATATATAGTCCCTAAATTACCATTAAACGTGCTAATAAAAGTTGTATGTTTATGGAGATATTAAATCAAACGCATGCTTATTGCTTAACGTAGGCTTTTGCCCATAGGATACAAATACCAATTAGTTGCATAGAATATTTCACTAGAGTTTATAAAAACACCACAGGTTTAATTTCTAGTTGTCTTTTCACTATTTAAAATTGTACAGTAGATAGAGAATATATAGACTCATGAAGTCATGAAAGTTATAAAAAAAATCTCTACATTCCAAAGCCTATTTGATCTATCACTCTTATAATACTTGACAGGGCAACTATTTGAAATCTATTTAAACTTAAAAACCATCGCTAATTGATTCGTCTTTAAGTAAAAATTTAATTATTTAATTCTAAGAAAACTTTTATCGCTAACATGAAATTACAAAAGTTTGATATTGAAAATTTGTCAAGATAAATTGAGTATATATATTTTAGATAAGTTATACCAATTGAACATTAGAGACCGTCAAAACAGTGCCACCATGTCGGGCCGCTGGACTGTCGATAAGCTGTGAAATAAATTGGATAGGCCATGAATATATTTTAGCATAAATATAACATTTTCATGATCGTATTTACATATAGTAAACGAAATTTATAATTACTGTAAGGTTGGTTGACTTTATTTGACTCAACACGTGGTTACGCAGCAACAAGCAATCCCGAGGGAGAATAAAATCTCTATCCATTTCTATTTAATTAATTGATTTTTATTTTATATAGACGAATACTAAACTTCCATATTAGAATTTTTAGTTTAAATTCTACCTCTCCTAATTTTTCCTTTGCTATATGTGTTTCATTTTCATGATTGTTGTCTATTTTTTATTCGATTCTGCATATATAAAAACAAACAAGAAAACAAAAGGACATATTCACAAAACTATTCCTCCAAGTTGCATCATTGACCTCTCATATATACCTCTAACTTTACCTTCCATAATCAGCACATGCATGTTCATTAATTCAACATTATCTCTTATGTGTGTGTTGTTTCAAATGAGACCATATATATAAAATGTGGTTTCTAGAGATTCTTAGGGTCACATGGATTTAAATTAATTACAAGAAGAAAAATAAAATTCGAGGGACAAAGTAGTACTAGTCTAGTTTTAGTAGATCATATGTGTGAGGAGGACCCATATTCCCTCGCTCTCTTTATCTCTGCAAACCCTTTATAACACTTCATACCCCCACCTCTCTATTGTATCATTTTATATGCAACCTCTCTATATATATTGAAGGGCTATATATAGATCAATACCCACTCTAATCGATTACTTTAATCTTTTGATGGTGAAATTTGTTATGTTAATTCTTCTCTAAGATATAGGCTTAGTGAGGAATTTACAAGGTATACTAATTAATGGCTTGATATTCATAGAAAAATAATGATGTACAAGTTATACTTTTTTTTTTGCAAGATCCATGTCGGAATTAATAAACAAATAAAACATATCATAGTACTCCAAACAACTTTCAATTTACTCGATATAGTTACTTATCTAGCTATCAGAATGCCCAAATCAATAACATTGAAAACTATAAATAATCAGCCAAATTTTTGTATCATAATGAGTGAGGAGCTCTACTTTTCAAGTACGAGACTAGTTTCCTCTTTTAGAAAAGAATAGGACCTCTACTTTCGAACCCTAATCCCGTTATTAGTCACAAAATTAAATCTATTAAGAAAATATGAAGACATTAGTTTGGTGATAAAGCCTAGATGCTTCACTTTAGTAAATTACTTAATTCCCACCACTAACCACCATCATAACTTGGACAAAAACATAATAATCTAAGGGATCTTGAAAGCATTCCAAAGGTTAATTACCACAAAATACAATTTTCTTATAGTAATAATACAATTATCTCCTCTACTTTTCAGTTATGTAACTATTTATCATTTACAATTGCATTTGAATTTCGCCAGTCTAATATGTGTTCAATATTGACAGCAATCCAAGAGAGTCAGCTCCGATTAGTAGCCTAAATTAAGAAACTCTACATTTAGTCTGATTAATTTATATTAATTTCTTACGGCAGAATTTAATCGAAAAAACAGTTAATAGGAACAAGAATAAACTCTTGAGATCTCAAAGTAGCTACGTAGAGACAGGAAATCAGTAAAAGTCAAGCGATTTCATGTGAACGATCAAGTCAAGTTTAAATAGGTTTTGTAAAATCACAACTTTTGTAATGGAAAATAAACTATGAGGGGGTCCAAAGGTTTTGTGAAGCTATAGCTAGCTAGGGTTAGTATCATACCAACAGTTACTTGTGGAGTATTATATATCGGAAGTGACAACCGATTGAGACATTTCTCATAGTGTCTTCTTCTTAGATAGAGAAAAATAATTTTAGCCGGAATTCAAATTTATTATCAGAATCAACTTCCGATTATAGAGAAGAGATTTCTATTACTTTGAGGCCTCACGAGTTTATTCTTGTTCATATTGATTGTTTTGAGAAGATTTCTATTACTTTGAGGCCTCAAGGGTTTGTTGTGATATTCAATTAAAGTCGAGACTGATAGAGATGTTTAGGGTTTCTTGAGGTTCCAAGTTTTGGCCATCAGCGTGACAGGGTATATATAGAGAGATCATAGTGATATTTATATACACACAATGATGATAGATTAGGTAGCTTAGGGTTGATTTCGGGACTGTTAGGGAATATTGTTATTATTGAATGCATGAAGAAAAATTCACAAAAGCTAAAGTTAAACAAATTAATCTAATGGGAGACAAAAGTGAGCACAGTGAAATGATATTACTATTATTCTTGAGATGAAATGTCATAGTCATTCTTTAAGGGACATACCCTCTCCTCCTCTTCCTGTTTATTAATTGTTCATTTGTTATTATTACACTTTGTCTTTTGCTCTTTCTCCTTCCTCTCCACTAAAATTTTCCTCTATTTTTTTCCCTTTTTATTTGTTTGTTTGGTTTCTTTAAATTCTCAGCTTCTATACAAATCTTTCTCAATTCTTCTTGAAATTAGGGTTTCCTCTTTCTTTGAGAGGGCTAAAACCCTAATATATCCTTCTCATTGACTAAAGAGTTAAGCCTACTCTATCTACTTTGGAAGCGATATTCAAAGGGTAAGGAAAAAGCCCTTGAAAGAGGAAGAAAGATACAAGATCCACAAAGAACCTAAAGATCTAAAGGCAGGTATATATATATAACTCAGTATATATATGATTTGATGTATGTATCTTAATAAATCCCTGGATTTATGCATTTCTCCCGATCATCAAAGACAGCCGTTTTCTAATCTATGTTTTTTCTCTGCTCTATGTTCTATATACAGTATGTTCTATGTTTCTCAACACATATTCACTTTGATTATACACACATATTCACTTCGATCCTTCTGTCACTTCCCTTTCAATTTCTACTATAAGAAAGACTTAAAAGGTTATTTAATATTGTAGCATATGAGACATGGATATAAGTAAACACATGTGTAATTAAACTTTCATGATCTCTTTGAGTTGACAGAATTAAGGTCAGATCTAAAGTTTATATACATATACAAATTAGTCTAGACTTGAGGTCAATGGAATTGTTTCATCTCCGCGAGGGCAAAGAGGGAGAAAAAAGATAGAAAGAGAGGGATAGAGAGTTTATCTAACTGATTTACTATAAAGACAAATTTTGAAATTTCTTTGACCAAGTTTAGTTTTGAGGCATACAAAGTTAGGGTTGACGAGAGAGAGAGGAAGATGAAGAGATAGTAAAGCACATAAGTGCACAATTGAATTACAAAGAAATTTTTTTTGATGGTAAATATGTATCGAAGTATATATATATGTAGTATTTTTATATGTAATATATTGATATATATGAATACAGAGGGATACACAAACTCATCTGACATAAAAACCAAATTTGACTTTCCCTTTTTTTTTGTCCAGGGAGTTTGTACAAACACTCGTATAGGTTGAATTAAGTCCTTGATCCAAATGTATGACATCATATATTAGAATTAAATTGTGTGTGTGGGTATACTTTTTTTTTTTTTTTGAACGAAAGGTATGTGGGTATACTCTGTTAACAAAATCCTGAGAAATTAATTAAATATCTATCTCGAGGGAAATTAAGAAGGTGATAATTAGGGATTAAATTTGTGGCTAAGTGATGTTTGTCTACTTGAAAAACTAGCTCTTTTAAGTGTATACATATTGAAAAACCATAACAAATTTATGTTAACGATGTTTATTAAGAAAATTTAGAGGCTATACTTTCAAATTAAATTTTTTAAATGATAGATTAGCTAATTGAGAAAGAAAAACATTATGTGAAACCAAATTAAGTGATAGTTTCCAGCGCGTCCTGGATAACCTCTGTGTTCCGAACGTGTTCATCTAATCTATCTAAAGACCTTTAGGTTTTGTAAATAGTATGTTTTCCCTTTCATTAGATTGGATGTTGGACATTTTATATATATAATCATAGAGACACAAACGTATACACATGCATATATGCTATATATACATCAAGAAAAACGTAGAAAGAGAAAATCAATGAAAAAATAAGTAGGAATTCAATAAAAGAAGAAAATAACAAATCCAATATAAAATTTTCAAAAAGTTGCAATATAGAAAGAAGAATAACTTCTAAACGAAACCTAGGAGTTTCATCATTTCCTAGCAAATTCATATTATAAATATCTATGTATAAACATACTATATATGTGTATGTGTTTAACTTTTTTTTTTTATGTTAGTTAATTTAATTTGTTCTTAAAACATAATATTAGGTTGTAAGCTAAGAAACCAAAAAAAAAGAAAGAAAATGGCGTCGTCATCAAACTCATACAACTCACCATGCGCGGCGTGCAAGTTTCTTCGCCGGAAATGCATGCCGGGATGCATATTCGCGCCATATTTTCCACCGGAGGAGCCACACAAATTCGCCAACGTCCACAAAATCTTTGGAGCAAGCAACGTCACGAAGCTCCTCAACGAGCTCCTCCCTCACCAACGTGAAGACGCAGTCAACTCCTTAGCCTATGAGGCCGAGGCACGTGTCCGTGACCCCGTCTATGGCTGCGTCGGAGCCATCTCTTATCTCCAGAGACAAGTCCATAGGCTTCAGAAGGAGCTCGACGCAGCTAATGCTGACTTGGCACATTATGGTTTGTCCACATCAGCCGCCGGAACACATGGTAACGTCGTGGACTTGGTTTTCCAGCCTCAGCCGCTTCCGCCGCAGCAACCGCCTCCGTTGAATCCGGTTTATAGGCTTTCGGGGGCGAATCCGGTGATGAATCAGATGCCACGTGGCACCGGAGGGTCGTATGGGACTTTTCTTCCTTGGAACAATGGTCATGATCAGTAAGGTAACATGTGAGATTTTATAAATTATGTGTACTCATTCTCTCATCTCTCTCTTTCTATATTTATGCGTGTGTGTGGTACGAATACGATATTATTTGTTTAATGCATGGACTGTGTGTGGGATATTATTTCCTAGCGAATTATAAATGCATAAACTGTTCTTATTTATTTATGATGAGGTATATATATTATGGTTTTTGATTATTCGTTTGTGTGTTACATGACCTAAGCTAGGATACAGTTATGACTTATCACTTATGTGTTATGTTTACGAGTTTGGAGTTTAAACGAGTCGTTTAGGTTAACAACAAACAAGATAACTTTTGAATAACCCATACAGAATAATTATTTTATTGTGATATTGTTTTGTAAAGTTAATTAGGTACCTAACATGGTATTTTATCCGTTTCATTATAATTATTTTTAATGATTTTCAATAACAAAAATATTTTATTTTGTTATTTAATGTAATATAACTGAATTTAGAATCTTATTTAAAATTTACATTGTAAATATAAATTGATATTCTGTGGTATATAGACAAGATAGATTCATTCTTATGAAACGGAAAAAGTGTTTTTCTAGTGGCATTGGTAAATTTTGTTATTTTAAAAACATTTATAATGAGATATATAATAATATGGTTGTGATTGTTTATTGGCTTGGTGGGTTCAATACCTACACTAGGATTGTAGTTATGCGTGGATGCATGTTTCAGAGAAGTTAAGGGTGCTAATAATTGAAGGTCTCTGTTTTATTATTAGTTTTAACTTATTTAACTATATAGTTTTTATTTATTTATTTGTGACATATGGAAGTGGCGTTCATCGGTTCATGGTATGATTATAAATTTATAATTCTATTGAGTTATCATATTATTATTAATTTTGCATTTGTTGAGTAAACTTGTAGAGCGACGGCTAGGCATGTGGATTATGAAGTTTCCTTTTCCTTTTTTTAAATAAAAGTTCTGGCTATTAGTATACTATGGTGTGTGCAGCCTTTCAGCTATGAAATATGATCGTCAGAAGTGTTAATGCATTTAATTATTAATGGAAATTACTATTGAATTATTCTTTTTTGTCCGATTATGGAGTTATCATTAGGTGTGAAAATTTTATAATATACCAAATATAGACCAAGTCATGAGTAGTGAAATCGAAGTAGCAATACAAAAAAATAGACAATTTTGGGATTAAAATGCCGTACAAAAACAAAAAGTATATTTGTCACAAAGTCGCTTTTAAATTAATTAAAAATGGTAGTTTTTTCTTTTCTTTTTGCAATTCAAGAAATTAAAGTGAGCATTTTGGAACTAAAGGGATGTTATGTAACTAAAATCATGGTGGTGATTAATTACGTCATATACATTGAACTTGTTTCGTAAATGCTTAATTGTTTGGTCCATACATAAGGCAAACGTTATATAAAAATTAGGGTCGACAAGTTGGAACATACATCAAATCTTGTGAATTGCAATAATGAACACTTTGTTATATAAGTTTCGTAACTTGTCAAAAGACATAATTAGTAACACAGTTAACCTTCTTCTTCTTTCTTTTTTTTTTCTTTTTTTTTAAAGCTAGTTAATTTGACATGCGTAGTTAAACATGTAATTCTATATTTAAGCCCATAATTAGTTTGCACTATTTTTACTATCTAAACCCAAACATAGATTCATCATAGCCAAAAATTAAAACAACTCAGCCATTTGTATAATCCTTTTAAGTTTTCATCATAGTATCCAATGACACAATTAACTTTAGTTTGAATACCATATGCGAATTTAAGGCATACAGTCTTGAATTCAACATCTAACAAATATATGTTAAACTTTGTTGAATATGACTAACAAAACAAAGATAGCTGTTACAGATATGATCGTAGTTAATTAGTATAAAAAGATAACAAATACTGTGTTTTATAATTCTAAGAGATCCATCTTTCTCGACTACTATATGATAGATAAGTGATCTTATA
Organism: Arabidopsis suecica; assembly: GCA_019202805.1. Lineage (NCBI taxonomy): Eukaryota > Viridiplantae > Streptophyta > Magnoliopsida > Brassicales > Brassicaceae > Arabidopsis > Arabidopsis suecica. Next base: position 14,093,884 of record CM032912.1, on the reverse strand, counting down.
AGATACTCATACTAAAAATTAAATGGTAAAACTATGTATCCATATATAATTAAAAAAAAAAAAGAATAACATAGCCCATGGGAAAGAAATGAATTAAAGCTGCTACTAAGAAACTTTGGTCTTTGTATCATCAAAATAAAGGTACATGCTCTTATATTTGGACAAAAGATAATTGATAAAAAGGTTCAATTAAAAAAATTATCATACGATGGGGAAACAATGCATCTGTTCATGTATGTATCATAAAATTATGCCGACTGATATATATTGTAGATATAATTAAAATATTGGAAAAAAAACTTTGGATATAGTCGCGGAGAAAATAATAGGAAGTCATCGAGAATCCATCAAACCCATCAATCAATCGATGTCTTTAAAGACGTGAAAAGGAAGCAAACTCTGAGTTTCTGCCTTTGAGCTAAACTACAAACCCAACAAGACAATTTCTCTTTACATTGTGATTGCGGGTCCTTTGCTACTTTTTACGATTATAAATCAGAAAAAACTAGAAAAAAAAGAAAAGAAAAGAAAAACGTATATCTAAAAGCAAAGAGAATTGTAGGTGCAATTAGAGTCAAAATTCGAAGTCCGAGGAAGGATTAAGCCAGTCTTTTCATACCCAATGGTTTTCAGATTAGTTACTTGGCTTTGTACCGGACCTCGTTATTGTTAGTTTAATATTTTTAGTCATCATCTGAAATGTTGGATCATGATTGGACGAATTCTAGGTTGTTTTAAGTGGGAGTTAAAGTAAAATATTAATAGAAAATTATATGTGGACAATATTAATGTCAAGCAGAAAGGAACATTTTTTGGTCCGAACGGATTCGAGTTCGAGTTAGATTGATCTAATTAATATTTACAAAATCAAATAAATATAAACTATGAAAATTAAAGAGTTGTATAATTTTCAAAAAGATGTCATATGTGATATGTATATAGTTGTAATAGTTGGTGCATTTGATAATGGATTTTTTTTGATAAAGGATTTAATATATGATCTTTAGTTTTCCAATCATTGATTTGCAAGAATATTAGGAGTCAATAATGATTGAATAAATTAAGGGTGATTTGCATGTTAAGGCACTTTTCATGAAAGTTCTTACATTTTAGGCACTTCTAAGGGAGAAGGCACTTTCCCATCTTTTTGAAGGAAAATTGGACTTTTTTACCCCTTAACTGGATGAGAGAACCATTTACTAAACCTATGTCATCAGTTGTTTTTCAACCAAACAATTAAAAAACAAACTAGTTTAGTTAAGCTGTTTTTAATATAGACCATTGGATTGAAAAATAAATATTAAGATCTGTGGCTAAGATTAAAGCAAATAAATAGAATTTTGTTCTTTTATGTTATAGATCTGAAGAAAAAAAAGTATCATCGACGTGAGAATGGCGTCGGCGTCGTCATCGACGATCTGTTCCTCCCTTGCTCTCAGATCCACTATCGTCTCTCATTCCATGAAAATCGTACCTCCTGGAATCCATCGTTGTTGAAAAAGAAGCAGAGAGAGATGTTGGAGAAAGAGATGTCTAAGAAGTCTCTCTCTAAAAAGAGCAAATTCTTTCTCCCTCTAACACAACAATGGCGATAGCCATGAAGGTATTTGTTCCCACTTCTCACTATATTTATCTAAATCTCCCATTTACGTTCTCAAATTTTCATTTTTTCTCCCTTGGCCTTGCATTATCGAGATCTAATGAGCACGGCGTCGTTGATGACGACAAATTGATGAAGAGTTTGTTCCTCTCATGTCCTTCCCTCTCTTCCTCGTCGGTCCTATCGGTCCTAGTTCGCTCACCGGAGGTAAGATTTGTGTCGGTTATGGTCAGATCTTGGAGCCAGAGCAGATTTAGATGAGTCATCGACGGATAACGAACGTGAAGCCAGGAGGAAATCGGTGAATAAACGATCTAAAGCGACGACGAAGAACGATAATCCGCCGGAAAATGCTTCTACGGTGATGGATATTTCGAAGAAGTGGTGATTACAAAGTCTAAAGAGAGTGGATCTGTGAATGAAACTAAAGATTGGACTTGCGGAAGAAATCGATATTTTGAAAAAACAGTTGCATCCAGCTCGTAAGCCTGGGCGATGGGAAACGGTAGCTTCGGCGTTTGGAGGAAGGTACAAGACAGAGAATCTGATTAAGAAGGTGAAAGCGATTGATGGAAGAAAATCTACGAGAGTGATTCTATCTTGGTAAATTTATGCTTTGTTGGACATCTAAGCTAAGAAAATTAGCCTTTGTAGATGGGAATCAATTTCTGAGTGTTTTATATACTCTACTTGTAAGAGATTGTTCTTGGGTTTTGGAGACCTTTAGAATTATATTTAGTTCCTACATAATTAAATCGTGTTGGCACCTTTACTTTTTTGAGTAACACTTCCTATTGAAGTTTACGTGATATGAACATTTATATTGCCGTTTTCTGTTACAAGCGGTGAAGAAAAATAAGGTTCGTTGCCATCATCGAAGCCAGAATAAGAAGGTTCGTTTACTAATGCTTGATCTATCTTGGTTTCTTTGGAATGTGTAAAGATCTTACTAATATTAGCAAAATTGTGTTTTGACTCGAAGTTTAGCAACTTTATCCATATATAAGCATCCATCATATCTTGTCGATCTCATGTTGACCAATTGTTTGAGAAGAACGACTTTGGAAGATGATGACTTTATTTGAATAGTAATTTTTGTGCACTTCGATAGAATTCATGAGATCTCCGAGTTGTATCGCCTTGTATTTCGTACTCTAAATTCTTTATCAAATCTGAATTTGAGAATTAATTAAAATCTGATTGAGCATTGATGTTCCTCTAAACGTGAAAGTACGGGTCTGATCGGTCTCGTTTTATTATGTTGATACATCGAACATTGATGGATGTGTTTGGTAAATCTCCATTGGTGGATGAGGGTGTGTTTGTAACTCTGACTGCTTTTGTTATTGGTGATGTGCATTATGGATGGTACATTATGGATGACGCATCATGGATTGTGCATTATGGATTGTTATGGGGAGATTTGTGAATTTATTGGTTAAGAGTAATAGGTGAAAAATTGGAAAAGCAAGTCTAGGATCCCAAAAACAAGCTATATGCAATGGTTTTGCTACGATGTTGTGGATGTGAAGCGTTGGTTACAGAACAATTGATGCAAAGCGGTGGCAACGATGTTGTCGCTGCGAAGCGGTGGCTACAGAACGGTGGCTGTAAAGCGGTGAAAAACTATATAACACTAAACCCTACCCCCTACCAACTAAACCCAAACCGATATTTAACTTATTTTAAATATATAACACTAAACCCTCCCCCCTACCTACTAAACCCAAACCAATATTTAACTTCTTTAAAATATTTAACACTAAACCCTACTCCCTACCTAGTAAACCCTAACCGACAAATGACTTCGTCAACAATATAAACCTAAAACGAGATGAAAATTCGGTTTAAAGGTTTAACACTAAACCCTACCCCCTACCTACTAAACCTAAACCAATATTTAACTTCTTTTAAATATATAACACTAAACCCTACCTCCTTCCTAGTAAACCCAAACCGATATATAACTTCGTCAACAATATAAACTCAAACCGATGTTTAACTTCTTTTAAATATATAACACTATACCCTACCCCCTACATACTAAACCCAAACTGAAATCTAACTTCGTCAACAATATAAACCCAAACTGATATTTAATTTTTTAAAAATATATAACACTAAACCCTACTCCCTACCTACTAAACCCAAACCGAAATCTAACGCCCATTGATGAGTGTCCAAGGAGTCAAGTCCTAATGGTCATCTAATAACTCACATGGTCGTTTCATATCAATACACAAATTTATACATGAACGATAATCAGCAACTAAAAGTACACCACCCATTTTTCTTTGACCAATATTCACTTGTGAGTGGACACTACCATCATTATAAAATGGATCCATACCATATATGTTGTTTATTGATGTTTGTCCAAGCTGTGCAATCCATATGGTCATCTTGTGACTCACATGGTCGTCGTTTCATACCAAGACAGATGTTTACACAAACTAAACATAATACTTTTTTTAGATCTTCTCGATTGGATTTTGAAGTTCTAAATACAAGTCCAAGTTTGATTTTAATTACCAAACATCTCAAGATATAGCATAAATAAGCACAAGTTCAAGGGACTAATCTCTTCACCGGTGCCAAGGTTTCATAAATACACAATCGTCAATAGTCAATCTCGTTTCATTATAATCATGTTATGAGATTGAAATGATTGAAGCTGTGTAAATCCATCAATGGAAGGTGAGATTGTTATGGTGAGATTTGTGAATTTATTGGTTAAGAGTAATAGGTGAAAAATTGGAAAAGCAAGTCTAGGATCCCAAAAACAAGCTATATGCAATGGTTTTGCTACGATGTTGTGGATGTGAAGCGTTGGTTACAGAACAATTGATGCAAAGCGGTGGCAACGATGTTGTCGCTGCGAAGCGGTGGCTACAGAACAGTGGCTGTAAAGCGGTGAAAAACTATATAACACTAAACCCTACCCCCTACCAACTAAACCCAAACCGATATTTAACTTATTTTAAATATATAACACTAAACCCTCCCCCCTACCTACTAAACCCAAACCAATATTTAACTTCTTTAAAATATTTAACACTAAACCCTACTCCCTACCTAGTAAACCCTAACCGACAAATGACTTCGTCAACAATATAAACCTAAAACGAGATGAAAATTCGGTTTAAAGGTTTAACACTAAACCCTACCCCCTACCTACTAAACCTAAACCAATATTTAACTTCTTTTAAGTATATAACACTAAACCCTACCTCCTTCCTAGTAAACCCAAACCGATATATAACTTCGTCAACAATATAAACTCAAACCGATGTTTAACTTCTTTTAAATATATAACACTATACCCTACCCCCTACATACTAAACCCAAACTGAAATCTAACTTCGTCAACAATATAAACCCAAACTGATATTTAATTTTTTAAAAATATATAACACTAAACCCTACTCCCTACCTACTAAACCCAAACCGAAATCTAACGCCCATTGATGAGTGTCCAAGGAGTCAAGTCCTAATGGTCATCTAATAACTCACATGGTCGTTTCATATCAATACACAAATTTATACATGAACGATAATCAGCAACTAAAAGTACACCACCCATTTTTCTTTGACCAATATTCACTTATGAGTGGACACTACCATCATTATAAAATGGATCCATACCATATATGTTGTTTATTGATGTTTGTCCAAGCTGTGCAATCCATATGGTCATCTTGTGACTCACATGGTCGTCGTTTCATACCAAGACAGATGTTTACACAAACTAAACATAATACTTTTTTTAGATCTTCTCGATTGGATTTTGAAGTTCTAAATACAAGTCCAAGTTTGATTTTAATTACCAAACATCTCAAGATATAGCATAAATGAGCACAAGTTCAAGGGACTAATCTCTTCACCGGTGCCAAGGTTTCATAAATACACAATCGTCAATAGTCAATCTCGTTTCATTATAATCATGTTATGAGATTGAAATGATTGAAGCTGTGTAAATCCATCAATGGAAGGTGAGATTGTTATGGTGAGATTTGTGAATTTATTGGTTAAGAGTAATAGGTGAAAAATTGGAAAAGCAAGTCTAGGATCCCAAAAACAAGCTATATGCAATGGTTTTGCTACGATGTTGTGGATGTGAAGCGTTGGTTACAGAACAATTGATGCAAAGCGGTGGCAATGATGTTGTCGCTGCGAGGCGGTGGCTATTGAACGGTGGCTGTATAGCGGTGAAAAACTATATAACACTAAACCATACCCCCTACCAACTAAACCCAAACCGATATTTAACTTATTTTAAATATATAACACTAAACCCTACCCCTACCTACTAAACCCAAACCAATTTTTTTAACTTCTTTTAAATATATAACACTAAACCCTACTCCCTACCTAGTAAACCCTAACCGACAAATGACTTCGTGAACAATATAAACCTAAAACGAGATGAAAATTCGGTTTAAAGGTTTAACACTAAACTCTACCCCCTACCTACTAAACCTAAACCAATATTTAACTTCTTTTAAATAAATAACACTAAACCCTACCCCCTACCTAGTAAACCCAAACCGATATCTAACTTCGTCAACAATATAAACCCAAACCGATGTTTAACTTCTTTTAAATATATAACATTATACCCTACCCCCTACATACTAAACCCAAACCGAAATCTAACTTCGTCAACAATATAAACCCAAACTGATATTTAATTTTTTAAAAATATATAAACCTAAACCCTACTCCTTACCTACTAAACCCAAACTGATATTTAACTTTTTAAAAATATACCACTTCGCATATGAGAATCAGTTATTTCCATATGGTCACGTCTAATTGGACAAGTTTTCATGGAGACAAACTGTCAAAGCTTCCAACACGATTTCATTATGTATAAACTAATAATCATATAGGTCTCCAAACCCCAAGACCAATCTGTAGACATTGCTTTCAAATAGAAACACTCAAAACCCAAGTAGTTAATGATAGTTTGGGTCCATGTTAACTTGTCCATTTAGACTTGACCAATTGGAGTAATGGTGAAACATGACAAACACTTGAACACAAATGATTCATGTGTAGAGCTTCTTTAAATATATAACACTAAACCCTACTTTAGATTTTAAACCGTAAACAAAAATTCAAAACTATAAAATATATCATAACCATAAAAAAATGATAATTTTACCAAGTGATAATTTTACCAAAAGATAAAACACATTCTTAGCAAATCAAAGACACAATTATCCATTAATGAGTGTCCAAGCAGTCAAGTCCAACTAGTCATCTAGTAACTAACATAGTCATTTTATATCAATACACGAATTTATAAATGAAGGATATTCGTCAATACACTATATGAAACCCAAGTTAAGACAAAACATGTTAAAGCTTGATTAACCAACCTGCAAAGTTTTTGCAAAAAAACTCAATTAACCTGAATGCTAGATCAATATATTCTAAAAGAAACAAAAACATGACGGTTTCTAAAACCTTTAAATAAATATTCAAAACGCATAATCTAACTTTAAATTTATGATCGTCTTCCACGAAGTTCTGTCCATCCGATTAGTATTGCACATTTAGTCATTTTAAAACATTTAGAAATTCTTTAAAAACTACACACTAAAAGTTAATTTTACTAAAAATTTAATTTAAACCCAAACCCTAAAAATTCAACACCAAATTCTAATCCCAAACCCTTAACCCTAACCCCTGATCCTATCCCTCAACCCTATACCCTAAACACTAAACTCTAAATTCTAACCCCTAAACCCTAAACATTAAACTCAAACCCTAAATCCTAAACCAAACCCTAATCCTTGTCCACTAAATCTTAAACCGTAAACCAAAACTCTAAACTATACAATATATCGTAACAAAAAAAAAGTGATAATTTTACCAAGCGATGAAACACATTTGCAGCAAATCAAAGTCATAGTTGTCCATTGATGAAAGTCTAAGCAGTCAAGTGTATATGGTCATCTAGTAACTCACATGGTTGTTTTATAGCAAAGCTAAAGTTCATGAACTAAAATTAGCAAAGGCAGTCCAAAACGCTGAATGTCATGATGATCTGTCCACGTAGCCAAAGTTCTATTGTAGAGTTTTCATAGTATAGTATGTTAATGTATTGACCATGTGGATGTAACTGTATGGTTAATTACCATGATTAAGAAATGGATAAATATTTTCATTAAGATAGAGTTTAATATCTCTTTCTCTCTTTGAACATTCAAACAACAAATATAAAAATGAAGTAGCCAAGCAACATCACGAGAGAGGAATCAAAACTGAAACGTGCCTCCATTTCTAAAACCCAAATCCTTGTCTTAGTACAAAGGACACAATCTCTCTTAAATACCAAAGGTCGTTTTTTTCCTTCTTCTTCAACTCTTCGAATACTTCTTACAAATCTGGCCATGTTTTGAAATCCACATTCATTCACTGAGTTTCCAATAAATTGTTGAAAAATAGGGAAGATGATGATAAGCTTCAAAGGATTCAATTTTGATTTTAAATATTAAAAATTGAGATTGTGATTTGTAATTTACAAGTTGCAGGACAAGAGACAACTGGTTTCGTATGATCAAAAGAAAGCATCCAAAATTCGATGAATGCACAACGGAATCGAATTTCAATCTCAGATTTATAGCCAAATAAGGTCAAATGGTGATTGAAAAGCATTGATTAATCGGATTCTACAAGCTCAAATCTAAATCATATCCAATAAATCATAAATTCAATGAAGACTAGAAGCCAAAAAAACTTGACTTGTGAAACTCCAACAATCATTATTATTCAATCCGAAATTGACTCAATGTATACGTTACCATCAAGATCTTCGTCAGGATCAAGAGGAAAATCCAACCAAGTTTCTGGATGCATTGCTATGTTCCTCGCAAATGCTAGCACTTCGTCGGTGAGAGCAACAGCAGCAATCTCTTCTTCTTCTTCTTCATCTGTTTCCTCTTCTTCTTCTTCCTCCTCAGGATCATTACACACATTTTCTACCGCTTTTTCTTCCAAATCCCAGCTCCTAAACCTAATTCCAGTCTCCGACGTATCACTTCCAACACACGATTTGATTCGATTCAAAATCTGAAGACCGAGATTGGTTAAATCTAGGATGGTTTGATAGATCGGAGGAAGAAGATCCATCTGGTAACGGAGCGAGAAAGTTAGCCACACCACGAAATTGACGCGTGAGGGTATGACCAAGTTCCGTCAAATCATCTTTAACACCACGCGCTTAAGCCTCCTCTTCCGGTGACAAACGAACGGCGTTTCTCTCGTAATCGTGTCTTTCCGTTGATGATCTCGGGGTCTTCTCGCTGTTGTTGTCTTCGTCGTCGTCGGCGGCGTCATCGTCTCCGATTCCATCGTATAAGCTTTCCAAAAAATTCGAAAACATTATGATTGAATTCTTTTTTCCTTTTTTCTTTTCTCATTAATCTATTGATTCATTAGGTTGACTCAAAGCTAAAACTATACGCGGAACAAATTTTACAAATCACAGAAATTTGTTTCCGAGAAAATGAGAACAAAGAAACAGATCAAAATGGAAATCATAGAGAGAAAATGGCATTTGATTCTTGATTCTGGAAAGAGATTGGCAGAGAAACGAAGAAGAGACACTTAAAGTGTTTTAGTCTTGTAAAGTTAATAAGAGAGAGGGAGAGAGATGACAAAGAAATAAGAGAAATAATTGCTAACGATAGAGTGATTTAGTTAGAGGGCAAATAGGTCAAATTGCCAAAGGAAAGTGCCTCTTGTTTTGAAAGTGTCTAAAGGCACAAATAAGTTGAGGAAAGTGCCTAAATATGCAATAATTCCATAAATTAATAGCGTCATAACCGCCGACCATTGTCTCGATAGATTCTAATAATAGTGGGTTGAGATTTGGAATTGGATTATGTTTCCTTTTTAGTTCCATATTATAATTTTCTCATAATGATAATTTATTACTGGATTTGAAACTGAGTACACAAAATGTTCACAGCAATATATAAAGTAATATTTACTCAGATGTTAACCAAAAGTTCGAATATTACTAGAATATCATACATTTTTTAAAAATTACTCATATGTTTTGAGCATTTGTGTAATTACAATTAACACCCTTCATTAGTTTTTTTTAATTAATAATTTTTAATTCGTTTTTAATTAAAAATAATAAATAAAAATTTGATTATCCATGTCATTAATCCACATCACCAATCTCACACTCCTCAAACTCACGTTATTTCTCTTCTTCTCTTTTTTGTCTCCAAATCCAAGAAAAGCTTTTAGATCATTTCTCCTCTTCTCTTTTTTTTGTCTCCAAATCCAAGAAAAGCTTTTAGATCTAATAATCTGCAACTAACTTGGGTACAACATTGACAGAGATCTTCAAATTGCAGGATTGGGCTGGATCTTCCTAGACCTCACAGCCACAACGCTTGCCATAGGGTCCCAAATCAAAAGCTTCGTCAGATCTACTCGCAACCACGCTCACGAAAAAAGTCATCAAAAATCAAAACCCAAAACAAAGAGATCTATGGAATTCTACATGATTCGTTACAGGTTTGAGTTGAAATCAAGAATAGCTACTCTTTTACTTTGATTTTACATGTCTCTCGTTTAATCTTCCTCTCAATCGATCTATTTGGAGACATTTCTACTTCTATCTATGTTTTGATTCATACGGTTTAGTCTTCCTCCTATGTATCCCTCAAACATATTTTTACGAATCTTAATTTGATTGTTGTTATTTGACCAATAAATTTCATATTGTCTTCTCCAAAAAAATGTTGCTTTCCGATCTGTATTATAAATCAGCCGTAAAGTGATGTAACTCAGCCGTAACGTGATGTAACTCAGCTGTAACATATAATTTACACAACCTTTCGTCTTCCCTGAATGATAACTCAGCCGTGACATGTAATTTACCGAACCTATCGTCTTCCCTGAAGCATATAACTCACCCGTAACATATAATTTACACCCATCTATCGTCTTCCCTGGAGAATATAACTCAGCCGTGACATGTAAATTTACCGAACCTTTCGTCTTCCCTTAAACATATAACTCAGCCGTAATGTAATTTTACCGAACCTTTCGTCTTCCCTGGAACATATAACTCAGCTGTGACATGTAAATTGACCGAACTTTTCGTCTTTCCTTAAGCATATAACTCAGCCGTAATGTAATTTTACCGAACCTTTCGTCTTCCCTGGAACATATAACTCAGCCGTGACATGTAAATTGACCGAACCTTTCGTCTTCCCTTAAGCATATAACTCAGCCGTGACATGTAAATTTGCAGCGAAACAATAAGAGACGCAACATTTCCTCTAACTTTATCATCGAGCACCAACTTCACAAGTTTTTCGTGCGTTGTTTTCGCATCTATCTGCACAACTCTACACCCTCTTTCATCGGTGTTAAATACGTATTTGTGTTTTTATACCCAATTACCGGAACCGGATCAACCATATCGGGAGAAGGATGAAAGAAATTGAAGAAGAATGAGGAAGACGATGAGGAATTGGAAGTTCCGGTGATGTGATAAACTCAGGTGAAGAAGACGAGTTGAAAAAATTTGGCCCTATTTTTTTGTCCTTTGATGATGATGACATGGAATGATGACATGGAATGTTGCATCCACGTCATTTTTTAATTGATGAAGTGGCAAGTAAGCCACCAAACGAAAATGTAAATCAGCTTAATTAAACCAGCCATCAAACAAAACTTTAACTCAGCCGCAACATGAATACTATTACAGTAATTAAAAAACGAAAAAACGGCAGCCAAATTCAGCCGTTTACTGTCGTAACTCAACCAAAAATATTTAACTCAGTCGTGTCGTTTAATAAGTCGGCCGTCATTGCATGCTATTCTAGTAATTAATCTTTCGCTACTAAGTCAGCCATAATAAGGCCGAGTTTTCCGTTAATCCAGCTCATTACGGCTGATTTATGATACTCGAACATAAATCAACCGTAACGTCATCCCATAACTAAGCCGTCTTTGATAACTCAGCCAGCCGGAGAAAGTTAAGTCAGCCGTGTCGAAGCAATAACTCAGCCAAAAATTTGACAAATCAACCATCGGGTGAAAACTCAGCCGTAACTTAGGTTGGGTTATGCTCGAAAGTCAGCCATTTTATCATAACTCAGACAGATTTCAGTAAGTCAGCCGTAACTCCAGGCTGGGTTATACTCGTAAGTCAGCCGTTTGCTCATGACTCAGCCATTTTTCTTAAATCAGCCGCAACATACCGTAACTCAGCCGTCACTGCCGCTATATCGCTCGACGGCTGAGTTCATTAATACACGTCAGCGATTTCTGACGTGGCGACGCGGCTTTGCTGACGTGGCAGTGGCATTCTTTGTAATTACGTTTTTTCCTGTAACGTTTAACAGGGGCACGCTGGGTATAAAAAATATACCCGAAATATGATAGTAATAAAAAAAAGATCTGTATGTTTCTGGTAATTTCATATAAAATGTATAACATCTGAGTAAATCTCCCATATATAAAAGATCATCGTTTAGTGGCAAAATTTTATTTTCTCTAAACAATTTTTTTATTTGGTTGAAAAACGGTATTTTCTCTATTCCAAACTGATTTCTGGTCGATAAAAGAAAGAAAGACTAGACTATTTGGGTTATTATATATTCCATACTCTATAGTGTCAGATCAGTAAGTTTTTTTTTAAATTAAAGTTTTGTATGAGAATTTGACAAAACTATGGTGATATATAAGAATGTAAAGGGATAATCCTACTATAAAGTATGTGGAGCACCAAATATTTTGCAATTTAAAACATCTAGAGTAACATAAAATCGTAGACTAGTGAAATAACGCAAATTGATCTACTCTCTTCCAATCCATAATGTTTTTCAACAACTGAAAAATCGATATAAAAATGTTTTGAATGCTTAAATAGTTATGAAAGGATTCATACATATCAAACAAAAGTCAGTATAAGAAACTGCTAATTATAACTAACATGGTGCATGAAAAAGCTAAAATATAAGTTCTTAATTAATTAGTCATGTAGATCAACTACTTCCTTATTCATTATTGGTATATTAAAAAAACATTGCTCCACTAGTCCACTAATGTATCGTTGTTGTTGTTGCTATTTATATGCATGCCTTTGAAATGAAATCATGGCAGCAATTATTGGGAACTCTTTTGTCAATCATAAGCACTATTCAGGATTCATAAGATCTGAATTCCCAACTATTCCAGCCATCGTGTCATATACCAATAATTATACTAAAATGGAAAATATAATAATAATCATGATTGTTAAAGCCGCATGCATTGAACAAAACCTGAAAAAGGATTTGATTGATAGATACATACGAGAATCTCAGGATTTTGAAAGAGGTCCAGTTAGATTTCTAAAAGAATATATGAAGTGAGTTTCCATAATAATTTAAAATTGGATAGCAGTTTCATGAGAAGGGATGATAATGATTAGTGATTAATAGAGTTTTGTTTGTCTAATCTTTTGACTGAATTATAGAGAAAAGGCAAATGCAATTCTCAGTTGAGATGCATTATACTGAATCCAACCGACACACTTGACGAAATCTATATGGTTTTTAGAGCAAATAGTATTATATTAGGCTGATGTTGATGTAAAGACTTTTATGCCAAAACAAAAACGATTAGAAAAAGGATATGAAATTATTTTGAAATGGTTCTGAAGCATTTAAGAACCAGGCCTAAACTTTTTCAGTTTGTGGGTTTTGGAGAAAAATAATTAAAAGAATGATATTACATGCTCAGTACCATTACATACTTTTGGCAAACTAACCTAAAAGAATAATATTTTCAAAAAAAGGTCTCTAAAATAAATAATTTAATGTTTTAGGTAGATATTTCTTGCGAATTTTAAAATTAATTACTTGTCCCAAAATTTTCAGGAAATTAAATTCTAATTGTATACAATACTGTAAATCAGTGTGAATATAAAAAAGATTAGATGAAACTCAAACAAAAAATTGTTGTCAAAGTATTTATCAACACCTGCTTTCACTTTCATTTTTGAACTCTCTGCGAGTCTCCCTAAACGTAGATGCCTCTATGTTCTCCAACTAGTTCAAATGATTCATTACAAGTTTACAACAAACCATTGTTTTGCAAGTCAGTAGATATGACTCTATGTTCTCCATTCTCCAATAGTTGTTCATCCCATTTTTCACATGAATATGAGAAACTTTTTTTATTCATCTTAATATATATTTTCTTAAACATATAGAAAGAACAGGAAACTAAAGATTCCATCACGAAAAATTTAGAAACTGTCTCTATGCTTTCATTCTTCCATCCCTCTAAGTCTCCTTCCTGCATTAAAATTACCATAGAAACCATGTCAATTTCACTATATACATACATACATACACATATAGTCATAGAAACACACACACACAAGTATTATATACATACGGTGGAAAGCCGCATTGCCTTCCAACACAGTCTGTGTAGCACTCCGGAAGGGTGCGGAAATCGTGGCCGCCGCGGCAGGCTGATTTACATTTCAGTTCACATTGTGAAATTTGCTCGCCTTGCTTGCATTGCTTTTTTATACAGTCTAAGAAGCATTCCTCGGGGGAACGGCCGCCGCCGCATGAGGCTGATTTACAATTCACTTCACATAATTGATCTACTGCTTCTCCTCCAATGGCAGCCATCACCACTAAAACCAAAATCATCACAACACTCAAGTACTTGTTCTCCATTTCTCTCTTCTTAATCGATTTCTTTCGCTTCAAAACTTTTATGTATATATTCGATGGAAGCTCTCTCTATCTAATATATAAAGATGAAATGACCAAATCTTTTGTCTTGTTTCCGTTAAATCTTTTGTAATTAATATGATGGGATTTGTTTATGGCAAGTCATTTATTTTTGAAGCGTTCAAAATTTTTTCTTGACTTGACTTGGATTCTACAAAAAATTATTTTCTGATAATAGATTATACTATTTAATAAAATAGAAACAAATCAAAATTAATTAAATACCAGATTTTCTACCTTTAGTGAAAAGTTTACTTTTTGTTTTTCTTTAAAAGGATTTTTTTTTATTTTGTACTATGCTAATGGTCCAATTATGTAGAAGCCATCTCCAATACATAGTGCGATGTGAATGAAAATTCATGAGTCCGACGATTATTTCCATCGATGTTGACGAATGTGAATGAAACTCTCATGTACTACAGTACTAGATGTAAACAACAAAATGACATTGTTCATCAATTCCCTGCGTTGTTCATATATATTATCCTCACACATCATGGGCCGTACAGTTTATATGCAGGGAACCACTAATGGGCTTATAATGCCCAGTCCAGTTTATATACATGGATCCACCAATGGGCTTATAATGGGCCGTACCTATAACGATACTTTTTAACACTCGCCCTAGACGCAGCGTTTTGTTTATGTAGAAATAGTATCTCTCGCCGACTGCCCTAACTGCCAGAGCCGTAGCTGGATAGAAGCAAGAGAAGCGGGAGCTGCGGCCCTCCAAGAAGTTATTAATATTTTCGGCCCTCAAATACCAATGTGTTTTGGTAGCCTAGTGGTATTATGTCATACACCACATATCTTAGGTCATGAGTTCGAATCACCTGAAGCGTGAGAGAAGGTTAAATTTTTTTATAAGTATACACTTTTCTAGAGCGGCCCTTTTTTTTTTACTCCCGGGCGGCCCTCATAATCGTTGCTACGGCTCTGCTAACTGCATGAACTTCTCCGGCCACTTGTTCGGAGATTATCATGCTCAGAATAATCGGGCTTAGGGAGGGAAGAAGATCATATGTATATGAAACAATTCAAACTTGGATACAATGATTCAGAAGGAGCAAGAGGACCATGTAGCACTCTTTCCAAAAGATTCATAACAAATCACTTGTTTTTGCATATCAATAGATATGTTCTCTAAAACACATTGTTTTTGCTCTTTGAACAGCCATTCTCTAAACTGACCTTGTTGAGAAGTGAAATCGTACTTATATTATTTGTTCATCCCATTTCCACGTGAATATAAGGAACTTTATCTTCTAGATAAAAGATCTTATGTTTCTATATATGTGTAGCCTTCAATCATCTTGTGTCGGGATGGGTATATAAATTGGACATAACTGAAAATCAAACCAAATATTCTGAACCGAGATAGTTGAACTAAAAAGAGATTAGTAATGATTTCAGAAGCTAAGGAACAATATGACAACTCTTTTTCAAATGATCCATTACTAGTTTACAACAAATCACTTGTTTTCCAAATCAACAGATGCCTCTGTGTTCTTCATAACAACTTGTTAAAATCATATAATACTTGTTGATCCAAATTTCGCATGAATATGAGAAATTTTCTTAAACATGTAGAAAGAAAAGAAAATGAAAGATTCCATCATAAAAATTTGGAAACTATCTCTATGCTTCATTCTTGATCCATTCCGCTATAGTCTTCCTCCTGCATTATCACCATAGAAACCATCTCAATTTCACTATACACATACACACACATATAAATAGAGATAGAGAGTGAGAGAGAGAGTTACTGCGAATGTAAAGCAGAGTAAAAGGCACTAGTAGGTGGAAGTGGAAAAGCCTTGCATTCTGTTATCACACAAAATATGACGCAAGTAGCCAGTATTCCCTCGTTACTACTCCTCTTGCGGCACACTGATAAACATTTCTTCTCTACTGCTGCGCATGGATCCGCTGCTTGATCCGCTGCTTCTACTCTGATGGCAGCCATCACCACCAAAACCAAAATCATCACAGCACTCCACTTGTTCTCCATATCTCTTTCTTCTTAATCAGTTTCTTTTGCTTCAATTATTTTTAGGTTTATATTTATTGGGAACTCTTGTCCCTCTCTATTTATAAAGATGAAGTGAGCAAATCTTTGTCAAGTGTTCAAACTTTTTCTTGACTTTACTTGGACGCTACAAAATGCATATGGAAATATAAAATTATTTTGACTGATTTTGTTTTATAAAGTGTCATATATATACATTATTGAATAAAATAGAAAAAAATCAAATTAAATACCAGATTCTCTACCTTTAATAAAACATTTTTTATTTGTCTTTAAAAGAAATAATATATTTTGTATTATCCTAAAAAAATTTCCAGTCTGTATTAGAGTATATGATTACAGACAATATTTTACTTTATACTAATTATTAATTTGTATTTTGTAATATATACGAATATACAATTTTTTATAAACACAATCCTTTAAATTAACTTACCGGATTATCAGGCACACCTCTTTTTTTTTTGGTTTAATTATCAGGCATACTTTGCTTTCACTTTCATTAATAACTAGATCACACTGACCAGATTTTGCTAACACAACCGAGATACTTCTCGAGTAAGACTTCATTGAAAAGTGAGCCATTAATATTATAGTCGAACATTTGGACATGAGAGTGAGACCATGTTGCAGCAACCGCAACATCCAAGTCTTCTCGGACGAATCTGTCATGCACCATCGTGATCGCCGGTTGCAAAATCAAGTATACAGATTAACAGATAACGATAGCTACAGACAAACATCCGATCAAACTGTAACCACATACCACATGCAGAAGAACCAGGCTTGGGGAGACTAGAATATCCTTAACAATTTTGTACATAAAACGATTCAAACTTGCATTCAATGATTCAGAAGGAGCAAGTGGACTATTATAAGCAACTTAATATTATTATTAATATTCATCTTATTATAGATTATCTTTTACATGTCGAAGAAAAAAGAAAAAAGTATCCATCACGACAAATTCTTAAAATATCTCTACCCTCTTGTTTCTTCCATCGCTTTAGTCTTCATCCTGCATTATTGATCACCATATAGAAACCATGTCAATTTCACTATCGACACACACACACACAAGTACATGCATGCATATATACAATTATACAGAGAGAGAGAGAGATATTATATACTGCGAAATTGAGTGAAGGGTACTTGTAGATGGAGGATGATGCTGGCATTCAGCCATACACTGTTTGAAGCAAGGTGTAATGAACTCCGGATCGCGGCAAGTGATTTCACATTTGAATGTACATAAATGATCTACTGCTTCTCCTCCATTAATGGCAGCCATCACCACCATAACGAACATTATCATCACCACACTCCATTTTTTCTCCATTTCTCTTCTTAGTTTACAAAATTTATATGTATATGTATATAATGTAATATATATTTAGTGGAAGTTCTCTCTATATATAAAGAAAAAGTCACCAACTCTTGGTCTTCATTGTGTTAAATTTTATGTGATTACTATGAACTCTTTCTACATATGTCAAGTCATTAAAATTTTAAAGTGTTGAAAATTGACTTAGAACTTTAAAAACGCATATGGAAGTGATAATTTTGACTGGCTTTTTCAAAGAGAGATCAGGACACCATAAAAAAACATTATTGACCATTTGGCATTACATGGTCATTATTTAATATTATTGACCAAAAGAAATAAAATCCCATTCGGAGACCAACATCTACGTGGGTAATATTGGGCCTATAAATGGGCCGTACAATTTACAGGACATTTAAACCTTCTGTGAGTTTCCTTAAACGCAGCGTTTTATATATTTTGCCTAAACGCCGCGTTTAATTCGGAAGTCTCTATGTGAGTTAGAGAGTCTCTTTTGTTCTTCACCTGTCGTTCATCGGCCTGAGCTTTGTATCTGCATCAACTTTCCCGGCGACTTTGATCGGAGATTCTCATTCTCAGAACAGGTAGACCTTTCGGATACTGGGGAAACATGGGAATAGAGATTGTAGGTCAAATTGAGAGAATCAATGGCAAAGAGTTGAGTTACGGCGATTTTGCAGAGAGATACTTAGCCAAGAACCAGCCAGTGGTCATCTCCGATCTCAATGAAGATTGGCGAGCTCGGGAAGATTGGGTCAGTGAGAATGGACGCCCTAATCTCCACTTCTTTGCCACTCACTTCGGAAACTCCAGAGTTCAGGTAGCTTTCATAAGACTATTGTAGCTTCCATAGCCAAACTGTTGAAGGAAATAATGAAGATTGAGTCTTTTTGGTTTGAGAATGAATTGTTTGTTCGTTGATTTGGTGTTGGTTATTTACAGGTTGCAGATTGTGATACAAGAGAATATACAGATCAGAAAAGATTAGAAATGTCTGTTACTGAATTTGTGGAGCAATGGACTAATAATAATTCTATTGAGGAATCTGTTTTGTATTTGAAAGATTGGCACTTTGTCAAGGTGCATATCTGAGGTTAATTCATACGCTTGTTACTTTCTTTCTCTTAGTGAAGCAAACAGAGAACCAATGCTATTTCTATGTAATCAATCTTAGAGTTGATTGTAATGAATCCAGGAGTATCCAGACTATACAGCTTATCAAACGCCGCAACTGTTTTCTGATGATTGGCTTAACATATATCTAGACAATTACCAAATGCATGAAGATAAAGATAATTTCCACAAGTATGATCAAATAAGCTGCTCTGATTATCGGTTTGTTTATATGGGTGGAAAAGGTCTGAGTAAGATTCAAACAAACTGTTTGTGTTGTTGTCTCTTTTGAGTGTTTTGGCCTTTGGAAAAACCTGACAATTTATGATTACTTGGCTGCAGGATCTTGGACACCTCTACATGCTGATGTATTTAGATCTTATAGTTGGTCAGCTAATGTCTGTGGTAAAAAAAGATGGCTTTTTCTTCCTCCTCCTCAAAGTCATCTTGTTTATGACAGGCAAGTGTACTTATCCTATATTGGTCATGTAACGTTTATTTGATTTGTCTCTGATCCATATTTCTTAGCCTTATAGTTTGATGATTTTTTTTAGGTACATGAAAAATTGCGTTTATGACATCTTTGAAGAGGTGAATGAAACTAAATTCCCTGGTTTTAAGAAGGTAAATCAGCTAGTCCTACTATCAATTTCTAAGATAATTCTTTCACCATGTGTTTATGGGCGTTTTATGGTTTGCCTTCAGACCACCTGGCTTGAGTGCATTCAAGAACCCGGTGAAATTATATTTGTTCCGAGTGGATGGCATCATCAAGTATATAACTTGGTATCTCTCTCTTCTAACTCCCTCTCTCTATATATATACAGCAACAATGTTATATTGAATTGAATTATCTCAAATATTTTACAGGAAGACACAATATCTATTAACCACAATTGGCTCAACGCATACAACTTATCTTGGGTGGTAATGACATTTTTGACTTGTCTTTCTAATTTTCTATATAGAGTAAATATGCATCTGAACTAAAAATAGGAAGTATTCATGTCTACTCGAGTTCCAGTGGGATCTACTGTGGAAGGACTACAAGGACACTGAAGAGTCAATAGAAGACATAAGAGACATCTGTGATGATTTTGAAGCTATCTGCCAACGTAATCTTGCTGCCAACACAGGTGCATGCATAACTTATCTCAATTTGATAGATTCATATCTTTCTTTTCCCGATTTATCTCAGCGTTAGTTGAAGCTCTACATTACTTTCTGGTTATTCATCTGAAATCTTTTGAGTGATTTTTTTTAATATCTTTGAGGGATTTAATGCTGAGAATGCAACTATCTGTGTGGGATGTTTAGAGAACTCACTGTACATTAGTGAATAACTGAATCTTTTAGTTGGGTGAATGTGTTTTCATGAATGTATAATTGAACAATATATTCAAGAAAATGAATATCTCTATTTTGATCCCTTCTCTTCTCTTCTCTCCTATACAGGAATGAATTTGAATGACTTCTTCATCTTCATGTCACGGTTCTCTTTGGGGAACATGGTTGTACTGCAATCTTACTCTGACAAACACAAAGCCCTGAATTCGTGTTCATCCGCAATGGCACAAAATCTGTTATTGAATCTCTCAACTATAAGGAAAATCATGATGACGATGATATCTGCAGGCGGTGTAACTTCAGAGGAAGTGTATATGGACTTGCGAGAAACACTGGAGGATCCACAGTTTCTCAGATTGGTCAGAGACATGGGAAGAACTTATGCAATGATTCACATGGAGGAAGAGGATCAGGTTCTTTCTTCAAAAGAGTTATTACAAAAGCTCAGTGGTTTTGCAGATCCAAAGATGCAAATATGTTCTCCGAAGGATCTTGTTGAAATGATAAATCATCACAATACTTTTTTCTCCCATCTCTTAGCATAACATATATGTGTTTTTGTTGTTGTTGTTGATCTTCTTAGATTTTCCTTTATATATGAATAGAGAAAAGAAAAGGAAATATCTTTATCATCATCACCCCACTTGTTCTCCATATCTTCTTCTTCTTTGGCCTTCACATCTATGTTCGTACACATTCAATGGAAATTATCTCAATACATAGAAATGAAATGACGAATATTTGTTTGTTTCTGTTGATTTCATGAAGTCTTTGCTATGATGTCTAATTTTTGGCTATTCCTTGATTTATGGAAAAGATAAAATAGCAGAGTAATAAAATTTTGACTGATTTTTTCCTCTCTCTCTTTGTAATGAAATCAAAAGGTATGTTAACAATATATAAACCAAAATTGTTATCAAGATTCACTTATTGCAATTTAATCATCAAAATTATTAAGATATTGATTCGACTTTAATAAACTAATCCCGTTGTTTTATTATAAGTGTCGTTTAAATTTTTTCACACAGTTTTATTATCTAAGTATTTTATTGTTTCATTAGTTACGTAACATAACAATATGTTGTGTTACGTAACGTAAATACCGAAACAACAAAATAGTTGGATAATTGAATTAATAAACCAAACACTTTACCTAAATAGAATTTTTGTAGAATAATCATAAATATTAAATAGATGTAACTACTATTTTTGATGTGGATCCATAGTCTATGCTAATATTACTTACGTGAAAATGTAGAATTTTGATGAACATAACAATTAACAAATCTTAAAATGAAAGAAATCATTGAAGTGAATATCAAGCAAAATCAAACAAAAGTTTAAATAAGCGAATAAATCTTCTTTCAAATGTAGAGATTGAATTCAATTAAAAAAAATCAACACTCTACACCTAATTGCAAACAAACAATTCACATAGAGAGCTAGAAATTAATCAGGATACTCTTTTCGAAAAGGTTCTTACAGCATATATAACATTAGTTTTTCAATTAAAAGTAGCATATTTGTTCTTCAAAATACCTTCTTGATATGATATAGATCTAGATCATATATAATACTTGTTCATCCCATGTATATACAATGAATTTGATAATCATTTGGCTATAGCCTTTTTATTGATATTATTGGATTTTCTTTTACATATATAAAAAGAAAAGAGTTACATCATGATAAGCCTTTAAACATGCCCATTTTTATTTAATCCCTCTTTATATAATCTATATCCCCAAATAACTTGTATTTCGATATTATAAACCTTGTCCAGTGCGCTACATATAGAGATAAAAACTTAGAATAACACATAGCCACAATCACGAATATATGTGCGTACACATAGTCAGAGAATGTAAATTTGGTGGTTTCAGGTGGATTGTTGCATTGCTCGACCAGACAACGATTTTGGCAGATCTTTCTGGAGTACCATGAAATGCCGCTGCAGTGGATCACACAGTTTGATTCACATGATCCGTCTGCTTCAACTTTCATGGCTACCATCACCACCAAAATCATTATCATCACCAGATGCCTCTCCATATCTCTTCTTTATTCTTTGGTCTTGTATATATATATTGAGATATAGAGATGACATGACCAAACCTGTATTGGTTTCTACTGATATTTATACTACGTATGAAGCATATATATGGCAAGCCATTTGTTTGTGCATCTCTCAAGTTGGACTCGAAATAATACATGTTTATGGCCAAATGGTAAAGACATAAATTGGATTGAATAATGAGTGATTTTTTATGGAATGAAAGTAGCTAAGTAATTTTGAAGACATGGTTCGGAATATTTCATATGCAAACAAATAAACAATCAAAACACTCGTTCCGTTTAAATTTTAAGGTCTATTGATATTTAAGAATTTAACTAAGAATATATATATTTTTAATGTATTTGCAACAAATAATTTATTTAATTATTATTTCATAATATATATACACAATTGATACATATATAATTTATTTCATAAAATTACTACAAAGAGTAATTAGGTAGATAGCCAAATTTTAACTCAAAATTGATAAACAAATGAATCAGTGAAAAACTGTAAATAAGGAATGATTTTTCGCGGGTAATTCAAAAAACGGGTTAAGAATAACACGTCATTTAAAAATAAAAGCATTAAATTAACATAGTATTAAAACTAACATAGTTATGTTTCACTATTACCATAACATAACAGTCTCACTAAAAATAAAAATAATAGCACTAAAATTGGTTTTAAGAAAAAGGGTGATTTTTTACAGGAAAAATGAATTTGCGCCAATCATAGTCATGTGGATATTTGTGGACTAAAAATGATAACATTCAAACACTTGCGGATATTCACGCAGAAAAAATTATAAATCATAGTCATGTGACTCATGTTTGCCATTTTGATTTTTCACCAAAATTGTTTTTAGTCATCTAAACACAATTGCAGCATCTTTGGAATCACCGAATTATTGGGCCTTTGCAGCATTTTCAGAATCACCGAATTATTGGGCCCAAACACTTTCGGCCTAAATTGAATGTGTAATTGGACTATGTGTTTACTTTCATTTACAGCAAAGCAAATCCAAATCATGCCCACGAACAAGAGTTATAACCGGATCAGACCGTACTGGATGTAATTCATGCATATGACCTGTCCGAGTTTTTGTTAAAACTAAATATCCATTTAATTTAATAATACTAGTGAAATATATATGTTTATATGTTATGAGATAACATGTTTATTAATTGTATCCAATCAAATTCTTTCAGATCATATATTTTCTTATTATTCTATTAATATATGAATTTAAAGATAAGAAAGTAATTAAAAAATCTAGAAGTATATGCTGTTGACAAAAAAAAAATCTAGAAGTAAATGAAATTAATAATAATAAATATATTTTCTATATTAATTTTTTTAAAATTATGCTATGTTAAGAATAAATATCCTAATCTAGTATTTGTTATTATCTTCATATGGTTGATGGTAATTGGTAACAGCCATAAATAGATTACAAGATAAGGAACATTAAATAATTGATAATATTTCAAAATATTACATTTACTCGGTCAATCTTTAATATTTTGGTAAATTTCCGATATTTCCGACGATCCTCGAGATTTACGATATCTCCCAACATTTTTGTATAAATAATGGTGAAGCAAACAAGAATTCTCACTACACCAATCTCTAATGGCATATTTTATCCTTTTGCAGAAAAACTCAAACTCGAACAATGGCGATCAACGAACCAGAGTTTGCCACGGCCGTGGCGGTGGCTACAAAGAAGAGAACATTCAAGAAATTCTCATTCAGAGGATTCAACGTCGATGCTCTTCTCAAAATGTCAAACGTTGATCTCGCTAAGCTCTTCAACGCTCGTGTTCGCAGAAGATTCTATAGAGGACTAAAGAAGAAACCTCTGATTCTGATCAAGAAGCTACGGAGGGCGAAGAAAGAAGCAAGTGATGAGAACAAGAAGAAGCCTCAAGTAGTGAAAACACATCTAAGGAACATGATCATTGTCCCTGAGATGATTGGAAGTGTTGTCGGAGTTCACAATGGAAAGAAGTTTAATGAAATCGTGATTAAGCCTGAGATGATTGGTCATTATCTTGCGGAGTTTTCGATGACTTGCAAGAAGGTTAATCACTATAGACCACGTATTTGTGGTTGTGGTTGTTTCCGGCGGTCCACCAGGTTTATTCCTCTCAGGTGATGAAGAAAAAGCTCTGTTTTTTCCAATTCAGAAAGATTTTTATTGTTCTGTTTCTCTTGTTTTGTTTTGGGACCATTTTATTTGTGCTTTGTGATTTCTGTCTTCTCTTCTTTACAATGTCCCTTAAGGCTTTAAATAAAACTCAACTTTTAAGAATGCAAGAGAGGGTCTGTTAAGATCGATGAAGCATACAATAACATTTGTTGTAGCAGATCTACAAAGCATAACGTTTTATCGAGTCTGCTAACACTATGAGTTTTACATATGTGAAGTGTTGAACATTGACTCTAGAACTCTAAAATATGCATACGGAAGTGACAAAAAAATCTTTTACAGAGAAAATCTTTAGCCTCTCATTTCTTCCATCCCTCTAGTCATCATTCTGCATTATTACCATAGAAACTATGTCAATTTCACGATGAGTCTATGACACACACACACACAAGTACATACATCTGTACATTTATATATAGAGAGAGAGATATATTACGGCGAGTGTGAAGTTGAGGGAAAGGTTCTTGTAGGTGGATGATGCCGGCAACGCTGGACCAAACACCGTTTAAGGCAAAGTATACTTAACACCGAACCATCACAGTCGTGTTCACATTTTCTTTCGCATGAAAGATTTGCTTCTCCTCCAATGGCAGCCATCACCACCAAAACAAACACCATCATCATCATCACACTCCATTTGTTCTCCATTTCTCTTTTTAACCAATTTAGTTGGCTTGAGAAATTTTTAGGTATATATATATGCTCAATGAAGACTATTATATCATTTATACAATACCAAAAAAAAAAAAAAATAGAAAGCACCTCTAAGTTATACTTAAAACTAATATAACAAAATTAAAACTTAATATTTAATATTTAAAAATTATACTCATTCTGTTCCACTACCTAAGATTTTCTTCTTGAAACACACAAAATTATATATATATATATATATATATATATTCTATATTTTTTACATTAATTAATAACATCATTGATATGATATCTAATCAAAGATAATTTTAACTAGTTTTATATAATACTCCATATAGAATGCCAGTTCATCTACTATTTGTTTTGACTTTTGATATTTGATTCTTAGATGACTAATAAACTACAAAAAGTAATGAATTAATTTTGGAAAATGTGAACAAAAATAAGTTCAGTACTCAAAATTTTAATATATAATGTAGTGCATACAAAATTTCACATTAAAATCTAATAATTTTCATCCGCATTAACTTATGTAAATTATGAGAAATCAAAATTATTTTGATAATGTAGTAAAGAGAGATCGATTGTGTGAAGACCACTTCAACATACAATACTATTTGAGGCAGATTACGCTTTTTCGAGTCTGAGCAAGTATTTGAGCATCATCACTCTAACAGGTTGATTCCAAATACAATTAATACAAAATTCGTTTGAATTTGATCGAGCAAATGAGAATTTTTGGAAGTTTTTGCCGTCTATAATATTTATTTTGGTTTGGTGACATACGAAAATCTTCGACAACCCATATACAGTGTACGTACGTTGACATAAACCTTTGTGGTGCATAACCTTAGAAAAAATGGAATTTCCTTATTCCTTTTCATTGTTCACATGATCATTAAAAACTTATATTTATTATTAGTATTCGTTTCTTATAGATTTTCTTTTACATATAGAAAAGAAAATTAAAAAATATTCCATCATGACAATTGGCAACTTTATAAATTATCTCTACCATCTCTTCTCTTTCAGCCCTCTACTCTTCATCCTGCATGCATTATTTATCACACCATATAGAATGTCAATTTCACTATGACATACACACAACCACAAGTACATACATATGTAGAGAGAGATTTAGAGAGTTACGGCGAGTGTGAAGTTGAGTGAAAGGTACTTGTAGGTGGAAGATGCTCGCAGCGCTCTCTAATGCACCGTTTGAAGCAAGCTGTAGTTGGGAACGGAGTTTTGCAGTGTATTTCACATTTAAAGCTACATCCAAGACTCGGTTCTCCTTCAATGGCAGCAGCCATCACTACAAAAACGAACACCATCACCACCACACTCCATTGGCTTGAAAATATTATAGGTATATTCAATGAAAACTAACATATCACATAATATAACTCTATAGAGAAAAAGAGAGATTTACTACGTACTGCGAGTGTGAAGTTGAGTAGGTGGATAACGTCTACAACTTTCCAAACACTTGGTTGAGCATTTTTTGGGGAACATCGAATCTTTGCAGGTGATTGCACATTTCGTTTCACATGAAAGATGATCTTCTGCTTCTCCTCCAATGGCAGCAATCACCACAAAAACGAAGTACACCATCATCACCACACTCCATTTGCTCTCCATTTTTCTTCTTAATCAACTTATTTGGCTTGAAAAAAGTTACAGGTATATATATACACTGAAAACTTTCATATCACATCATATATGATATATCTAATACCAAAATAAGCAATCCTCATTTAGAATGCTACCTCACTAATTTTGATTATTTTCTGATTTATATCAAAATTCGTTTTAATATTCAGTTTTCCGAAATTTTGTACCAAATAAATTAGAGACTATAAATAGGACTAAATTCTTAGTTTCTGTCTAAGAAAATATTTTTAACTATTTTTAAATGATCCTCCATATCAATCATACTTAAGTAAAAGTATCAGTATTTCATATATAAATATCATATAAAAGTAAAAGATTACCAATTTATTCCTAAGTTAAATCATACCCTAAATTACTATCAAATCAACATCATATATATTTCCAAAATTCTACGGAACAAAGGAGCTACTAAAAATTATTATTCGTTAAAAAGAAATAAACCACAAATTTTATAAATTAGGAAAGAAAATCATTTTATCTATGAATATTGCAATTTATTTTGTTAAAATTATGAATATCAAAATGTTAGGGGATATCTGCTAAATTGTTGAACAATGCACATAAAATAGTAATGCTTTGTGCGAAATAAACGGATCACAAATACCACCCAAAAAAAAAAAAAAATTCAAGACATGCCCTCCGCATCCACCAATAATTTTTGCATGAGTATGAAAACTTTTTTTTATTGATCTTATTATATATTTCTTATTCTACATGAAAATAAATCAAGCATGAAAAATTCAGAAACTATCTTTATGCTTGCATTTCTTCCATCCCTCTAGTCTTCATCCTGCATTACCACCAAGAACCATGTCAATTTCACTATACACACACAACACAAGTATGTATATACATATGTTATTTAGAGAGAGAGAGAGAGAGAGAGAGAGAGAGAGAGAGATTTACGTACTGAGAGTGAAAGGTACTTGTAGGTGGATGATGCTTGCATAGCTTGTTGAAACAGTCATTGTAGCAATTCGGTATTGTGGGGAGTTCGCGGCAGTGATAGTAACACCTCTGTTCACATGAAAGATCTGCTGCTTCTCCTCCAATGGCAGCCATCACCACCAAAACCAAAATCATCACACCACTCCAGTACTTGTTCTCCATTTCTCTCTTCTTAATCGATTTCTTTTGCTTCGATGGAAGCTATCTCTATCTAATATATAAAGATGAAATGACCAAATCTTTTGTAATTGTAATATGACGGGATTTGTTTATGGCAATTCATTTATTTGTATGAAGTGTTCAAACTTTTTTGTGTTATATATGATCAAAATGACCAGTCTTTGTAATGCTTCTGTTGAATTTCAATTAATTAATTAGTATGATGTCCCTTATTTATGGCAAGCCTTTTATTTTTTTCAAACTTTAATTGGACTCCACAAAATGCATATGGAAATATAATAAGATTATTTTGACTGTTTTTTTTTATAAAGTGACATTAATTAAATTATTGAATAAAATATAAAGAAATAAAATTAAATACCTAATTTGCTAACGTTAATTTTAACCAAACCAAACAAATCGATTTAAAAAAGAAAATATATAGGTATATAATGTAGATATACCGGGTCGGTCTAGTCAATCCAGACGTTGAACCGGGTTAGAAAGTGGATGGACCCTGAACCGGATCCAAACCCAGATAGAGAGACCCGTACCCGTGTCTATAAAAGGGTGAAGCAAAAACACATGCCTCCCTTTTGCTTCTGTATCTATAAATCGCAAAATTCCAAATTCTGAATTCTTTCTCTGTGGTGAGCAAAGCCCAGCTTTTGAAACTTGTTTCAAATTCTGAATTACTCTCATCAATCAAATTTCTGAGAATCAAACTCTAAAGGGTAAATTTCGAATTTTTGTCCTCAATGTCGCTTCGTTTCAGCTCAACCCTCGTTGCTGCTTCGGTCAATTTCAAAAGCTCGAAGAATTTGAACAGTAATGGATCTCGGAACTTCAGATTCTCTGTCCGAAGTTGCGTGTCTGAATCCCATCATGCGCACAAGGTATTTTTCTCTTTTACCAAAAAGTGAGAATCATGGAAATTAGATGAATGTTACGATGGCGTTACTTGTTTTAATTTCTTACGCAATGGGTTTCTTCTTCGTGTTTACTTTCTCTGCTTTTTATCTGAATAGTTTTCCTCTGTTTTCTTTCCTCCATTGTTGGCATTGGAAGCTCTATCTAGAAAAATAAAATAAAAACTTAGTCTTTTGCTTATGTGGTCTCAGAATTGGGTTCTCGAGTTCCACAATACTCACTAAAGATTTAACTTCCGTTGGAGTTTTTGGTTTTTGGAAAATGTAATGTTATTGAAGAAATCATGTAGAACATTAAATTGATTGTTTAGACTATGGAATGTGACTTCTAAGAGGGATTGTGTAATGAAAGTTTGGTTTATTGAACTTGTGGTGCAGCTAGTTTTGGAAGTAAAAGAACGGCTTGCGAAAGATTGTACTAGTCTCCCACTTGGCAAATATGGAAGAGATGATGAGGATATGATCCTCTGGTTTTTAAAAGATCGGAGATTTTCTGTTGATGAAGCTATTGGAAAGCTAACTAAAGCTATTGTATCCTCTTCCTTGTGTTTTCTTTTATCTTCAATCAGTTCTTCACTATGATCTTGAAAAGTTGTCACAGAATTCACTTTTATGCAGAACCTGTAGAATCAAATCATATGTTGTTCTTGTTTTGGTAATATTGATAAGCGCAGTTTATATGTGATCCTTTACTGAAAAGCTTAGAAATGGCGTCATGAGTTCAAGGTAGATGAGCTTTCTGAAGATTCTATCAAAGCCGCTACTGACACAGGAAAAGCTTATGTCCATGGTTTTCTAGATGTTAAAGGTCGACCAGTGGTTATTGTAGCTCCTGCAAAGCACATCCCCGGGGCAAGTTAGACACCAGTTTTTCTGTTAAATTTCAGCAATGCAGTTTTATAATGGCTGAGGATTTGTGAAATGTCTGATGTTTTGCAGCTGCTTGATCCAATAGAAGATGAAAAGCTTTGTGTGTTCTTACTTGAAAAGGCTTTAAGTAAGTTACCAGCAGGACAACACAAGATACTTGGGATATTTGATCTCCGTGGATTCGGATCTCAGAACGCAGATCTTAAGTTCTTGACTTTCCTGGTATTTCTATCTTCTTACATGTGAATGGTTTTTGTATGCTTTTACAGGTGAATGGTCTTTGATTTTATTGTCGTCTTTTCCATCGTTTTGTTTCTGCAGTTTGACGTATTTTACTATTACTATCCAAGCCGATTGGATGAAGTCCTTTTTGTAGATGCTCCATTCATATTCCAGCCAATTTGGCAATTCACCAAACCATTGGTGAAGCAATACGCTTCTCTGGTAACTTCCATACCAACTTACTAAGTTTTAATGCATCATTTCCAATTGCTATCCTCATCTTGCTGCGGGATTAATAGCTTTTTAGTACATAGGGTGGTTATCGTGGTTAAGCTTGAGTCCTGTTTGATTTACGGGTTTGCTCAGAGGATCTGGACTAGATGGATTCATATAGTTTGCTTTATGTGAAGGTCAAGTTTTGCTCAGCAGAGACCGTGAGAAAGGAGTATTTTACTGAAGAAACATTACCATCAAATTTCCGGAGCTAAAGAGATTATAAGAAACTTTTAAACACTAGTAGTTTCTTCTGTTGTTGTATCGCTAAACATGTCGATATAAATGTGTATAGATAATTTGAAGTATGGAGTAAAAGGATACCCTTAATAGTAAAAGAACTCATTGTAAAACCTCAAAAAAGGTAACAGTATACATGGAGACAAGAACATAAACATGAAAAGCCTTCCTAAAATTAAGAATAAAAAAAAAGGTAAACAAAGCACAGAGAGGGATCATAGAGAAGCCCTGAGAATGTCAGAATTTGAGGGGTTCCAAGTTGAAGATCTTCAAATTAGGTTAGCCCTCTTCAGGAATCTGATAGTTCTGCAGTAATAAGGCCAGACAGATTCAACAAAATCCAGGTATCTCTCAATGATCCATTCTTGGAACTGTTTCAGCTTTGTGCGGGTGAGCTCTTTGTAGTCTGTGTTCTTGATGGCCACCACTGGTCTAAACACTAGAGCTTTCACGTCGTCTTTGAGCTTTCCATGGGTAATGTAGTGGTATGCTACAAGGTAATACGATGGTAAGTTTCTTATCATTTTGATGGTTTGGTTGAAGCAGAAGGCGTAAAGGGAGCATAGTCCTTGGAACATTTTGATATAAAGGGCGACAATCAAGGGGCCGACCACCCACATTGGGGATAATTCCTTTGTAACTTCAGCTCCATAGATCGCATTAACAGCTAGGAAAGCTGGAACACTACAAAAAAGGTCAAGGTGAAAGTATAATCAATAGACATATAAGGAACTTGGGAAAGAAATAAGTGGCTATGACACTCTTGAATCTTCCTTAAGGACAGCTTTCGGTCATAAGTTTACATGTAATTGGTTTTCCTCTATTGATAATTAACTCTAGATTACCTCATCAAACAAAAGAAAAAGATGCTTTGGTTCTGATACTTACAATAACAGCAATGGAATCTTGATAGCTGCGTCTAGACTCCAAAACCAGGACCAAACTGTACTTTTGGTACTCTGGAGGCTTTCTGTTTTCCGGATTTCTGTTTCAGTTTCTTGCTTCGTCGCCGGTGGAACCTGTTCTCCTCCTATAGCCTCGTCAATCACTTGAATAGGTGATTGTGTGCGCAACAATGTTAACCATTTCTTGAATAGTTTCTGAATAGCAGGTTGCCCTGTGATTGAATCCTCTGTTTCCGAGGTATATGAAAATGAAGTGTTTTGTGCCTTTGGAGAGCTGTTCACATTATTTTCGTCATCATCCGAACGGTAAGATAGTTTGACTGAGTTATTAGTAACTTTCTTCCCACCCTCACTTCCTCCTGATTCATTATTTTTGATGCCACCTTTAAAAGATGTAACTCTGAAAGGTTTTGCTCTCAATCCACCATTGCAAGAGGACCCTAAACTGCAAAAGAGTTTCACAAAATTTTATGATTCCGAAAATCAATTGCAAAGGGAAGTATAAATGTACTATAACTTCGTATCTATATAGTTTCCTACTTTCCTAAATGATCATAAGCCTATTCAGGAGTACATCAGATCTTATGTCTCAGTATCTAACAAGGAATATGTTAGCTAACAGATAGGTCTCAGCGCATAAAGAGGCACATTTCAATCCACAATATAACTACGTATCTACCTTCCTAGAGTACAGAGAGAGTGGTGAGTCTGAAACTAAGTAGTACCTAACCTAAGCAGGCACTTGTGAAGTGGGATACTCACCTAAAACAACATTTTTGCTTCAATCGTAAATGCTTATCTTTCCTCTCAACAAAGTGCACTGTCGTAACAGGTCTCTTCAAAATCAAGCCTCTGGTCCATGTTGGTGAACTCCAAGGAGACAAGACATGTGAACCCTACATGAGATAACATGGGGAAGGTAAGCATCTATATTTCTAGAGTGGCAAGTAAAAGAAGGCTTTACAAGAGTGAAACGGAAGGTACATCCATTAGCAGACAAATGACCATTACAGAGATACAAAAGCAAGCGGAATTTAGGACTTTTGAGATCAATGTTTAACATACCTGCAATTTATGGGTTACCAACACCATTGTCTCTAGCTGAGCAGTGAATCATTTACTCAAAGGCCACAATCTGTCAATCATGTAAACAAATTCAACTTTAGCTACTCAATAACAACGGGACTATAAAGGATTGAAATAAGATGATTGTAACCTCCAAAAATGATCAAATCACAAGTAGCGACCATACAACACTAAAATGCAATTCCATAGGCAAATCACAACAAAATTACTAGACAGCTGAGCAAAATCCAAACTAAGAGATTAGCTCAAATTCATAAATTTTCAGTTTTTCAATCCTCTCAGCTACAAAAAAAAAAAAAAAAAAAAAAAAAAAAAAAACACTTTTCTCCAACAACCAATTCCCCAAATCAGATTAAATTACAGTAAATTATAAACTCTAAAGCGCAACCATTAGAAACCGGGAAAATCCTGGGTTTTGTTCCCTTAACAATTAGAAGATATATTCCGCACGAGAAAAAGTACCCAAATCCCTAGAAGAGATTGCAAATAAGAATACAGTTGCGTAGAATTTGAGTGGGAAAGAAAAAAAGAACCGACCTCAATCATGAGCTCGTTGTCTTGGGGTTTGTTCGTCCGTGAGAATACGAAGAATTTGTCAAATAAGCAGAAGGGCAAGAACCCTATTGAAAATCTTGAAGCTTTGAATCAAAAAAGTAATGAGAAAGATTGGAATTTTAGAGGGAAGATGAAAGGGGCAAGCGGATAGATAGAGAGGAGAGGAGATTGGGGAATGGAAGAGATAGGAGAGGAGATTTCAGGCAAGCGGTTTAATCAAAGGTTTTTTAATACCAACACCCTCTAAACGTCGTCGTTTCGGAGCAATTACTATTAATTTTTTTATATATAATAAAATGGCAATTGATTTTCTATTTAACATAGTCAAATAACGAGTTGAATTTAAACACAACTTCCACAAGACCACAAAATTTAAAAGAAAATTACTATTTTCAGTTTAGATTTACGATGTTTTGGTTCTTCTGATAATCAACACGAAAATAATATTTCTGTTAATCAATTTTTTTTAAAACGGACGACGTGAAACAATGAAATTACATTCTCAAAACTTGAAGTCCTTTCTTTGAAGGAGACAAAACTTGAATCTTTCCAGCCTGAATTTAGGCTTAGGCCTAATTAATGCTTAACCCAATAGTAGACTTGCGAGAAATCATGCTAAATGGGCCTTATAAATTTGTTGAGTCATACAAATTATGTTATTTACTTTCTACAAATTGAACGCTGGTTCTAACCAAAACATTGATGGCTCCTGCTTTCAGTGGTGTGATCAATTTTAATTTTCAAAGCCCAAACATAAATAATGGAAACAAACTTATTAACCTCGTCCAAAAAAAGGAAATAACTAAACGTGTCGAAAAAAGGAAACAATCAAATTTCCTTTTTTTAATTTGAAGAACGTTTGCTTATAAATACATACCTGAACCCTAGTGTCCAACATCACTCATTCTCTCTTCTTCCTTAAGAAATCAAAATTATCTCTTTCTGTCTTCTTCTTCTTCTTCGACACCAAAAACAAAAGAATTCTTCCATCTTTCATTCTCTCGTCTGCATAATATTATGCAGTTTTCTTCTCTAACAAAGCTCTGTGAATCTCTTACAGAGGAGGCTCCACGACGATGATCTCTGCAACAAACAACTATCGTCCGTAAGATTGATCTTTACGGAAAGCAATCTCGTTTCATGATTGATCTCCATCGATCCTCTGCTTTAATTACATCATCTTCAGTCAAATCCATATCGATTCCAGGTCATGTTTCCCCTAATTTTACACCGATGGATTCTGTCAACATCGGCCAAGGATGCTGGATGCGAGAGCGGGAAGAGGTTAATGAAGAGAGGGGCAGTGAAAAGCGACGAGCCAACAGCAGCGTTGGTGTTTCCATGGCTGGGACAAACGTCGCCAGAGGATGATAGATTAATCTCTCTGTTTCAACGATATCACGAGCAACAGGTGTACATACCTTAATTTCCTTCTTTTTGATTTTAGGTTTTAATTATTGCTTTTGTCCTCAAAAAACTGTTTTTTAATTTTTCTAAATTTTTTTTTGGATTTAATACTAAATTTAAAAGTTTTCAAATAAGATTTTTAATTTAACTAAATTTTTTTAATTAACAAAATGTTTTCAAAACTTAAGTGTTAAATTTACAATACGTCGGAAACTAACCGAGCTTAGCATCCCGTCCTTTGGTCCGTAAGTCTTGTGGTGTATAAGTTCAACTTGTTTTCCGACATATTGTAGATCTAACACTTAAGGTTTTTTTACAAATAATATTTTAAATAAAATGTTTTTATTTTTAACTAAATTTTTGTAATTAACAAAATGTTTTCAAAACTTAAGTGTTAAATTTACAATACGTTGGAAACTAACCGAACTTAGCATCCCGTCCTTTGGTCCGTAAGTCTTGTGGTGTATAAGTTCACCTTGTTTTCCGACGTATTGTAAATTAATACTTAAGGTTTTTTTACAAATAATGTTTTAATTAAAATGTTTTATTTTTAACTAAATTTCTTTAATTAACAAAATGTTTTCAAAGCTTAAGTGTTAAATTTACAACACGTTGGAAACTAACCGAGCTTAGCATCCCGTCCTTTGGTCCGTAAGTCTTGTGGTGTATAAGTTCAACTTGTTTTCCGACGTATTGTAAATTTAACACTTAAGGTTTTTTTACAAATAATGTTTTATTTAAAATGTTTTATTTTTAACTAAATTTCTTTAATTAACAAAATGTTTTCAAAACTTAAGTTTTAAATTTACAATATGTCGGAAACTAACCGAGCTTAGCATCCCGTCCTTTGGTCCGTAAGTCTTGTGGTGTATAATTTCTACATGTTTTCCGACATATTGTAAATTTAACACTTATTTAAGTTTTAAAGATTTTTTTTACAAATAATGTTTTAAGTAAAATGTTTTTATTTTTAACTAAATTTTTTTAGTTAACAATTTTTTAAAAAAACTTAAGTGTTAAATTTACAATACCTCGGAAACTAATCAAACTTAGCATCCCGTCTTTTTGGTCCGTAAGTCTTGTGGTATATAAGTTCAACATGTTTTTCGACGTATTGTAAATTTAACACTTATTTAAGTTTTATGTTAAATAATATTAGCAACTTTGAAGAAAACTCAATTTATATAATAAGATTCAAAAAAAAAAAAAAACCAAATCAACCAAATCTAGAAAACCAAAACGAAACCTAAAATGTACAATTAGATTAGTAAACCAAATTGAACCGGGAACATCATGTGGGAGTCACGAGGTTGCCTTGTTCAGACAAGTTGTTGAATGGTTTAATTAACCGGGCAGCTGCCCTAAACATCCCACTTTCCTTGAAGATGTCATCTGCCCACTGACCAAACAGATTTCCTTCTTCTCTTAGAAAATTTCCTTTTTATATTATTTCCAATTTCTGTCTATTTCCATTTATATTTATATTTCCTTCGACCGACAACACCATTGACCTAATTTCCAAGGCTCTCTATATAAACCAAACCTCTTTTGCAGATATCCTCATAAACTTTAGAAGCCTCCTTTGTGTCTCCTCCTGATTCGATCTTTTCTTCAATGTTATTCGTTCTTTTTCTTTTTTAAGTGTTAGCTATTCTCTAACTGTATAAAACATGCGTTGCTTGTTTACACGTTGGTGATAGTACTTGGTCTTGTTGTTAGAGAACAGATCTGGATCTTGTTCTATTAATCTCACAATCTTTTAGAATACATATTTTGATTTATGCTGTTTCTTTTTGGGGTGTTCTATAGTTTATTGAGGTTCCATTATTCTAATAGTAGTTACAGTTTTTCACTATTTCTTAGTCAAGATAGTAAGCTTTTCATACGAGATGGTATATTCATATATCTATATGAGAATATATATATGAATCAACGTAAATAATATTTTGAATATATTCGTGTATTTTATCATATAATTTAATGGTGCAAAAATCTTCCATCCGCATGCCATGTCGTTTTCGTAGGCAGAGCGGCCATCTTTTGCACATATTGATCTTTAAAGTGCCTTTTTCATCTTCGACCCTTCGGTGTGTAAAAGATCGCTATTTCAATATCTATTCAGTGATATTGAAGTCGATTTTTTACCTTGGCATACAATTTTCTATCAAAAAATCTTTACTAAGGATATTTTATCGTCCTTTAATCTGTGTTACTTTGGTTTCTGAAACACTAATTAATTTCAAATATTGTATGAAGTTTTTGTATAACTTCAAACACTAATTTGTGCCTGATGGAGAAGTTTTGAGTGGAGATTACTTATGGTACTTTGATGGAGACAATATTCTGAGACAAAGGATCGATGTTTGAGAAAGTTAAAATGTTGGGACTTAGGAATAAAAGTTTACGCAACCAAACCGTCAAAATAAATGAAATTATCATGTAACAGAACGTTATGGACTTTTTTCAGACAAGGATACATTCCCCAAAAGTTAATGTACTTTGCTATTTTTAGCAAGAAAAGCCATTTACCACAAATAGATAATGCTTTTTTTGACAATTCTTCACTCTCATTACTCATTAGAACCCTCAAATTGTAAGCAGGTCTTTATTCTTTCAATTGTGTAAATTGGACCCTAAGTAAATTTATAAAAAGGTGAAGTTTTTAACTGTTAAAAACTTGAGACAGATCTGTTATTCTCTTCTCTGCAATAGTAATAAGAAAGCTGTTTCATACATTAAGACTGATTTTGGGAAGGAGATGATAACCACATGAGGAAGCTTGATATAGACCAGATTGAAATCACACCTAAAACCTGTATCACATTCAAAAGTGTGCCCAGTGATTTCTTGATTGCCAGATTATTAACTGTTGCCTCTGCTCCTTTAACCGTAAACGACAATGCTGTTACTAATTGCGCCGCTCTGTTCAGCTGATGAAGTCTGTATACCTACAAAACCAAAAAGGTTCCTTCAAAAGTGTGTTAAAGTGAAATATCTTTTGAGAGGTGTTGATTGAAGGAGTGATCACATACCTGAAAGATGATGGGGATGATAGGAGATGATGGAGAGTTACGGTATCTTGAGTACTGTTCAAATGCAAACTGAACAACGATACCAACGAGGTACGGTGCAAGAGTAGCTGATGCTGCAGGTCCAGTCCATGGCCAGACGAATCCCATTGTCACCATTGGAATCATGAGACTCAGCACTAATGTTGCTACAGAGGAGATTCTTTGTCCTAACTGAGAAGGATTGATTCGGTTCTGGGGAACTTTTCCGGTTTTTCTTGAGCGGTCTATTATCAGAAGAAATGCAGCGACTCCACAGTAGAAGAGAGCCTCGGTGAAGAACAGGATGAGAAAGTCTGCAAATAGAGGAAGAAAGATTCAATGGATTTGTCTCCGCATTTTTCGAACAGAAGGTGAGAAGTAAATCGAAAAAAGGAGAAGCAAGATGAACCTGTGAGCAAAGAGTCTTCAAAAACTGCTGAGACTATTCTTCGTAAGTAAATTGGAGGTAAAATGAAAGAGGAAACTAAGACAGCAGGACCAATGAGCCAGAGCAGGCGTCCCCATGTACTTTGTGATTCAGGAGGGACAATGATATCTTCTGTTATATTCCGAGGATTGTAAAACGAAATAAAACCCGGTTTTCCGTCATTTCCATTGTATTGGATAGTTGAACTACCATCTTGAGGTTTAGCTTCGGGGCCAATTTGGGGACTTGTTGTTTCTGGATTGTCAAGTGTTTGGTCAGTGTACTGGAACTGTTCTTCTGAAGTCGCAAGAGGCAAATAAGCTCTCTTTCGGAAGATTTCTCTTGGATTTTGGTCTCTGAAGGAAATGTGAAGAGAACTAACTGTTCAAATTAATTGACATACAATCAGAAAACTTACTCACAAGTCATAACTCATAACGGAAAGCGAGAAAACTACGAGTAAAGAAAGGAACTTACTTTTATCAATTTTTCGGTGTCGAGAATGGTAACAAAGGAGATGAGTAGGCTGATGCCTTGATGAACGCAACTGGAGTTTGGATAAGGTGAATGTCAATAAATATCAAGAAACAGCAGGTAATAACCACACCAACAACAACAAATGAAACAAACACTTGAGATTTCATTTGATCATAACCTAATAAACATATTGATCAGATGAAGTTTCGGTTTTTCCTAGGCATCATGTGTAAAGAACAGAGACTGCATTGTCCCAATAAACCTAGTTTAGAATTGCAAACACTGTCTCTTTAAGTCCACTTCAGACACATTGATACTAGTATTCTCAATGTCTCAACTACTAAGTTTCCCTAGCTAGATCAAACGAGTCTTGTATAAGAGAATTAGTTCAGTGTCTCAAACGGAGAAATATCTGTCGAGACAATACATTGGGAGCATGAAACACAGATTCTAAATGCTGAGCAGAAAATAAGAAAGATTGAATAAGCAATTGTCACCTGAAAGGAACTCCGAGGTTGAAACGGTGACAAAATGGATGGAACCAAAGTAGAAGCCGAGGAGGACACAAGTTTTGCAGCCATGACCGGTGAAGGCAGCAATTCTCTTAAACCCTAACCAAGCAACACGGGTTTAATCGGATTAACCCATGACTGATATACAGATACAAAAGATTTCCTCAGAGTTGGCAAAAGTACAACTTTTTCCCAGAGAAACTGATACTGGAGAATAAATTCGAAGACTTTCGGTGAAAATTGAGTATTTGCGCTAATTTGTGAGAGCAATGGCTTCGCTTACTTGCTTAGCTTAGAAGTTGTTGATTTGATAAATCTTTAGAACAAATCTCCATCTTACACGGACCTGTCAAGGTTTTGCTCCGCTTATTCCAAAACTTGTCTTTTCTTCTACGACGCTTGAACACTCACTGGTCAAATTGAGTTTCCTCAGTTTCTCTTCTTTCACCGGCTCAAGATAATATTTACAGATTGACCTCACATGTTCTCTTAAATTACGAGTTTTGCACTATACTTCGTAATAAATCTAGATTAACCACATCGACATTATTCATTTGCCATTTGCCTTTTGGACAATGAATCTCCGAATTTTGGGAATTTAGAGTAAGAAACTACAGCAGATTTTTCAAGTTTTATTACATAACCGAAACACCAACATGAAGAGCACACTTAGATGTTCTGTATTACACAACGGGTAGGATCTTTCTTTATTGAGTTATGTGACAATACCTCCTTCTTTCATGATCTAAACACTCTTCATTTCTTTTAGTCTTTAAAGTT
This sequence comes from Arabidopsis suecica, assembly GCA_019202805.1. Taxonomy (NCBI): domain Eukaryota; kingdom Viridiplantae; phylum Streptophyta; class Magnoliopsida; order Brassicales; family Brassicaceae; genus Arabidopsis; species Arabidopsis suecica. The sequence continues at coordinate 14,054,229 of CM032912.1, read as the reverse complement.
TTAGACACACCAGTTTCAAGTTTCATCAAAGTTGAGAAGAGTTATTGGCAATAGCCCCAGCTTCAGTAAGTAGAGGCACAAGTTTGCCTTGCTTGTTGGTCTCTATCACTCCTGCAAAGTATACAAGTAACGTGAAAATGCAGTTAGTTTCTTAGGCGACCTGAATCTCCATTAGCTGCAGAGAATTTGTCTAGTTTTTTTCTCTTACTATCGCATCCACCGATGTGTTTTCCTTTGATGAAGACGTTTGGAACTGTGCTCTGTCCAGTCCACTCTGATAAAGCTGATTGGATCTCACCTCCATCACCTGTTAAGTCGAGATTAGTTGTAAATTAGCATCGAGATAATTCAGGTACAGCGAGAAATACTAATATACAGGTATTGACAGGGAATTGGTTTCTTACTCATTTCATCGAGCTCAAGTACTTTAAAAGTTGCTCCTAGCTGTGTCAGTAACTGCTTCACCCTCTGGCAATAACCACAGTAGGTCTTGCTGCGATAGATAATACATGGATCAGAGCTAAGACATTACACTTCAAGAGTAACCTTAAGACCATCTCAAAAAGTGGAAAGAAGGAGGTCGATATGAATCTAAGTTCTAGAGAGATGAAGCAAAATCAAACTCAAGACTTCTAAGCAACAACAAATTAAACTTCATTTCAAGATTCCAAAAGGCACATTTTTTCCCTCAAATCAGTCATAAGAGCTTGCACAGGTCAATCTTCAGTAACTACACACATGACAATCGACGAAACCTCTAGCTTCTTCAAAGATTTCTAGACTACCAAAGTTGAGAATTGGATCTAACAGTATCTACTACATGATAACATCTCTGAATTGGATGATAATCACCAAAATAAGATACTTTATGTTCAACTTCCATTCATATGATCTAATTTCACCCACAAAACAAGCACTCGATGATCCAATGGTGCCTCTGCGTCAAATAGAAGCAGACTCAACGCCCAGATGGGAAAGACTCAAACTTTTTGACTAATTCATCATAATCACGAAAGAAAAGAATAAAACCCAGATGAAAAAGACGGGAGATTTCAACGAAAAAGAACCTGAAGACAACAACGGGGTAAGCAGAGACGATCTCTTTAGCCTTGTTCACCACCGTCTCCATCTCTTCCTTGCTCATCCTGTTTCCACTGAACATTGAACCCATTTCTTCTTCTCTTAACGAAAGACCACGAGACAACTCCTACAGATGTCCTCTGCTCGAGTTTCGTGCCAATCTTGCTGGCAAATCCCAATTTTTATCTCTTTCAACGCAAAGATAAAACATTTTTCAACGCAAATGATACTCTTTGTCCGAGAAAATATTGTTAAAATTTTCGAAATATTATTAGTCAATTATGATAGCGACGACTTTAGAGTTTGGAGGAAGAAGTCAAATTTTCATTACTCAGCAGCTCTTATCCTTTTTCTTCTTCTAGTTCTCTGCAACCAAGTGTTGTGTAAACGCAGGATGGGAGGTTGTGTCTCTGTATCAATATCATGTGATCAATTGACGAAGAATGTTTGTAGTTGCTTAAGCAGGAATGGAGATTACATTCATGGCTTGGAGGAGAATCTGACAGCTCTGCAGAGAGCTCTTGAGGAGATTGAGCAAAGACGAGAAGATTTGTTGAGAAAGATTGTGTCTGAAGAAAGAAGAGGTTTACAACGACTTGCTCTAGTGCAAGGATGGGTTTCAAAGGTTGAAGAGATAGTACCTCGAGTTAACGAACTGGTCAGGATGAGATCTGTTCAAGTGCAAAGGTTGTGTCTTTGTGGGTTTTGTTCCAAGGATCTTGTGTCAAGTTACCGTTATGGGAAGAAAGTAATGAAGATGATTGAGGAAGTTGAGCTTCTTAGATCTCAGGGAGATTTCGCCGTGGTGGCTGAGAGAGTTAATGAAGCTAGAGTGGAAGAGAGGCCTACAAGACCTATGGTTGCTATGGAATCGATGCTTGAGAGTGCGTGGAACCGTCTAATGGAAGATGAGATTGGGATTCTTGGTCTTCATGGTATGGGTGGAGTGGGTAAAACTACACTTCTCAGTCATATCAACAATAGATTCTCTAGAGTTGAGGGTGAGTTTGATATTGTGATTTGGATTGTGGTCTCGAAAGAGTTACAGATCCAGAGGATCCAAGATGAGATATGGGAGAAGTTGCGGTCTGATAACGAGAAGTGGAAACAGAAAACAGAGGACATAAAAGCATCTAATATTTACAATGTGTTGAAGCACAAAAGGTTTGTCTTGCTATTGGATGACATATGGAGTAAAGTGGATTTAACAGAGGTAGGAGTTCCCTTTCCGAGTAGAGAAAACGGATGCAAAATAGTATTCACCACTCGCTTGAAAGAAATCTGCGGACGGATGGGAGTTGACAGCGATATGGAAGTCCGGTGTTTAGCCCCGGATGATGCGTGGGATTTGTTTACTAAGAAAGTAGGAGAGATCACATTAGGGAGCCACCCTGAAATTCCCACACTCGCGAGAACCGTTGCTAAGAAATGTCGTGGCCTACCATTGGCCCTCAACGTCATTGGTGAAACAATGGCATATAAAAGGACGGTGCAGGAATGGCGTTCAGCAATCGACGTTTTGACTTCATCTGCAGCTGAGTTTTCAGGTATGGAAGATGAGATTCTACCTATTCTAAAGTATAGCTATGATAATTTAAAGAGTGAACAGCTCAAACTGTGCTTCCAGTACTGTGCTCTGTTTCCAGAAGATCATAACATTGAGAAAGATGATTTGGTAGATTACTGGATAGGTGAGGGATTCATAGATAGAAACAAAGGTAGAGCTGAGAACCAGGGTTATGAAATTATCGGTATTCTAGTTCGTTCATGTTTATTAATGGAGGAGAATCAAGAAACGGTGAAGATGCATGATGTGGTTCGAGAAATGGCATTGTGGATAGCATCTGATTTTGGAAAGCAAAAAGAAAACTTTATAGTGCAGGCGGGTTTACAGTGGAGGAACATACCTGAGATCGAGAAGTGGAAAGTTGCAAGAAGGGTGTCATTGATGTTTAACTACATTGAAAGTATACCTGATGCTCCTGAATCTCCTCAACTTATAACTTTGCTCCTTCGAAAGAACTTCTTGGCGCATATCTCAAGCAGCTTCTTTCGGTTGATGCCAATGCTAGTTGTTCTAGATCTATCAATGAACAAGGATCTCAGACATTTGCCAGACGAAATATCAGAATGTGTCTCATTGCAGTATCTGAGCTTATCACGGACAAGGATAAGGCTTTGGCCTGCTGGTTTAGTAGAGTTGAGGAAACTTATATACCTGAATTTGGAGTACACAAGGATGGTAGAGAGTATCTGTGGCATATCAGGTTTAACAAGTTTGAAAGTGTTGAGATTATTTGTTTCCGGTTTCCCCGAAGATCCCTGTGTTTTGAACGAGTTGCAGCTTTTGGAAAATTTGCAAACTCTAACCATAACTCTAGGTCTTGCCTCTATTTTGGAACAATTCCTTAGCAACCAAAGGTTGGCAAGCTGTACACGAGCTCTGCGCATCGAGAATCTTAATCCGCAATCATCTGAAATCTCATTTGTTGCTACTATGGACAGTCTTCAAGAGCTTCATCTTGCACACTCTGACATTTCTGAGATCAAGGTAGAGAGGAAAGAGACATTTTTGCCTCTGCACATCCCAACTACTACCCCATCCTTCCCAAACCTCTCGCAAGTGTCTTTAGAATTCTGCAAAGGATTGCGGGATTTGACATGGCTGCTCTTTGCTCCAAATCTTACGGTTCTACGAGTAATGTCAGCGAGTCACCTAGAAGAAGTAATAAACAAAGAGAAAGCTGAGCAGCAAAATCTTATTCCATTCCAAGAACTAAAAGAGTTGCGGCTAGAAAATGTGAAGATGTTAAAACACATCCACCGGGGTCCTCTGCCATTTCCCTGTTTACAGAAAATCTTGGTTAATGGGTGCTCACAGCTGAGAAAACTTCCACTCAATTTCACGAGTGTCCCAAGAGGTGATCTTGTCATAGAGGCACATAAAAAATGGATAGAAATCCTTGAATGGGAAGATGAAGCCACCAAAGCCCGTTTCTTGCCTTCATTCAAGGTTCTTTCTCTCGCATCCTCTGCCAAAACTTCTTTTTAATTACTCCTTTGGATCTTAATCTCTTTTTCGGATGTTATAGGCTTTTCCGGAGAACATCGACGATGATGGCTATGAGATTTCCATTCCGAGTTCATGACTTCCTGTTGCTGAATTTGAGTTTCAATTTGGACTTAAATATTAAGATAGTTGATAATCTCCGAGAAAGACATAAGTATTATTGTTCCAACTCAACATATGTTATTGAATTCACTTTCATTAAGTATAGGGTTCAAGTTGTTTCAACCCTATCAGATGGTTCTTGAAACAACTTAACTCCAATATTCTGGGCAATATGGAAAACGAAATACAGGAACATGACCCTTCAACATCAGAGCTCAAAGAAATTTCCTAATTCAAGTCGGAGCACAGATGAATCTACCTTAACAACTGTGTTCTTAGTTTAGGAACATCATGTGGACAAATCAGTTTTCGGCATCCATAACCGAAGAAGCCGATCATAAAACGAGCAAGTTGCCACAACGCTTCGCTTCTGATCTTTCCCTCTGTACCAATCTGCTCCATAAGCAAGAGATTCGTGCTTGTTATAACTCTCCATTACTTCACCTTTCCCATCACTAACCTTCGCTATAGCAAAACCGTTATGCATACAAGCAGCCAAAACAACACCGGTCAGAGACGGATGGTGCTTGATTCTCCACACTCCTCCGCCTAAAGACACCGATGTTTCGTTCACAGGTCTTGAAACAGACCTCGTGTCCCACACTCTTAGTGTTTCATCATAACTTCCAGTGAATAAAGAGTAAGGATCACTTGGATTTGGGGAAATACAGCAAACACCCATTGTATGCACTTTCGAATTCTGAAAAACACGATTGTCGGCCGGACTATCTCTGATATCCCAACAGCTGAACTTGCAATCATCTGATCCAGTATAGACCAAATTAGGATTGTTGAGATCGAATGAGGCCGTCCAAAGCTCAAAGTCATGCCCTTTCCATTCTTGGACAGTTTCTAGATTAGAATCCGTGAATGTAACAACTGAAGCAGAGCCATCTGATAAACCAACTACGATTGATGTTGATGATGGATCCCAATCCAAACAAAGACACATTGATGAGCTGATTTTTTCACCAGATACTTCTCTCAGAGAAAAACCTGTTTCAAGGATAAAACTTTACTCAGATCTCAAACAAAACTAAGATGCATCTCAAGAAAAAACTAACTATTGATCCTTCATAGCTTTCCCAATTGCATTGCCCTAAAGTTCCAATTTTGTTTCACTTAATGACTCAGCTACTTGATTAAAATTCTGACTTTATGTTTCTATGATCATCAGCAACATCAAAGGAACAAGTTTTTAAGTCTAAGTTTCCATGTTCATCTACTATAATGCAAGAGCTTACCAGATCAAAAAGTCAGTACCTTTAACTTCAGTCTCATCTATCTTGTAAACTCTCAAGCATCCATCAGCATCAGCCTGAGCAAGCGCCACGTTTCCACCTCCATCGCCACCACGACTCCACCGAATATCAAACACTCCGGCAGTATCAATTTTCTGGATAAGATTCAAGCAAACATCTTCCACATCTCCGACATCAAATAAATACACAGACCCAGATCGAGAAGGACAATCTCCTTCTTGTAGTGTGTAAGTAGAAGCTGCAAGCAAGTTCGCGTAAGGCTCGTGAGGACAAAATTCTACAGCGTCGGCGTTTCCTTCGAGATAGCAATGTGCTGCGTCCATGGCGATTCTCTCTGCTATCGTCACCGATTTTTTTTCCCGGCGGCTAAAATAAAGCATTTTAAAGGAATACAATAACACGACGCCGTTCCGTAGAAGAAAATATAAATTGGTCTAATCGACCGGTTATGACAAATTTAACCGGTTTGAGAAAATCTGATCGGTTAAGATTGTTTCGCCGATGAATTAATTGAACCGTTCTGGTCGTCTTCAACCTTTAGTTGGACTGAAGGAGAAAGATTTTACGGCGGAGAAGGAGATTGGAAATTCATCTTTCTCGTTTACTGTTTGATCTGTCATCTATGGAAGCGGTAGAAAAACCCGAAGAAACAATTCCAGGGGTGAGATTTCTGTTCTCTCTACACGATTCCTTAAGCTACAAGCTGGTTAGGGTTTTATTGTTCAAATGCATAGAATAAGATCATTCAAATCGGGATCACTTACTTGAAATTGCTTTTATATTCGATTTCCGTGTGAGAAGATCATTGTTAGAAGCAAAGGTTTCAAAATATGTGTTCTTTCATGATTATCATTTTAAGAATCTAGATAAAAAATCAGGTTTTTAAAGTGAGTGGTTCATAGTTTACTTGTGGTTTGATTGCTTGTTGTATTATATGAAACAGAATTCTTCAAGATTAGCTGGAAATCCCAACTGGGGAACAGCAACTGTTGTTGGGGTCTTTGCAGGATTGTTATATGGAGGGAGCAAAGAAGCTTCTGCTTCTGTGGTATGTCTGCTTTCAATTTCAGATTCAAGCTCGTTACTTGTCCTTGTGATTTGTGTTTCGATTCCACTATCTTGGTGTACGTTAGTAACTTCTGGTACTAGACTGAACTCATAAGATATCAAAGTTTAAGACTTTTAGCTGAGTATAATCTGCGATGCTGAAATCACTGTATGTGGTTTGAAACAGAGCAAAGATGCAGAAGTGATGTTGAAGATGGGTAGTACACAGGATAAGCGTGAACAACACAGGTTGATGCGAGATGCAATGGAGAAAAGGTTCATCCGAGTAACTCGCGGCTCCCTCATTGGAGGGATGCGCCTTGGAATGTTCACTGCCTCGTTCTTCAGTTTACAGAACTTTTTAGCTGAGACGCGAGGAGTCCATGATGTTTACAATGTCGTTGGAGCTGGTTCAGCTACTGCTGCAGTTTTTGGCCTAATCAGTACTGATACATTTCCCACTCTCTGCATTCTCTTTTGAATTCAGGATATTAACTTTTCTGTGTCCTAACATCGCTAGTCAAAATGTGGCAGTGCCGGGGTCTCTTGCTTGGCGTGCGCGGAACGTGTTGCTCGGTTCAGTTCTTGGAGCCACAGTCTGCTTCCCTCTTGGTAATTAATTACTTTGCATCTTGCATAAACATGTCTTACCAATCATGACCATATTAGAGAATGATAGAGTATTGGAAAGTTGGCTAGAACTAAGTGAAACCCACATTGATTCTACAGGGTGGTTACAACTGAAGCTCATGAAGAAAGCAAACGAAGGCAATAACGTCGACACAAGCCACCACGGCGAGGTCACGAGTGGTGTTGGTGCAGCCATTGAGAGACTCGAACAACAATTGAGAAAATAAGAAAGGCAACGCGGACAGTTTTGTATGCTAAATTCGCTTCTCTAAAGTCAATGAGGTTAAAATAACAAACAGAAAACACTGTGTTCTTGTGTAATTGCAATCCATTTTCAACAATACAAAGATCAAAACGTAGATGGTTTTTCTACGCTTTTAACATTTTCTATTACCATAATTCCACAACACTCTTTGCTTCATTACGATTACCACCAGGAGAAGAAGAAAGCTTTCTACTCGAAATACTCTACACTTTCACCACTAATACATGCCTTGTCATCATCTTCTTCATCGAAATGATATTCCACATCAGACTCAAACAAAGATGATAGGCATGTTTCTATCGAAAACTTGAGTTCTGATTCAGGGAAAAAAATACTAATCGAAACCCAGAAGAACAGATGAAGAAGAAATCGATCTGGAAAATTTTGGCAAAAAAAATTTGGACCATTTCTCGATTTATGCGTGTCATCCTTGCGCAGGGGCCATGCTAATCTTCTCTGTATCGTTCCAATTTTATCGGATGTCCCCGAAGGGACAATCATCTACTCGACTCTAACGATATATAAACTCAGCTTCCTCTCTTTTTCTAAGCGATATGGGACTTCTGACATCTTTCAAAGCTTAAATGGGCTTGTTTAGTTAAAAAGGCTTCTCCTTCTTATTCTTTCGTAAGCCCATTCAACATTACCATGCTTAATTCACTTCTAAATTCTAACACATTTATGTTATTGTGTAATTACGTACAATTTTCTGAGTATACAATTTATAAAAACATTGATGGGTTTTTTTCTCTACTCTTTTTAAACATTTTCCATCACCATGATTCCACAGCACTATTTGCTTCATCACTGTTACTACCAGAAGAAGAAAGCTTTCTACTCCAATACTCTATATTTCCACCATTAACACGTGCCTCGTCGTCATCTTCTTCGTCGAAATGATATTCCACACCTGAATCTTCTGAGTCAAACAAATTCTCAAACCCATCTTCATATTCAACATCCAGATCACTATCATAATCATCATTGGTTTCATCTCTGTTATCACCATTGCTATACTCTTCCACGCTTTTATCACCAAGTATGGCACCTTTTCTTCTTCGTTCACGTCTAATTCTCTTTCCTTCTTGAATAAGATCTATCAAACGTTCTCTTATCACCAGTGTCTCATCTTTCTCTAGAAGATCACCATTGTCATTGTATGCTTCGACGAGAAACACAGAGTCTCTTGTGCCTTTTATACTCACGTAGAATAGCTCTGGATGTCTCACAATCAATGCTCTTAACTTGTTTGGTAAAGCAAACTCCTTCCTGAAATGTGTCAAATGGTCAATCAACGTCCTTTTCTCAACAGTTAACCCCAACACTTCTCTTACAACTGCGCACGCTCGCTTCTCCGCCTCAATTGACTCGCTTGCCAGATCTTCAGATGCCATTTTGTAAGGACACACATCAGGTGATTCTCTAAATTTTATCAAGAAGTCATGGTGCCGCCTCTTCAAATTTAAACCTCTCCGAAGATTCAAACGCTTAAACTTCAAAGGACGATCAACAATCAAACCTCTATCAACTTCAGGAGATGGCATTTGGTTCGCCAATTCGGGATCCCACGAGACAAGCTCAATGGCTCTTCCATAGGATGTATCCACAGTCTTGAACTTGTCGGGATAGTCATTGCAGAGCCGGGACCTGAAATTAGGAGGGAAGCCAAAATCCGGGGCAATGTGAACCAGTTTAGACAAAAGCAACCTGCGGTGAGATGACAACATTAGTAGCTTCTGGAGCTTAGTAGCTAATTTATCAGAGAACTCAGATTTCAGATTCAATTCTTGCATTGCAAGGGATGATGCAGCAGATGTCAAACGAACACAGAGTTGAGATAACGGCTTAGTAGCATTCATAGGCAAATGTGGCGTAGGTGTTGTAAAAAGTTCAAAGATTGTAGGATACCGACGAATCATGGAGATAATGGCCCGTGGATTTTCAATGCAGAGGTAAGATCGGCATTTGTAAAGGATTTGAATCGGTATGAAATGCTTTGGTTTAGAGAGAAGTATAGTTTTCAACTTCTGCACAAACCGAACTCTGTTCTGCTTCACTACATGTCTGTCTAAAGATGGACTCCGAACAATCTTGTGAGCTGAACATGAGATGTTCAAAGACAGACTTCCGAGTTTCTTGGAACTGATTTTCGTACTTAGGTTACTTCTACGAATCTCCAGAGGAATTGAAGGGAGGAAGAAGCTGGAGAAAAAGAAAAGCTTGTCTGGTGAGGAAGGAACCAGTTGAGTAAGCGCCATCATCATATCATCCGCCAAATCTCTCAAAAACTCATTTTCTTGATCCTAAACAAAATCAAAGAACCATCTCAAAAGTCCTAACAGTTAAATACAAAAACCCATAAATCTATCAATAAAAAGTACGAAATTTAGAAGCAAGTAGCTCTCTTAGGCATTTATACAAACACATGGTGTGCAACTATAAGCTAATGAGAGAACTCAATGACTAAACTTGCCAATTGCATAATCGACATAAAGCAATCATGGAAAGAGGAGAGGAGAGATTTGTGGGTTAAAATTTTTACCTTTGGTAATTGCAGTGATTGAATTTTACAAAGACAAAAAGTAAAAGGAGGGAAAAGTTTACGTCTTTGTTCAAAGCAAAAGCGGACTGTAATTTCTGCAACATGTAATGTCTTAACACGTGTTCTTTCTCTATCTCTTCGAAAGAATCTGAACATGATTCGAAGTTTCTAGCATCTGAAAAATGATTCCACATTTTGCATTAGAGGTCCTCATGTTTATTTTTGTATTAAAAGGACCCCGTACATATAAAAACTGCAAAAGAAACACAATTGGAGCACAAATTCTATTAAACAAGATAGGCTTCAAATGTTGCCATACAGAATCTCAAGTACAATAATAATATTCCCCAATCTCTCTCTTATTTAAACTTTGTAGCAGAATAATTCTTCAAAATCTTGGACATGTTATAAGCTTTTGGAAATGAAAAAATAAAATTTCCATGTATACAACAACAGAATTGGGATACTTTTCGTGTTACTCAGTTGCGCGATTTCTGAAAATCTCGACCCCTAAATAATCGATACCGCTTTGAATAAGGGGAACATGTGGCTTCCATAGCTTCACTCGAACAGCTGTAACCTGAGGGAATGTTTCGAGAGTTTTGGAAGCTATAAGTTCTGCGACTCTCTCCAGAAGGTTTCTTGATGATCCTTCTACAACTTCCTTTGCCAAGCTGAAATTATTCATTCCGTTCAACAACAAATTATGATAACAGTTTCAAACATAGCTTATAGAGATATGCAAAATGTAGTCACTACTACATAACCTACAACACAACCTTTCCAAATATTCAATCTCAGAGAATCATTTCATATCCATGTTATAGAGTAATATCAACATCAATGCATCACTCAGTGACACAGATAGTGATGGCAACTTTCAGGTTATATAACCAAATCTTGCCATTTTTGGATGAGGTCACAATAAAAATGGATTGGTAAAGGGTAAAGGGAAAATTCTCTAGTATTGGTAAAAAAAACTAACTTGTAAATGTCGACATAGCTTATTGAATCGGCTAAGTTGTCTGATAGACCGGCCTTTTTGAGACACATCCAAGCATCTATATCAAGCATAAACATCTGGCCAAGCGTCTTCTCTTCAGGAATAGCTCCATGGAAACCGTAAAATTTCAAACCTCTCAGTATCAGTTTGTCTCCCATCAATGCCATGTCTTTCTCCATATGATTCTGTTCAATATAATCAGCTTATCAACAAAAACCAAATTTACATGGCAGTTCGATCTTTTGATCCACAGTTTCTAAAACCAAATAATTTTCTGAAAGTTTTCAACTTTACATACAAAAAAAAACTGCAAAGATACTTCTAACATTGTTATTGCTCACTCTTGAGAACATTCTTTGTCATTTAATTGAATCTGTTCATAGACACTAATGAACTCAAAGATCGTTCCCGATAAATTTAGGTTTCTACATCACAGCGATCAATAACAACGGAAACGATTTACGATTATTGATAGAACTAAGAGAAGACTAAAGAAGCTTACGAGATTGCGACAGAGACAAAGCGGCGCAGAGTAGTGGAACAAGAAGAAGAAGAAACAGTGTTGTTATCTGAAGAGAGCACGACGCTTTTGATATTTTTCATCGACCAACAACATTTTTAATTTTTTGGGCTTGGGCCACTCTCAAGCCCAAACAAAATTAGTGCTATTTTTTGCGTAATTTTATACCGAAGCACAAATAAAATTTCGGAATGCCTTTAAAAATACCTTCCTTTGGTAAACCCTAGCTAGATATCATCATCGTTTATATTTAACAGAAACTATATATTTTGTTATCCAATATTCCAGTGAATTGAAGAGATGACGACAGCGGAAGACCTGGTGACATATTACTTTCTTTTCGTTACAGCTATTTTATATATATACCTCCTTGTCGATACATGTTCATTGTATTTTTGGAAAGAAGATGAAGAAGAAGATGATGATGATGATGATGATGACATCGAACTTGGAGATGATGATCATTTTTGCCGCATCTGTCATGAAGATATAAGAGCTTTCTCTGATATTATACGTCTATCAAAGTGCGACAGTATCCGATCCATGTTCTCCCAACTTAAAAAAGATTAACTAAATAATTTTGAAAGAAACAGCCTTTTTATGATTTTCTTTTGTTTTTGGTTATGAACTGAGGTTATAATTAAATTTTATTTTGTTTGAGCAACTTAATTTTTTTTGTGGAATATATTTTTTGTCCTTGAGTTTATCGTGTGTATGTAATTCGGAAAGGGTTCTGTTTAATGAGAGTAGGGAATAGGATTGTGATCTAATTCAGAAAACTTAATCCAGAACAGTATAATATCAGCAGAAATTCGAAGTCATCCAAATCTTAAATATATATACTGTATATAACTTATTGCATGTCCAAGTATCTTAGGGTTTTTTGTTTCCTTCAAATATATTCTGAATTTTAGAAACCCTAAATAGCTAGAATTTTAGGGGGTGTTATTGGTTTATTAATTTGTAAATCCATATAGAATTTGAAAATTTCTATGAATTATGAAATCAAGATATATGGATTTTGAAATAACATGTGTTTACCCATGGATTTGAATCCTTCTATTTTTCTCTTTCAATTCCATTCAAATCCATTTAAAACATAATTTGGATTCTCAAATCCAAAAACAATTGACTAAACGAATAACATATGATTTTAACTAGTATTTATAAATTATAGAACCAATAACACATGATTTTAATTAGGATTTTAAAATCAATGATTGAATAACAAATGATTTTTGTATGGATTTCTAATTCCTTATAAATCAATGAACCAATAACCCTGTTGGTGTCGGATCCCGCACCAGTGGACTGGGACCAACCAAAGATTGCCACGTAATCAAGATGGAGGCCCGCAAAGGATAAGGCCCATTAAGCCCATGGATCACAAGATATAATCGAAGTGGGCGTCACCATAAAGAGAGCCCGGAGTGGTCACACCTCGGGATATGACTCGGAATCGAAGTCGGATGACTTGGGCCAAAAGGCGAAGCCCATGAAGATCGGAGTCAATTCAAATTCAAACGTTGGGCATTAAAACTCGAAGACCAAAACGGACGCATTTAAGAGAAAATAATTATGTTTAATTGAGAGTTAAATGTCGTTTGTCAATATAAATAAGAGGGCTAATAGCCATGTAAAGGATACGCAATTTTTCTAGCAAATACACTATAGTCATTCCTATTGCAATTCATAGCTTTTTATCATATTTTTGTCCTCAAGAATAATCATTCCCACAAAATAAACAAATATTCAAGTGTGCGAATCCGACATCCACATTTTGGCGCCGTCTGTGGGGATCTAGAAGATTCTTGAGTTGTCAGATTTCTCTCATTTCCGAGATAAGCAGCAATGTCTGGAACAAGCATCCCTGATTCGACAGTAGCCGAGGCTCTCAAGACCATGCAGCAAGCCATAACAGAAATGTCGCAGAAGTTCTCGGATGTGGAAAAAGCTGTGGACACGCTTAAAACAACCCAGGTATCTCTTGGTCAAAACATCAATGCTGTTCAATCTCGTGTTCGTTCTCTAGGTGCAGGAAGTACCGTGGGAGTCCGAAGAAGCATGTTCAGTACGCCAAACTCCCGTGTGCGAAGTGAGACCAACGAACAAACAACTTCTAACCCGACAATCCAACCGGATGTGGAAGAAGAAACGCAGCTCGGAGATGAAGATCAGCTTTTGGATCAGTATGATCAAGAGAGCTTTGATCAGCTCGAAACCATGAGGAAGGTTAGCCAGGAACTAAAAGAAATGAAGTCAAAGTTCCACCAGGCCACCAGTTCGGAGCCGGACATTAACCGAGTCATCGAGGAAGCTAGGCGAACTCCTTTCATTCCGCGAATTGCAAATTTGAGAATCAAAGATTCTCGGAAACTCAAACTGGATCCGTACAGTGGATTAGAAGACCCAAAAAGCTATCTCGCAGCTTTTCTGATTGCCGCCGGAAGAGTCGAATTGGATGAAGCTGATGAGGATGCAGGATACTGCAAACTCTTTTCGGAAAATCTTTGCGGTCAAGCACTAATGTGGTTCACTCAGCTGGAACCAGGCTCAATCAATAACTTTGACGAGTTGTCGGCTGTTTTCCTGAAACAATATTCTATCCTCATGGATAAAAGCGTTTCGGATGCTGACCTCTGGAATCTAACACAAGGGCCAAATGAGTCACTTAGAACTTTCATCACCAAATTCAAGGGGGTGCTGTCAAAACTCCCAAGAATCTCGCAGCAGTCAGCTCTATCTGCCCTACGAAAAGGTTTATGGCATGATTCGAGGTTTAAAGAAGATCTAATACTTCACAAACCGGACACAATTCAAGACGCACTTTTCCGTGCAAATAACTGGATGGAAGTAGAAGACGAAAAAGAGAGTTTTGCGAAAAGAAACAAACAAGCAAAACCAGCGGTCACTTTCCCTACCAAAAAATTTGAGCCCAGAGAGAACCAAGGACCTAAAAAGTTTGGATCGCAACCCCTCAACAATACCGTCGGGAAACAATTTCAAGGAAAAGGAAGGTCGAACACTTGGGTCCGTGACGAAAGTTTGCATTGTGACATCCATAAGGTAACCGGACACTTAACCAAAGATTGTAGTGTCCTCAAAAAGCACCTCGCAGAGCTGTGGGCCAGTGGAGATCTTTCTAAATTCAAGATAGAAGATTTCGTGAAAGAATATCACGAGACGAAAGATACCCCTAAAGATCAGAATTTGAAAAGACCTAGGCAATCCAACGAAGAAGAACCTAGAAGTTCTAAAGGAAAAATCAATGTGATCATTGGAGGTTCCAAGCTTTGTCGGGATACGATCAATGCCATAAAGAAGCATAGGCGAAATGTTTTATTTAAAGCAAATTTAGGTGAAGAAATGGACTTTCAAGGCACGTCAATATCATTTGACGAAGAAGAAACATGTCACCTCGAAAGGCCTCATGATGACGCCCTAGTCATTACCTTAGACGTTGCCAACTTCGAAGTTTCGAGAATTCTCATTGATACGGGCAGTTCGGTCGACTTAATCTTTTTAGGTACCTTGGAAAGAATGGGAATCAGTCGGGCAGATATTGTAGGACCGCCGTCTCCTTTGGTGGCATTCACAAGCGAATCGGCCATGTCTCTCGGGACGATCAAGCTACCAGTTCTTGCCAAAAACGTGTCAAAGATAGTAGATTTTGTTGTTTTTGATAAACCAGCAGCCTACAACATCATCCTCGGGACTCCATGGATTTATCAAATGAAGGCAGTTCCCTCGACGTATCATCAGTGCATCAAATTTCCAACTCCTAGTGGAGTGGGAACAATTCGAGGAAGTCAAGAAGCTTCACGAACGTGTTATCTGACCAGTCATCGACTGAAGATCCAATAGCAATTAACGAAACCTGTGAAGAAGGAAATTCCAAGATTTCCTAGTGGGCAAAAAGAAGACGATGTGGTAATCGAAGTAGTATTGGAAGAAGATAAACCAGATCGGAAAGTCCGAATTGGAGTCACTTTGACTAGCGAAATAAAAGAAGATTTGATTGAACTTCTAAGGAAAAACAAGACGTCATTTGCGTGGTCAGCGGCCGATATGCCTGGCATAGATCCAAGCATAATCTGCCACAAATTGAACGTAGATCCAAGTTTTAAGCCTGTGAAACAAAAGAGAAGAAAACTCGGGGTAGAGCGAGCAAAGGCAGTAAATGATGAAGTGGACAAACTATTAAAAATAGGATCTATAAGGGAAGTACAATACCCGGAGTGGGTAGCAAACACTGTCGTGGTCAAAAAGAAAAATGGAAAGGACAGGGTGTGTATCGACTTCACCGATCTCAATAAGGCATGTCCAAAAGATAGTTTTCCGCTCCCGCACATAGACCGGCTCGTAGAATCTACCGCTGGGAATGAGTTATTAACTTTCATGGATGCTTTCTCGGGTTATAATCAAATAATGATGGATCCCGAAGACCAAGAAAAGACGTCATTCGTCACAGACAGAGGTACCTACTGTTATAAAGTAATGCCTTTTGGTCTAAAAAACGCAGGTGCCACTTATCAGCGATTGGTCAACAAAATGTTCCATGAGCATCTCGGGAAGACAATGGAAGTCTACATAGACGATATGCTGGTTAAGTCTTTGAAGAAAGAGGATCACATTAAGCATTTGGAAGAGTGTTTCGAAATTCTCAACCGATACCAAATGAAGCTGAACCCGGCGAAGTGCACTTTCGGAGTTCCATCCGGAGAATTCCTTGGTTATATCGTGACAAAAAGAGGAATCGAAGCTAATCCAAACCAAATTAATGCCTTTCTAAACATGCCATCCCCGAAGAACTTCAAGGAAGTACAGCGTCTGACTGGTCGAATTGCAGCCCTAAACAGATTTATTTCAAGATCAACGGACAAGTCTCTGCCTTTTTATCAAATTCTGAAGGGAAATAAAGGGTTCCTTTGGGATGAGAAGTGTGAAGAAGCATTCGGACAACTTAAAGCATACCTCACTACTCCACCAGTGTTGTCTA
The DNA here is from genome assembly GCA_019202805.1 of Arabidopsis suecica. Lineage (NCBI taxonomy): Eukaryota > Viridiplantae > Streptophyta > Magnoliopsida > Brassicales > Brassicaceae > Arabidopsis > Arabidopsis suecica. Next base: position 14,037,709 of record CM032912.1, on the reverse strand, counting down.
AACCCGAAGTGGACGAGAAGCTCTATTTGTATGTTTCAGTGTCAAAACATGCAGTTAGTGGAGTTTTGGTCCGGGAGGACCGCGGGGAGCAAAAACCGATTTACTACATAAGTAAGTCAATGACAGATCCAGAGACAAGGTACACAATGATGGAAAAACTCGCACTTGCGGTAGTAACTTCAGCCCGGAAGCTGCGCCCATACTTCCAATCTCATCCAATCGAAGTATTAACCAACCAGCCACTCCGAACAATACTTCATAGTCCAAATCAGTCCGGACGATTGGCGAAGTGGGCAGTGGAACTAAGTGAATATGATATAGAGTATAAAAGCCGAGTCAGCATGAAGGCTCAGGTTTTGGCAGATTTCCTAACCGAACTACCAGTGCTGGGCATACCGGAGCAACCAGAGAATCAGACTTGGAAATTGTATGTAGATGGATCTTCATCAAAACAAGGATCTGGAGTAGGAATCAAGCTGGAATCTCCAACATCGGAAATTCTTGAACAGTCATTCCGTTTATTGTTTAATGCTTCTAACAATGAAGCAGAATACGAGGCGCTAATTGCCGGACTTCGATTGGCACAAGGGGTTGGAGCCGAAGAGGTGGTAGCTTATTGCGATTCACAATTAGTAGTTAACCAGTTCAATGGCGATTATGAAGCGAAAGACCTAAGAATGGAAGCATATCTCGAAGTAGTAAAGGGTCTTTCCAAAGACTTCAAGAAATTCGAACTAATTCGCATACCTCGAGGAGAAAATACAACCGCGGATGCACTTGCCGCATTAGCGTCAACGTCAGATCCTGAACTGAAAAGAATAATTCCGGTTGAATGTATCGCGGAGCGAAGCATTAAAACTGACAAAGAAGCCCTCGTTGTTACAAGGTCTCGAGCAGCAGCGCGCGAACGTGGCGAGCCCGAAGTCGAGTTGCCACCTGTTAAACGGAGAAAGTCGAAAAAGCACAACAAAGAGCCAGATGTACTTCCAGAAACTGTTACAGATTCAGAACCGGTAATCGAGGACGACCATCCCGAACCAGACCTTGAACCAAATGAACATCCCGAACCGGAACCGCGAGTATTTCATGAGATCGACCAAATTCCGGCTAAAGATTGGGGGGCTGATTGGAGGGAGCCAATAAAGCACTACATCATGACAGGCGAGCTCCCGAAAAACAAATGGCAAGCCAGGAAAATGAGAATCACTAGCGCGAAATTTTGTCTATCAAAGGATACATTATATAAGCGAGGTGTTAGCGACCCCTACCTATTGTGCATCTTTGGGCCCGAAGTCGAAATCGTCGTAAGAGAAGTACACGAAGGTCTATGTGGGAGTCATGCGTCTGGAAGGGCCATGGCTTTTAAAATAAAAAGAATGGGCTATTATTGGCCTACTATGATCACGGATTGTGTCAAGTTCGCTCAAAGGTGCAAACGTTGTCAACTCCATGCGCCAAAGATCCATCAACCTTCAGAGTTATTCTCCTCCATTTCTGCCCCGTACCCGTTTATGAGGTGGTCGATGGATATCATCGGGCCATTGCATAGATCAACTCGAGGAGCACAATACCTATTGGTCTTAACGGATTATTTTTCAAAGTGGATCGAAGCTGAAGCATATGCTAGCATCAAAGATTCGGCGGTGAATACTTTCATTTGGAAGAATATCATATGCCGGCATGGGGTTCCATACGAGATAGTTACTGATAATGGGCCACAGTTCATTTCGCACGAATTCGAAGCCTTTTGCTCAGAATGGAATATCAAGGTCAGTTATTCCACTCCACGCTATCCACAAGGAAATGGTCAAGCTGAAGCTGCGAACAAAACAATTTTGAGCAATCTCAAAAAACGTTTGAGTCACTTAAAAGGAGGATGGTATGATGAACTCCAGCCCGTCCTATGGGCCTATCGAACAACCCCAAGGCGACCTACCGGAGAGACTCCGTTTTCCCTAGTTTATGGCATGGAAGCAGTAGTACCAGCTGAACTCAATGTGCCCGGTCTTCGCCGAACAGAAGCACCATTGAACGAAGAAGAGAATTCAGCAATGCTCGATGACTCGCTGGATACCATTAATGAAAGACGAGATCAAGCCTTAATCCGGATACAGAATTACCAGCAAGCAGCAGCTCGATACTACAATTCCAAAGTCAAAAGCAGACCATTCTTTGTAGGCGATTATGTGCTAAGGCGAGTTTTTGATAATAAAAAAGAAGAAGGCGCGGGCAAACTCGGCATCAATTGGGAAGGACCTTATATTGTTACCGAAGTGGTTCGAAATGGTGTTTATAGGTTGAAAGACTTGGAAGGCAGTCCAGTCCAGCGACCTTGGAACGTGATCAATCTAAAGAAGTTTTATGTTTAATACGCATTTTGTTATGTACATGAACTACGGTGTGGCTTGATCCCGAAATGGGTACGTAGGCAGCTCGAAAAAGAGTTCAGCTACTAATAATAAAAATTCGTTTTATTCCTTAAAGAAAAGAGTTCGACTATGCGAACATACAAGATGAAGAAGTTCGGCTGTGCGAACATGCAAGAAATCGAAAGTAAAACATTTATTCAAACGAGCAAGACAAAGTATCGATCCTCGCACACTTCGGATTAGGAAAACCCTCCCGGAGAACAGAACACTTGAACCCCTTGACCTGCGAGGTCTAGAACTGGCATCATACAATCCGGGATTCGAGCAAAGTCAGAAATCCCGAGTTCAATCCAGTCTCCGGGGTGAGAGCCAAGGATGTGAAGATCTCTTGACACCGTAGTAAGCCTGCGTTGCATTCGGTTAATCCTTTTCCGAAGCCTTTTCTTTTCCAACGTAAGCTTCCGGTGTTGAAGCGCAAGCGCCTCTATGAATGCCATCGCTGTTCCTTGGTCCCTGAACGGGAGGTTCTTGATCAAAGCACATGGAGCTCGGATCTGGGATCTAAAGAAACCGCGAGGTGGAGAAGATCGTCTGTTTGGCTCATTTGGAACATCTTCGTTAATCATTCCGATCTTGGAGAAGTCGGGCATAGATTCTGAACATCGAAGGTTGAACTCCATACCTGCTAAAAGAAAAAGGATGGTGAGGAGTAAAGGGGAATTGAGATTGTAATTTATAGGAACTTCATATCCCCGTTAAACTGCGGATTCTACCCTAGGAATGGAGTGATTCGCGGAGAGATTTATGCTCTCAATCCGATCCTGCATTAAAAAGACGTATCTCCAAGAATGATATGAGAATTAAAATGTTTCCATAAATAAAAGGGGCCGAGGCCCATTACGAGTTCAAAACAAAGAGCGAAGAGAAGGAAAAATAAGCAGAGTTAGGGAACATTTATGGAAGGGGCTCAGGAACAGGCTCCCTCATCGCCGATGTGGAATTCGAAGTGGAAGCACCGTTCCCACCCTCAACTTCGGGTTCATTCGGGACACGTTTCCAAGGATTGTCATCATTTTCCTCGTCTTCCTCTTCACTATCAACAAGAGCTGCATCAGTCGGGGCATTCACCGGTCCCTGAACTTGACCCTTAGCACGGAGGTACATCCGAAGCATTCGCGGGATCTCCGCGATACAGTCGAAGTTCCTCCACTCCCATTGAAAGGGGTCACTTTCCAAGGCTCTCACTTTCCTCTCCACTCGAGCAATACGAGCCTCGAGTGTTTGCCTCTTTAGTCCCAGCCGCTGCCTCTCGTCGCACAAGCGGCGATGTTTGTCGACAACCTGTCACCAAAAAGAATAAATTAAAGTGAAAGGCATAAGATTTTGGTCAAGAGATTCGAATTTTAACCTTGTCCATGAAGTCGTAAGCCTCTTTCTTTTCCCTCGAAGGGAAGTGGAAACAGCATGAGGAAAGAGAACGCCGGCCGGTTCGAAGCCATCGCCCCTG